>RJWH01002791.1:0-166045 GCA_004363575.1 Solenodon paradoxus | reverse complement strand
TAATATTTTATTACTGTATTTGTTAGTTCATGTTCGTTATGGAATGGTATGCTTGACTAAAATCATGTATGACTATGAAAACCACTTCCTAAACTTTCCGTGGTTCAGAATAGTTAGATGTGCATTTAACTATACTGTATTATCATACGTAGCTTTAAATAAGGTTTAAAAATGCATTTAGAGTGTTAATCATTATTACTATTTGTGTGCTGTTTACAAAGATTATCTACAAATCAGTACTTGGGAAAATTTTACTTTTTCAACTTATTAGTAGCAGGAATAAAGCATGACAAATTAAACAGAAAAAAATAACCCTGGAGGCACTCATCTATGAAAGGTTGTAAGCCCCTTCCCTTCCCCAGATTTAAAACTACTAGATGACCTTTTTTTAGTTTTCCCAGTGCCTGTAAGCTGGTTTAGGTCATTCATCTTTGCTGTTACTTGATATGCAGCCCAGAGAAAAGGTGCCATCTCCGGCCCATGACAGAGGTGCAATAATGTCGCCTACTTACTTGTGACTGACTGCCAAGGACTCGGCAGGCAAAGGGAGTGTCTTCTCCACCTTTTAAATTCCTCAATTTATTGTGGAGTCATCTCTTGTGCCACTATGAAGTCCTATTCAGCAATTTCAGGGAAACTAAAAACCTTGCCTCTTCCTTTTCCACTGAAGCAACGATCTGAAAATAGATAGGCTCCTTCAGTGTTTATAAACCCCAAAATTTGACAGTGAAGAATGGTCACTGTCCTGTTCCCTTTTCACCAAATCCGGTGCTGACGGCAACTCGATCCTCCTCAACCACCTACGTGTCACTTCCCGTGATGGAGGGCTGCACCAGTGGCACCCCCACTATTCCCACTGATGAGAAAGCACATCTGTAGCTAGTGGGTGTGGCATGGATGAAGTTCAAGGTGCTAAGTTACATTCTAGGGAAGTGTTTCTTTTCTCTAGCTCCATCCAGCTGCTGCATTTGAAGCAAAGTTTTATTTTTTACTTTATTATTTAACCTAAAGTCAAAGAGTTTAAAAAATGTAACCTGATGCGTGAGCAGAGACTGAATGTATTTATTCAATAGCCATGTTGCTTTAATGCCTAGATATGTCTCACCCCTCTCACACAAATTGTTTTTTTCAATCCTTATAGCACTTCAGTAGAAATGTGTTAAATCTATCCTTTTCAAACCTGGAGAATCACAGCTTCAGCAATGTGACAAGTTTCCCAAAGTGAAGGCTTTGAGACCCTTCTCCCAGAGTATCTCAAAAGCAAGCTGCCCTCCCCTCGCTTTCCTTTCCTCTACCCTGCCTTCGCAAGCTGCTCCTCTCAGGATTGGTAGCTATGTAGCTTGTTAATGGGCAATCTGAGGTAGAAACAAGAAGATAAAATTTCTTTCCTTCGAACCTATTGGAATGTTATGGACTAAATATTTGAGCCCCTCAAAATTCATATATTGAAATCTAAGCCCCAGTGTGATTGTATTTGAAGGTGGGGGTCTTTGGGAAGTAATTAGGTATTAGGGTAGGGACCTCATGAATGATCAGTGCCCTTAGAAGAAGTCAGAGAGCTTGTGTATTCTTCCGGCCACGTGAGGATATGAGAAGCCAGTTACTTGCCCCCAGCTCTACAGAACCTGACCGTTCTGGTACCCTGATCTCAGACTTCCAGCTTCCAGAAGTGTGAGAAATAATTTCTGTTATGGGTAAGCCACCTAGTTCATGGTATTTTGTTATATATATTAGCCTAAGCTAAGACAGAAGCTTACAATCTGAATGAAGGAAATTCTTAGTTTCTTCTTGACATCTATTGTTTATCTCTTGCTAACTTTGAGTTCTTTTGGGATTTTTCCCACTGGATTCCCACTCTGGAAGCTCTATACTTGCAAAGCCACAGCAGGACATTTGTAAAAGCTCATGTTTTAAAAAGAAAACAAGTGGCTGCTCCCTAAGGCTCCCCTGTAGGTGAAACTCTCAGGATTGTCCAAGGCTCCTCCCTCTCCCTCCCCTGTACAATGTCCTCATATCAGCTGAGGCCTCACCTGATTCCCAGACCTCCAGCTGCTTGCTCTGCCTTGATCAAGTCCTATGGGCCAGGCCCTACTGTTTACCCCACCACTTCAGGACTTAAATGACAGGACATACTGCAAAGCATGAGATTTCGTTTTTCTGATGGCCAAAAATACAATTCCAGTAAGTAAAAGGGAACAAATACCCCACAGAGTAAAATGGGAGCAACGAAGAACAAGACACAAGAGGAAGAGCAGGTGAACTTGCTCTCCATTCCGCCATCGGCCCCAACATCATGGTCCAGCTAGGCACCATGTGCTCCATAGAGCCTATCCACACAGTGCACATAGACAAGTAACCAGTCTCTTTGTGAAACAGTGGTCAACTCATTGAAACAATGACTTATTGTTTTCTTGTTTTCTCCTTCCCCTCACTCTCACTGCTCTGGGATTACATCTGCCAAAAAAACACTGGGACTTAAGCTCTGCCTCAGGTTTGGTTTTCTAAGTAACCTGAATTAAGATAGTACCTCATCCAAATTATGACTTCAACCACCACTGACACACCCCCAACTCATTCCTCAAACTTTATCTCCAATCCAGATTTCTCTGCCAAATTCCAGACTCAATTGGATCCAACTGCCAATGGATATCTCCACTTGGACATTCTCAGGCAACTCAAAAACTCATGTTCAAAATTAAACTCATACTTCTCCTTTCCAAACTTGTGTAATTCTGTGTTTTGGGGTATAGAGATGGAAGAGACCCTAAAGGCACTCAGTCTGTCTAAAGTGGGGGACAGATGAGTTAAGAGCTACAACGGAAAGAGAAGCTTACTGGCATGGAAATCATAGGGGAACATACTGAAAAAGAGAAGAAAACCAGCTGTGCACCAGGATGGTGGGCAGGCTTGCACATGTTTTCTCAGCTCACCTTTACAGGAACCCTCTAATTCCCATATTGCAGTTGAGAGCAGACCACAAATTAGAAACCTTGCCAAGTTCATAAAGCAACTAAATTCAAGCATACCTGGAAGGTTCATATTCTTTACTGCCTCCTTATGGGAATACCTTGTAAGCCACAGGGAAAAGAGATTCCCTGAGTAGGCAATGCCAAAGCTGTCTTAATAAGCAGGATGTCTGCTGAGTGATGGAGTAGGGTAGGCAGGGAAGCAGAGTGGCAAAGAAATTTTAAGTGTTTACTAAAGTTGGACCATAAAGAAAGCGTGGAGGTGTCCCCCTGAAAGACTGGAGTAGTAGTATGACACAAATCATGTGTGGCCTTGAGTACCATCCAAGTGAACTTAACTAAGTTCTAAACACTTGAAAGAACCATTTCAGGATTTAAAGCAAGGAGTGACATTTTGGAAAGTTCCCTTAGACATCAATGAGAACTGGGTGAGAGGAAATGGAGGTGGGGTGACCAGTTTAAAAATTGCTGAAGGACTCAGAGCAAAAAATTATACAGAGTTAGCAGCAGGTGGGGTGGGGTGGGGGAAAGTAGCTAGATTTGAAAGACAGTAATGAAGGAAAAACAGACCAGGACTGGGGAACTGAATCAGCTAAGAAGAGTGAAGGAGACAGACATTCACATGTGTGGCTTGCCATATCCAGGACACGGACATGCTGAGCTGGAAAAAGAAACCATCAGACAACTGGGTGAAGGAGTCCGACACTCAAGAGAGCAGCAGTTGTGCTGAGAAGTCACTGCCAAGGGAAAAGACAGGTAAGAAAGGCCTGTCCTCTTCAATGTGCTACCAGGAGTTTCCCAGTAGAAACTTGGCCTCAGTATCCCAACCACCTATCGGAAGGCAGGCCAGCAGTTTTCAGAGAAAGAACAGGAATACAATCCAATCCCCAGGGAAAGGAAAATGTGGTCTTCTATTTCTTTAGCACTACAGGAGCCCAATTCAAGAGTTGAGGTAATGACTCTCTAGTATCAAGACAGAAATGCTTCTCAACCACTTTCGTGAGACTTGAGCCCTAATATCCTCTGCAAACCTTGCATGTAACAAATCACAGCCTGTACATCAAGAATGGTATTAGTGATATGTCATCCTTAAGAGTATTGAGAGGAGTCACCCAAATCATTTCCTTTTGGAACCTTAGTTGAGAAAAACTAAGGCATAGAGCAGGAACCAAACATTGTAAACACTACCTTCCCTACAATCCTCCCCAGAGGGAGGTTCGATTCAGGTGGTCAACACTGTGTGTCCTGGTTCCCAACCTAGAACCCTCCTTGTCCCGCAGCTCCTTTCCCACAAAAGAGCAAGCACACAGGAGGTAGGCCTGGTCTAGAAATGCTCCTAAGTGCTAAGAGTCTCTTCCTCCAAATAGATCAGAGACCTTTGGGAAATTGAGCAAGATTTCCCCAAGAGAGAAAAAAAAGTAACAAGGAACCAGTCAATTAAATGAAATTGGTGCTAATCCCTAAAATATGGGGGCAGCCCTCACCAGCCTAATCTAGCAGACCTGGGTTTAGGTCCAGAAATCTAAAATGTTTAAGAAGTTTCCACACTGCTCACTTATAACTTCTATCCTCACTGGCCTGCTGTTATGCTCTTCCCTTTCTCAGCAAATATTCCTCTGAGGGTCGTATGGGGAGACTATAGCCAGAGCATCAGAAAGTTGTATGGGGAGACTATAGCCAGAGCATCAGAAAGTTGGCTGGTGGAATCATATCACCAGAAACACTGGCCTAAAAAGCAATGGAAGTTCCAGGAGGCAGAGGCAGGCCTGACAGAAGGAATTTAGGTGGCAAGCCCTTTGTCTAGCCTTTCCCCTCTTGTTCACAGTAACTTATTGGATACAAACTTAAGGGACACAGCACTCTACTAGTGACTAGAGAGATGCCCTCAAATTTGACACAGCCAAATCCTCAGCATTCTTTATTCTCCGCTCCTGCTCTGAGCTGAATGGATGACATACTACTCCCAAAACCACACAGAAAGCACAAAAGCAGAAGCTGTTTTAATCAAGGGGTGAAGTCCTCAGTCAGGCAGACCTCACTCAACCTTTGGTGGTGGGTCTCAGACTACCCCTCACATGCCGAGGCCTCTCAGGAAGGACGGAGTGTCTGAACAGTGCATTCCGGCAGAGGCCAGGGAATGGAAATGGGTGAACCGTGGTCAAGGGGCAGGGGCAGGGCACTGATGGGTGGGAGTGAAACTGAATGGGGTGGCTTTAACACACAGTTCTACCTGGGGACTGGCTGAAGGGCTGTGCATCTGGCAGAGTGGCACCAGGAGAGCTAAGGGTTGGGGCGAGGGGGAGGACCATCAAGGAAAGGAGCACTTAGGAGATGAGGCGGCCATGAAGCTGGTGCAGCTGCTCCTGGGTCAGTACCAGCCGATGTCGCTGTCCAAGGCCAGCTGCACATGAGAAGGTCACTTTGCCCATGTAGACAGTGTCGTCCTGCTGCTCCTCCTTGGCCTACGAGTTGGTAAGGGGTAGAGATCCCCATGTCAGTGGCTCACTTGAGCTGTGTGCCACTGACAGGGCTCCTGAATCCTGAAACCAAGGCAGCCCTGGGACACTAGGGTTTGGTGACTACTAGGGTATGGTGATGACATTTTCCAAATCAGAACCAGGGTACATAGTCTGACAAGACTATTTTAAGGCCCTCCTGGTGTTAAAAGTCATAGATGTTTAACTACTAAAGTAGTGAAATTTCTAGAAGCACTGCAAACACTCTTGAGTTACTTGCAAGTAAGACTTGGCAAGATAACTAGGGGTGTGCAGTTGTTGGACCTGAGACCCTGAGGTCTCTCCAAATTCCGGGAGAGAAGGAAAGACCCACTGGAGCCCTCCACACTGCCCATCCTCCCACACTCCCTCTTACCCTGAGGAAGGCTGATGAAGGGAAAGTGGCAAAGTCAGTGGGGACCACAGCTCCAGGACGCTGAGATACAGTCTCCTTGAGGACCTCATCCTGGCAGAGGAGGGAAACAAGGGTTCACTTGTGGGACCTGCACAGGCTAACCGACTATCTCCCTGGTTTCATGGGAACAGTAATGTCAGGGGAACAGTGACCTGGTCCTCTTTATCACCACACTTTCTCTCTTGTCTTTCTCTCAACTCCATTATCCTTGCTTTACAGACACTTATCCATTAAGGCCTAACAGATTGTATGGCTCCGGAAAGTCATCCCAACCATCCCACCCCACTGAGACCATAGCTCTGACAGAAGCTGCACCTGCACCACATACTCTAAAAGATGATCCAAGCTCAATTCATTTTGTGAATGAGAATCTGTCTTCTGTTTTCCCTGAGACAGTGAGTTCCCAGGGCGGGAATTCTGTACCCTCTTCTACCTCCTCCCTAACGTGCTGGCTAGCACAGGGCTGGACTGGGCACGGAGCAACTCGGGAGTGCCTATAGAAATGAGTGTGCTAATGGCTCCACCAGGGAAAGCTCTGAAATGAGCTCTATTAGGGGATGAATGGCAGAATCTGAGCTGACCTTGAGCTTCTCGATGGTATCACTTAGGGCCTTGAGCTGAGCCACTTGCTCCAGAAGCTGGGCTGATGGACTCTTGGCAGCTATGAAGAGAGAAGACTGGTGAGGCCCACCAAAGCCCATGTGGAGCAAGCAGTTGGACTGGATTAAGGGTCAGGAGCACAGGTACTACTCACAGGGCAGCCACATTACTCAATGAGTGAATTAAGCAAACTGAAGGGCAAAAAGGATAAATTATTCACTTCAGAGATTGGCAGGTTCATACCAGGGCTGGTGCGAGTGATGTCTACTACGTGGGTGTGTGTGCTCAGCTGATTCAAAGACTCCATCAGCTGGCTGGTCTTACGATACAGTGCTCCAGTTGCTAGCTCACTGCCAGGGCCCTCATGGGGTGGGAGGGAAAGCTTTGCCACATGCAGAGGAGGCAGGGCTGCTAAGGATGCCTTCATCTGGGCCCCCTGTGGGAGATAAAAAGAGGGGTACTGGTAAGAGGCGATAGAACATCCTTTCCAGCTATCATCAGTGGGGCAGATAAACTCTTCTTCCACTCCAGACTTCCCTGTGATCCCCTCACCTTGAGGATGCTGTTCTCATGCTGGAGCTGGGAGATGTGCAGCCTCATAGCAGAGATCTGCTGAAGCAGCAGTGGTGAGTCCTTTACCAGCCCAGGGCCTGGCATGGATCCTGGAGCCTGTCCAGGAGCATTTCCTGCAGGTACCACAACAAATGTCAGCCCCCAGGTAAGAGGGTTGAAGACAAGCTCCATCCTTGCTCGATCCCGTTCTTTATCCCCTCCAACCTCCAGTCCTGGCTGCTCCCAAGGGGGAAGTCTCAACCTGCTCCCCCATCCCCAATTCCCAGCCTTGGTAACCCCCAGCCAGGGAGCAGGTGCTCTCTACCTCGCTGCTGTTCTTCTGTGCTCAGGACAGCCCGTGGGAGAGCAGAAAAAGAGGAGAGAGGAATTAGATGATTTGGGAGTTAGGGAGATACACCAGAGGAATCCTGCAACGTTTTTTAGGAAAATCCTTTTCCTGATCAATACATCTTCCACAAGACCCTGATTCTGCCCTCTCCTTTTGGGTACAGAGCAAATATGTATGAAAGAAAAGATAAGAAACAGAGTGAGGCCATGAGACAGGGTGTGACCTGTGAATGTGAGGAAGAGTATCGCTGAGGAGTGCACTAGAGAAGACACCTGGGGAACAAGGCTGTGCCTGTCTCACACTCCATCTCTAATAGGAGCCAGAGGGAAGGCTCCCAAGATCCTGAGATGTGCTCTTAAGATAAAGATGGTCATGCTCCTCATGTTTCCCCCCATTGCTCTGAGGCAAAACACCATTTTTTGGTGAAACTGGTGAATCACGGTGAATTTCGTAAATTCAGAACTGGTATTTGTTTAAAGAGCCTGTGCTAAAATAATATAATGTAGTCATTCTGGAGACCCTTCTCCTAGAAACAGGAGCCATCTCTGTCCTTGTTCTCTAACGATCAAGAGGGACTAGAGTGAGGGTTTTGATGAGGACAAAACCCTAGGTAAGGCCAGCTGATAAGACACAGGCACATCAGGGAAGGTCTAGGGATCCTTAGGGTTTAATTCCAGGGCAATATTTGTCTTCTCACGGTGAGATGGGTAAGTAAGAAACTGAAGAGAGAGCAAAGCAAACTATAGGGCAGATGAGAACCAAGATGGTAGTGGTCAACCGCTTTGGTCAGGAAACTGGAAACTGGGCTTAGAAACCAGAAAAACTCCAGGTAAGATTCCTGACTGCACTAAGAGCCCAGGCAAAAGTCACATGAAACTTGGCGATAGCAATGGAACCGACCATAATGGAAGTGAAGTCACGTAAACTCAGTGCAGTAAACACAGTACCTAAGCAGACAGCAAATCAGAGCAGGCATAGGGCAGAGATGACACCCAGCAGTTAGCCTGCCTGCTGCATGCTGATGACCTTCTCGGATATAGGGTAGAGACAAAAAGGCCAGACCACAGACCCAGAAGTGACATCTAGAGTCCAATTGTCATTGTAATTTTGAGCTTCACTGACAACTTGGTAATGCCCCACCTGGATCAGACGGACTCCGCACATACCCTCAGGAGAATTAAAAGCTTGGTGAAAGCTGCTAAAGAGTGAAACTGGCAAGCACATACCTGACTGAACATCTAAGGGTAGAAGCAAAATCCAGCAGTGGCCAAGGAGAGAAAGGAGGTCATTCAATTTCCTCTGGGCCAGTGCTGCCTTCCCACTGCACTCACCACCAGCAAAGCCAGAGACCAAGGTCGCAATTCCTGAAGGAAGGGGGCCCCGGAGTCCTTCGATGGTACGCTTGGACTGGTTGCTCAGCCGCTGCTTTAACTCTGCCTTCTCTGCCTCCAGCTGGTCGATGTCAGCTTGGAGTGCATCCATTGTCTCCTCAAACTCTCTGTGAAAGAGAACCTGGACTTAGTCAGTGTCCCTTCCCGACAGCCTCACCCCCACGCCTTAGTCCTAACAGGTACTTGGCGTAGCCCCGCTGATGAGAGCCAGGGCCAGCACAGGCTTATGCTGGGGATACAATGGGGTTGGCAATGGAGAAGGAAAACGGTGTCCATTCCCCTGGGGAGGGTATCCCTATGAGAGGGTCAGAGCAGGGGATGGGCTAGGAGGCAGGCAGTTATGGTAGGGGGGAGGGGTGGAGTAAGTGATACCAGACATCACTGACTTCTCTTTCTTCCGCAGCAGAGCCTGGGTCTCTTCCAGGCGAGTCTGAACTTTCTCGATGCGTTCGTCTGCATCCTTGGCAGCACTATCCAGCTTCTTCTCTAGGAGGCTCAGTCGAACATTGGCTTCACTCAACTCCTCCCCCTGCACCAGGGCAAAGAGCTGCTAGTTCCTGACATCCTCCCGTGCCCCCAGGCCCCTGGTATAGACCATGAGACAGAAAGCTCGCTAAAGGGCCACAAGACCTCTCACAACAACAGGTACCACTTCTCTCCTTGATGCCCAAACCATCTCAGTCCTGACTCCCAACACTCACTGTTGGCCCAGGCCACATAATACTTCCTGTCCCCCAGACCCTGAACCTACACTACCTCACCTTGATCTTGAGTGACTTCTTCAACTCCTTGATAACTGTCTCTCGGTCTTCAAGCTTCAAGCCCAGGCCTTCAGCATCTGTGATCTCTGCGCGGAGGGCTGCAGCCCGCAGCTCAACTGGAGGAGGCTAAGGGTGGGGAGAAATCACCAACATGCTCCTCTCAGAGAGATCCAGTCATAGGGAAAATCTTCTGACCCTCAAAACAGGATAGTGTTCTCCAGATTGCTTCCTCCTACCTCCCAGCCCTTCCACAATTAGCAGCAGCTCTGCAAGTCCTGCTCCTCCAGGCCTCTGGAGCCTCTCCAAAGAGCTTCTCACCCACCTTGCTGGGGGGACGCTCTGCATCATACTCTCCCTCCTGCATGGCAGTGGCCAGTTTGTTCATGGTACTGATGAGGATGTTGCACGATTGGCGCAGACATTCATAGGGACTGCTAGACGGGGTCCCATAGATCTGTAGGAGCCAAAGGCAAAAGTGAAAACCCCACACCAGTCGCCTAACTTCCCCACCTTCTGCCCAGCCATCCAGGCCCACCTGCTCGCTTGCTTTGAAAGCCAGCTCTTCCAGGGCAGCCACAGGCAGCCCCTCATTTTCTGCCAGAGGGGCAATGAGCTGGGCGGCGGCAGCTGCCACTTCCTGCAGCACAGCCACTACCCACGTCAAGTGTTTTCTGCAGTCGAGGAGTGTGTCAGAGACCTGTGCAATAGGCCAGAGTTAGGAGCCCACGCTTGGTCTAGCATCACAGCTAGACCCTCAAAACTGTTCTGTGCACCAATGAAATCATGTGCTAGGTCCCACTTGGTTCTCCACAGCTTCCTTTCCTCCCCCACTCACCCCCGCCTCTGGTAGCCCCATACCTGTTGCCCGAAGGCCAGTGCAGCTGGGATCCCAGGAGCATCTGTTCCCGGCATTCGTCTGCGGATCTTCTTGCAAAACTGGCGGATGTCACTGCATGATGTTTCCAGGTCCCGGAGCAGAAGAGCAATATCTGAAGCCTCCTGCCCTCCCTACTCAAATAATAGGAAAGGGACATGGAGCCCAGTCAACATTAGGGCTGGAGGGGAGGAGATGGAGACTAAAAAGGAAGAGGAGCTCAAACAGATCAGGCTGTGCTCTCACCTGTAAGAAGGCACGCAGCCGTCCCACCTCCACGCTCATGCAGTCCAGGGCACTCTGAATAAACTGTGAGGACATAAGTGTGTAATTGTCAGGCCCCAATAGGAGCTCTACAGTGCCACCACATCACCTCTATATCCCCACCCTCCACTGACCCCTATATAAAAAGGATTCTCTGGCTTCCCTGGTATGGCCTTAGTGACCCTGTTCCAGTCTCATATGACCCCATTGAAGGCCAGATCTCTTCATCTGATGTCCTCCATTTCTGATGTCTACAGGGGGCTCAACCACCAACCCACCTTAATGTGGTCGGCCAGCTGCATGGTACTGTCCTCAGGCTGTTCGGCAAGATGAATGCTATACAGATGCTGAGGAAAGATGACAGAAACAAAGACAAAAACAGAAAGTCTTCAGGCCTTGGAAGGATGGAGAATTCTTCCTAAACTACAGTTTGAGCCCCTGTCATCTTGGGACTCCAGAGATAAAAAAAAAAAAATCCAAAACCACCAAGAATTTGAATTCTAAAGCAAGCTGAAACAAAAGCAACCAGCCTGGGATTTGGCTAAACTGGGCTGACCCTGGCAAAACTGGCAGCAGCTCCCAGTGGAAGAAACCCCCGCCCTGCTCCCTCCCACACCAAGCCTGAATTCTTACTCCAGACCTGGTAGTACTTGATGGCCTTGGTGAGAGGCTCCACATTGACAGTCTCATCCAGCTGATCCTTGTGCAGCAGTTCAATGAGGAAATCCAGGGAGCGCTCGTGAGCACTCATCTCAGGGTAGAGGCTGCCCACCTTCTTGTACACATCCACGTTGCACTGAGAGAGGGCACTAGAGACCAGAGAAGGGCCCTGTGAGCTCAGTGTCTGACAGGCAATCTCAGCTCCAGCCAATCTTGGACCTGTGGCCCTAAGGTGGGAGTCAGGAGTCACTCACTGCTCGTAGCGGTGGAGTGTGGCCTGCAGCAGACTCAGTGAGTACACCAGACCAGCAGCAAAGCTAAGCTGCTCTCCTGCAGCGCCTCGAAGCCCAGGCCTCTCAGAACAGCTCTCACTTAGCTCAAACTTCTCCTGGGCCTGCTTCCGGATCAGCTCTGCCTGTGGGAAGAAGCACCAAGGACCTGAGGCGCAGAGCAGAGGAAGGAGAACACACTCAGGAATATACACTATGCAGCTGAGCAACGACATCGGGTCATGGACACAGACAGGGGAGAAAGCAGAAACAGCCTTCATCGCTTCATGCCCAGCACTTACAGAGGAGGGACGCTCACAGAGAGATAAGGGAATGATGGGATTACTGATACTTGTGAGGATCTGGGCGCTCCTGCTACTTTTCCATCTAGAACACTGTCCTGCCAATTATTCCCCCACTAACTCCTAGTTGTCTTCTGGGTCTCCACTCAAATGCTACTGCTTCAGTGACACCCCTTCATCTAAATCAGATCCCCAACTGTGCCAGGGATATACAGCCTTTTCAACAGCCTTTTTACAACACACCACCCACACGCAGAGACATCTGAACTTTGTTGACTGCATTCCTCCACTACATCATAACTGTGTAAACAGGGGTGCTGACTGCTTGACTTCACGCAGCATCCTCAAAACCTGGTTTACATGTGACTGATTGGCCATACCTTGCATATGAGACGAGGCATCAGCAGCAGCACGAGGACACAGTCATGGTCCCCACCTGGCCGAAGGAAGCTGTCAGGCATGAAGGCTGTCAGCAGGGACATGTGCCGATTGGCCTGAGCCACCTCCATCTGTCTCAACTCCATCTCAATTGCCTGTGAAGTGGACAAAGAGGAAAGTTTTCAGCCAGGCTGGAGAGAGCCCAAAACCACCAGGCCTTGTTCTACCAGGTCCACTGCTTCTAGGACAAGCCCAGTTCAGGGCAAACCACCCTACAGAGAGCCCCTTTTCCTAGGAACCTGAAGCCAAGAATTCTGTACCTGGTCGGGCCAGAGCCATTCCTAGGCTGGGTTCCCCAACACTTCCACCCACCACTTTCCTAACCTTGGCATGGGCTTTAGTCTCAGCAAACTTAATTTTGAAGTCAAAGGTCTCTGGAGGTGGCTGCTGCTGCCTCTCCACAGATGCCTCCTGCTGGTTTGTCAGTTCCCGATTTACATCCTGAGAGCAAAGATGGACAGTGAGGCACACTTGAGTCATGAGGAGCCCTGGGTGATCATGGGTAGAGGCCCGAGTGTGCAGGCACCTGTAAGTGGGCAGTCAGTTGGCGGTATTTCTTGATGGTTTGTTGGTAGTCTGCAACTGTCTCCTGGGCTGCTTCCACGCGCTTCTGGGCCTCCCGGACACGGGCACCTGCCATGTCCAACTGCTCCCGGAGCTCCAGCTCTGTCTCACGTGCATTCTCCTGCAGCTCATCATTCATCTCATTCATTGCTTCCTGTGAAGCCACAAAGCAATGGGCAAAGGAAAAGTAGGGTCGGAGTAGCAGACCAGGCAGACCAAGTCACCACGACCCCTGCTCAAAGGTCAGGGGTCACATGCCAGTCCTTCTTTCAGTAAATCCCTTCCAATCTTTTCAGAGTTAGAAGTCAGGGGTCTATTCTCTTACCAAGTCTCCCACAGTCTCTCTCAACTCCCGCACTTTCTCTTCCAGATTCAGGTTCCGATCTGTAAGCATCTCCACCATCTCCTCAGCACCCAGAGCAGCATCCACCTAGTGTAACAGGGAGGAAACAGGAAGACAGGCTGTTAAGAGATGCCTAGAGAAAGAAGGTGCCAGCAGGAGTTCAGGGCCTGGGCAAGGAGTTAAGACTCTCCAGACCTGCTCCTTGAGCTCATCAATGGTGCTCTCCGCCTGGGTCAACTCCTCCTGCAGACGCTCCCGCTGCTGCCTCACAACTTCCAACTCTTGGTTCTTCTTTTCCATGAGCTTCTGGAGCTTCACATGCTCCTGCTTCTCTGAAGAAGAAAGATCCCGCATCCTGTGAGGAAGCAAGGGGAGAGAAGGCTGAGCAACTGTACGGCAGCAGAATGAGCTCTGGAGCCAAGCAGTGAGGGCACCGTACCTCACCAGGGCATCTTTTAGGCGGGCATTCTGTTCCTCCAGCTGCTTGAGCTGGTAACTGGACGCAGCCCCATCTGAACCTAGGAAAGACCATTAACACCTTCAGATAAAGTTCCACACCTCCTATTTGGCCCCAGCAGGTCCTGGATCCTTACCCTTCTCTTCAATCTCAGCCTTGAGGATCTCCAAGTCGGTGGTGAGCTCGTCCACACGTTCCTTCAGTGCCTCTACCTCCTGCTGCAGGGACTCAGCCCGCTCCTCGGCCATCTCCTTGTCCAGAGTGGCCATCTCGATGGCATCAGCAGTGTCAGCCATCTCCTCCATATAGCGCTCCTTTGCCTCCAGTGCTTCCTTGGCTTCCTGAGGACAGGTGGAGGGGAACAGGAGTCAGGCCTCATGCAGCCTTCCTTACAGGATGTTCCAGTCTAGCTTTCAGTACACTTCCTGGGGCCCCATTCCCTAGCCACTGTCTCCTTCCTGAGTCCTACCTTGCGCGCCTCCTTGAGGCGCCGCTGCAGGTCTGCCTGCTGCTCCTGCATTTTGCTCTTCCATTCCTGCACCTGCTCCAGTTGGATCTTGTGTTTCTCCAGTTCTTTTAACTTTGCCTTGTCTTCTGCCCGTTTCAGTCTCAGAGTCTCCAGTTTCTCCTCCAGGTCCCTCACCTGGGCCCTCAGTCCTTCCTCTTCCTGCAAAGAAAAGACTATTTGGTTGGTGCAAAGCCCCCCTCTTCTCCCCACCTGGAGCCAAAAGGACAAAAATGTATGCAAGCACTGTTCTAGTCCCAGGATCAAAAGTAAGTGGCAAACAAACATCTGAGAAGAAATCAGGGCACAATACAAATGGGGAAAATGTAGAAGAAGGGCAGAGAGGAAAGCGCATGCTTGGCGATGGGGTACCCATATACCCCATCCCCTTCTATCCAAGTTCTGGGTCTCCCCTCACCCTGGGAAATTTCCCAGACCCGTTAGGAGTTCCAGGCCCCTTTGTGTCTAGGTTTTTCTTCATTCCAACCTTAGTCCTTACCTTGGAGGGAGAAGGGAGTGGAGGGGCTGCTCCAGGAGAGGTGAGAGCTGGTGTAGGGATGATGGGCGCTGCCAGAGGAGTCTGAGCTGGGGTGCTGGGCTCACTGCTGCTCAGTTCACCTGCTGATGCTGATCCAGAGGGGCCCAGGGAGCTACTGGCCCCAGCCACCCCAGTACTGGCTGGGCGGGTAGGCTATTCAGAGGGGAAGGGACAGATCAGAAAGAGTAGGGGATGGGGAGGTGAAAGAAAGAATATAAGAATATGGTGAGGGAAGAAGACAGAGAAGGGAAAAGGCAGAATATCAAAGTACAATGAAGATAGAGAAACAGTGAAGGAGAGTGAAAATGACACAGTCAGAGATAGTCACAAGGGGAGGGGACAAAGAAGGGAAGGGAGGGTGGGATGCAGGAAGACATAAGATTATGAGGCTCCTCCCTTGGTACTAACCCCATAATCCTCCCAGTTCTGGCACTACTCCCTTAGAGCAGAATCCCTTACTCATCAGAACTCCCCTCTGTGACCCACTTGTGATCATTCTAGCAACTTCTTATACTCCCAGTGCTATCACTGCTCTGGGTCTGTTCCTTCCTCCTCCAGAAAGAAAAAATGTCTCAATGTCAATCCCAAAGAGAAAGAAGAGATTGGAGTTTATTCTCGTACTTTCACATTCCCAAAAGACTGGGCTAAAAGTGGGGCGACAGGCTCTTTACCCCTTGTTAGGGGTGTACGCCTCTCTGCTCTTTGGGAGTAAAGCTAATTCTCCCTTCTTTGGTCTTTTCAGGGGACCCTGTAGGTAAAAAATCTAGGGAGAAAGCTGTGCTCCTAGATTTCCCCTTAAAACAAGGTTTGTGCAGCCAATGCTTCTGCCATCTCCCTTCCCCAAGATAAAGGGGCTCATTCAGGTGACACTACCCAAGTCCCTGTGGGGCTGGGGCAAAGAAGCAGCCCCAAGTCCTGAAGCAGACAGGTCTTCCCAGGCTCTCTTGCAGTGCTGAGCCCCAAAGCTGTCCTGGTGGGCTGACACTCACGAGATTACATACTACCCATAGACACTCCACCCAAAACCTTTCGCAGACACACCCACCTCCTTGTCTCCTGACATTTATAACACCAAGGTCTTCTTCACCTCTCTCCCAAGCCCTATCACCCAACATCAAAAATGGTCACAATGCCCTTCTTCAAAAAGTCTACCTTGATAAACCACACCTACTCTCATTTTGTACTCCATTTACTGGTTCAGATACCATTCTCTGAGCCCAAAGTCCTTTTCCCAAGAGGGGCCTGTCACCTGTCACTGCCCTTAGTCCACTCACTCCCCTGAAAAGAGAAGTCAGGATACACTGTGACCAATTTGTGCTTGCTCATACACATGCCCACATACATGCACAAGCTGAAATGTGTTTATCCTCAGCAGTAGTTTATGCAGAGACTTGTTTTTTTCTCACCTTGGGACGCCGAGTTGTGGTCTGGACAGGCAACAGGAGCCAGAGAAGTAGTCAGGGAAAAAAGGAAAAATGGCAGAAAGACACAGCAAAAGGGACAGCAATGAGAGCAGAAGAACTAAGAGGAACAGGGCTGCGGTTAATTGCAATAACCCCCTCATCCCACCATTCCCAACCCCACCCCCTCCTTAAAGCATGTACTCCAGGGACTCCGAAGTCCTATTCCCCATTGGTTCCTGCCCCTACTTTTGCAACCATTACAGATCTTACCCCTCAGACACCCTGGATATCCCAGAAGTCCCTGTCTCCTAGGCTGAGCCACAAAAGACCAAAGGCAGCAGCTGGTGGAGAAGGTCTCTGGAGACCAATCCTGCAATCGACTTCTAGCAGTCCAGTCCAGAGCCAGAGGCCCTGCCCACCCACCAATCCCAAGGACTTTCCTGGGTCAGCGCCTTCCTTCCAGTGCTGGGCTCTACAGAGGATTCCTTAGAAATACTATGTGACAAGAGTGAGGACATGAACCCAGAAGTGAGTGTTATGAACCCATCAGAGGGAGATCAGGTCCCTACACCAGCTCCAGCCCCAGGACCAGATCCTGCAGCACTCCCCATCCCTGGGACAGAGGGCTCAGGTGTCAGAACCATGAATATTGCATTAGCCAGAAGCCCAGAGCTCAGCAAGTAAACCCACCCGGCTGCAAAAAGGAGATGGAGGTGGGTAGCAGCACAGAGTAACCACTATCCTGTGTCTCACTGCTCTGGCAAAAAAATGTGGCTTGGGTCCTGTTTTTAGGAGCCCAAGGGGACCAACCCCCAGCTCTCCTACTTTGGGCTAAGCTTCCATAGCTGTGGGTCATTACTATTCTAGGGAACCCAGGCCACCCCGTGAAAGCTCCTTGATACTAACACCAGTAGGGGAGGGAAGCTGTGAGTACAACCAAGAGTCATTCTAGCAAAAGCCAGGTGAGAGAGGCCTACTAGAGGCATGATGGCACCTGGGCCTACTTTCCCAGATTCTCTCAGGAAGAGCCAGTTTGCAGAAAAGCTGTCTGAAGCCCAGGCCTAAGAGGCCCTAGGGTACAAGGCCCAAGAAACAGACTCTTAAGCAAAAGTAGGCAGGCTAGGGAGCAAATACCCAGGGCACCGGGTGTAGAGTGAAAAACATCACTCCTTGCCCCCCATTTTCAGCCCCCAACCACCT
Source organism: Solenodon paradoxus (assembly GCA_004363575.1). NCBI lineage: Eukaryota > Metazoa > Chordata > Mammalia > Eulipotyphla > Solenodontidae > Solenodon > Solenodon paradoxus. The sequence goes on along the minus strand of RJWH01002791.1, from coordinate 148,699 downwards.
CCCGCAACCAGGTAGGCAGATGAAGTCAATCTGCCCCCACCCCCACCCCAGCAGCCTGCTGGCAACATCGCCTGGCAACCCGGCAGCAGGCTGAGAGCAAGAAAGAGTACCTTTCGGGCTGTCGGTGCCTGTCTCATCATTGCAGAAAACCAAAGAAAGCCAGGAAAGGAAAGAGAAGGACGGGCAGAGGAGGATGGACAAACATACAGAGGAAGGACAGATGAAGGCAGGGAGGGAAAGAGACCGAACAGAGGGAAAGGCAGCGGAGACAGGAGATTAGTGCATCAAATCCCAACAATGCAGACTCAGCCTCCCAGCCGGAGTTTCCCAATCCACAAACAGCTGCGGCTCAGATGCAAAAGCCCCCAGAGGTACACAGTGGGGCAACGAGGCTCCAGCAGGCACCAGCAAGGCGCCCGGCCCAGTTCACCACCTTAGGCTGATGGCAGCCTCAGTGGCCGCAGCACCAGCTCGACCTGACGTCATGCACCCACCCTCCTCTGCTCCATTGGGGTGGAGTCATTGCTCTCCAGTCACCTAGCAACTGCCAGAGCTCTTCTGGCTCCTCCTCCTCATCCTGACTGGACAAAGTCCTGCGCAGGCCCACCCGGCTTCTTTCTCCAAAGAACAGGTTCTGGCTCCTCCCTCCACTTCTCGCCCCACTCCCCTACCCTCAAAGGTTTGTTCCAAGACCCCAGGCTAGAACCATCCCAGAAATACATCCCCTGGGACCAGGGCCTCACTGGCAGGGACATAGTTCTTCACTGTTCCATCAGTCTCTCCCATACTCACTCCCCTCTGCTCACAACCCCATCAACTCCACTTCTCTTATGCACGCTGAAGACACCCATGTGGTGGCTTGTCAGGCACACACACCAGGAACGCCCTCCTGCAATGTCATTAGCTCCAAGGGGCACACAGTGAGATTAATAAACCCTGGGGAATATTTACCTGCAGCTCTAATGACAGTGTTTGGCTCCCCGCCCACCCCTCCCTCCCCTGGATGCAGGCAGGTTACAGCCTATCTTTAAAGGGCTTCCAGAAAAACCTGGACACTTTGCAGAGACATCTGAGTTCTCTTAGGCCCTCTCCCCCAAGTTCCTTTTCTTGTTCTGGAGCTAGCTCCCTGTCACACACAGGGGTAGGGGCGGGGGGCAGAGCAGGTCAGCAAAGTAAGCCCGCTGGGCTAAATGATGTGCTGTGAGAGAACTACTGGAGAGTAAGACCTGGGGGGACTCAAATAACTGACTGATACTTTGCACCCCAAGCAAAGAAGGCACTGTATTCCAGCACAGGCAGCCTAGGCTGGTCTTTGCCATATTTCCCCAGACAGCTACCAAAACCCCAAGATGTGGGCATGGCTCAGGCCACACCCCAGGTAAAGTCAGGCAGCAACCAGATTCCATGTCCATATTCTTCTCTATTCAGGGGCCTGATGTGAGATGGGAGCTACCCCAGGAGCCAGCAATCAGGGGATAAAAGCAAGTTTCTATGACCTTGGAATGGGTCCCACATCCTTTAAAGCATTATTTTCCTTCTTAGCTCCACATCCCCACCCAAACCAGGACCCCGAAGCAAGTGCCAGTATGTAGTCTCTTCCATGACAAGACTCCAAAAGCAAGGACCCAATCGCCAACCAGGAATGGAAAAGATGTTTTTCTCTCCTCTCCCACTGCCCCAGTCCAGAAGCTCTTCATGCAAGGTCATATGAGTGAGACAGGCTGGTGACAAGGAAATCACAGAACCATACACACAGCACAGTACATACAGGTCTGACAGGAACATGCAAATAACAGATAGCCTGGGTACAGGCCCAAGACAGGCTGGTGTGACGCAGTGGTCATGGCGACAACTTAAGAGTTTCAAAGATTCTGGGGGTGGCACAGTTGAATCCCACTCCAATGATGACTGAGGGAAGGCTGCAAAGGGTGAGAGGTGGGCATCAGGTAAAACGTCAGAAAAAGAAAGAGGCAGGGAAAGACTGATGGAGCAGAGTGAGGCAGTGCCCATCCAGAGGCAGACAAAAACTCCCAGGCTTTCCAGCTGGGCACTGTTCTTCCTGAGCTCTGATCTCTGACCTCTGGCCTCCTTGCCTAAGGACCTCACTTGGTACTTTCTGCAACCCCCACCCCGAGTCTCTCCTCCCACTGCCCCCAAGCTCAGACTAAGTGAGAACTCACTGTAACCCAGTAAATGCTCTATTCCACGCTGCTGCTATTTACTGTCAAATGCTTGAACGGAAGGCCTAAATAAACAAGTGGGGAGGGGAGGCACAGGAGAGGGTCAAGGATCATCCTTGATGAGTACTACTTGGGCCTGAACACTGAGCCTGATGTCCTTGCACCCCTCAAAAGAATTATGAAAGCCAAGGCCACCATTTCCTCTGGCCATCCCAGACCCAAGGTCACACACACACACACATGCATGCAGCAGCCCAAAGACATGCAGGACGGCTGGGGAGGGGGCTCATGGCCCTCACCCACCCAGGCACAAATAGTAAACAGACCACCTTCTTAGGCTTCAGTCCCCGCTGCATGAGGAGTAGGAAAGGGCAGAGTTGAGAACAGATCACACTGTGCTCGGTGGCCAGACATCTGGATAAAGGTGTTAAAACTAACTCAAGCATATAGAAATAAAGGGGAGAGTCAGGTCACTGTCAAGCCCTGGGTAAATAAGATGAAGGGTTCCTCAAGAACTAGATCCCAAAATGTCCAAATCCTGGCCCAGAGAAGCTGGAGAGTCTGGAGCCCCACCACACACGCTCTATCTGGAGCAGTAAGTGGGAGCGAGATTGGGCCCTCTGCATACAGCCTAAAACAGGCAGCAAAGGGCTGGCTCTTCATCAGTCACTTGTGAATGGGAAAGCTTCTTCCTTCTCTAGTTTCTACCTCTACCCTCGGACTCCTCAGATCTTGGCAACCTTGGTAACAAAAAGTAGGCACCTGTCCTTTCTATCACCCGCAGCCTCAGTACCATTTGACCCTGAACCTCCAGACCATAATATTTTTTCCCCCCGCTACTACCTTACTCCACCCATAGCAACTCATACCAGAGAGCTTCCTTCTCAGGGAAGTTGGAGACTGGAAGGCTAACTTCACTTACTCACCTACTATTTCTACCTGCCTAGCACTGAGTCTCTCTACTCTTCCTCCTTTCTCTCCCTCTCCTTATTACTCCCCACTCCTACCCCTGTAACTCACCAGTTTGGTGGTCTTTGTAGTTGAGTCAATTCCCTCTGCAGAAAGCAAACAAAGTATATGTTTACATAAGGGGATAGGAGCAGAGAACATCATGGCAGAGTAGAGGAGAATAACAAAGGAATATGCTGGTGACGGAAAACCTCAGGATCTACTGTGGCCCCATGTTATGGCAAAAAGTCCTGGGGATTCCTGGATATGGGGCAGCAATGTAAGTGGGTTGTTGTTACCTCTTTTGAGGACCTTTGAGGCAGAAGAATCAGGTGTCTCTGGGGAAGTAGTATCAGCTCCATCTTCAAATACCTGGATCTGGAGCCACAGAAAAGACTCATTATAGCCAGATTGGGCTGACTATAATATGGGCCCATCCCCACACACCAGTTGCACGTGCACATATACACGGGTATGCACAAAAGAGTATGCACACACACATGCAGAAGCAGGTGTGAGTACCTGGGATTGGCGCACAAAGATTCCATGCCCTTCATCACAAGTGAAATACTTTCTGCCTTGGACAGTTCCATCATTCTTGCCCTTCGCTTCATCCAGGATCACGCCTACCCACTTGCCAGTGGCAAAGAGTGTGGCTCCAACATAGGCCACAGTGCCTCGGTGGCCTTTTCCAATCACCTCCACTCGGGAGCCCACACGCAGAGGCCGGGCACTTGCCTCCGCACTCATTCTGCTGCTGCTGGGTGTCTGAAAGAAAGACACATAGAAACACACACAATTAAAGACCTCAGATCAAGAGTGCCAACCTCAGGCATAAGAGAAACCCCAGTAAGGCTCCCAGACTGAAAAAGGACCCGAAGTCATTTCTTTGAACCCATTCTCAGAATGAAATAGGTTCCAAAATTCCCTTTTGAAAAATGTCAATGCTGTGCTCTTCTAAAACTTCTCCAGATTCCTCTGGAATCTACTGAAATTTTTAAGAGTTTATATTTAAATCTCATAACAAATAAGAATTCATTGATAGATCTGTAAATGTCACCACATGGCTGTTTTCTCAGGAGTACCACCCCCAAGGAAGAGACTGAATCTCAAGCAAAAAGTTCAGTTCAGACTGGGCTCCCTATAACCCAATGCCCTGACTCAGGAGCCTGAGCTGGGAAGGCAAGCAATTCAGTGGGTAACCGCAAAGAATCCTCCTATTCCCCTCTCCACTATCACCTGTGTTCTTTGTAGTTCAAACAACTCTATTTAAGCCTTTCTCTTTCAAAGGCACACAATATGCCTCCTCCCAGCTCTTAAGTCACCATCACTTATTCCTGACCTGACCTCCCTAGCCCCCATGGCAGTGTACCATAGCACTCCTGGATGCTTAACCACAGCCCATTCATCACTGAACTTCCTTCTTCCTGGCCTAAGACCTGTTCCATCACTTCTATTCCCAACCTCTGCAGATCCTTCCCCCAGGTTATGTTGCTACAAAAAGAAAAACAAAAGCCATTTAAACCAGGTACCTCAGATCTGTCCCATACTCTGCCCTCTCCACACTCTGTCCAGTCGTCCAAATGGATACCTTATCACTCCATGGATAGACATAGCAAAATAACAGACTAGACTTTGTCCTCGGGAAGCTCTCAGATTCTTAGATACTCGTGATTACAGGACACAACATGAAATTAGGTCCTACATAGGCCCATGATTTAGAAGAAAATCACACCTAAGCCATTTTTAGCAACAGCAGCTTCATAACCCAGGGGCCTTGGAAGCAGATGAATAAGGCATGAAGAAGTCAAACCCATGGTCCAAAGAGCCCACAGAGCTTTTTCTTGGCTTCAGAAGGGAGTCCTACCAAAGCCTGTCACTCCCTACCTGGCTTTCCCAAAGAGCTCATCCAGGAAGGTGAAAAGACAACTCCCAGGAGTTGCAGGACACAAAACCATATCAGGGACAGCAGGACTGACTCTCATGGATCTGACAATAAAAGACGCTAACAGTGACAATTCGGCTAACCCCAAACTCAGAGACTTGTTCCAATCTCCCAAGCCATATAAACCTCTCAGAAGCAGGTGGACTCAACAGTAGGTGCAGGTTCAACCTTAGAGAGAAAGCAAGTAACAAACAACAAAGCAGTTCTAAATAAAGGCTTCACTGTAAGGCCATTCCAATCCACTGACACCACTAGGAGTCCCCAAGATAGTCTGACTTCCTCAGGAACCTCTGGCCCGAGGTTCATTTAGAGTCAAAGGTTAGGCCTCACCAGTCCCCATTGAAGGCTCAGCTCTGGCAGGGGAAGCCTGTCCAGCCTAACATCATTGGAGCTGTGAGTGGCCCTAGCCTGCTCCAGCCTTCTCCCAGCCCCCACAGCAGTGATGTCCACAGGCACCCACAGGCTCCAGCAGCCCTCCCAGGGCTATCCCAGATTGGGGTCACTTACCCGGCTGTACATGTGCCTCTTGCTCTGGGCCATGTTGTTTAACGGGCCTCTACCCCCTCCCCCAGCTGGCCAAAGACAGAAAAGGCAGAAACCTAGGCGGGAGGGTCAGGGCTCCAGGCCCTCATGGACAGACATAGAAGCCATCAGGCATGGGCCTCCCCAGTTCATGAACTTCACTCGGTGGCCTAATGGGGTAGGGGTGGGGGCAGAGATGAGGACTAAAGAGCTAGCCCCCTCTGCTGCCTGAGGATTCTTGAACCCAGAGATACCGAATCCTGCTTGCCAGCTGATGAGTCTCACTCTGCGCTAGTGCTGCTCTAGACTTGTCAGGAACCGTGCTAGCCTCTGGGTCCTAGTGTCCCCCTTCTTCACCTGGACCAGAAAAGAGAGACAGGGACTAAGGAGTTAGACCCCTGCCACAGACCTTCTGCATTCAGTGCTACAGTAAACTGTCCTAGGGCTGAGAACACAACCCTCACAGTTCCTCCTGCACCCCTGTACCATCACTGCCATCCCCTCGTCTGCAGGATACAAGAGACCTTCAAGTGTCAAATGATACAGAATAATCAGATGCCTAGGGCCCTCACACAGTTAAAATTAGGGTCTCTCCCTCTCCTCTCTAAACTCTGAACTCATGTCCAAACTCATGTGTTTGGGGTCTGAATTTTAATCTCACCCTGGGCCAGAGGAGCCGGTCCCCCCGTCCAAAACACAGCAATGAAAGGTCAGTGAGAGAGGCAACTTCACATACAAAACAAACAGCAAAGCAAGTCAAGTACCCCAGTTCCCCTACACTGGCAAAGGTTACCACAGTCACTCTCCCTCCATGCTTGTTGTTCAAAAGGCCAACCTCTGAACCCCAAGAATATTAGGTTCAATTGAATTAGTAAGGGCAGTAGTCAGAAGCAGAGCACCACGCTTTCCCCAGCATAAAGCTTAGCAGCTCATCTCAGCCCCCTACTCCTTTACTCTATTTCTTTTTTTTTTCTTTTGAACAGGAAGGTAGGCAGAGGAAGAAGCATTGGGAAGAAAGGAAAAGGAAGAGGAAGCATTTTTATTTATTTTTTGACACCAACCCCTCAGTCATGAACCCAGGTCACTGGGCCTATGGGGTTCATGCCCCTTAGGCCGCACCTGAGCCACCGGGGCAATGCCCGCCACGCCCACAGCAGGCTCTGCTCCTTAACACAAAACTGAAATGGTTTATTCTCTATATCTCGGTGTTTGACAAAATTTATTTAATAGCCATGTTTTTTTTTTTTTGTCTAAAGGAAAAGTACAGGCAGACACAAAGGCAAGTAGGCAGGCAGGCAGGAAGAGAGCGGAGGAAAAATCATTTCATTTAGTTACTTGTTCATCTTAGATGTTACCCCCGGAGCCTGAGATGTAAACTCGGGATCTTGGGATATATGTGAACTACACTTGGCCAAAGGCGGTGGACCCAACTACTACTCTACCAGGGCACACCAACCATGTATTACTTTCAAAAATCAAAATGTTTCATTTAATAAGATTATACAGTCCAGGAAGGTCTTCAGAGAACTATGCAACAATGCCATCTCACTCATTTACCCATCTAACATGGGCTAGAAACAAAACATAGTCCTTGACCCTAAATAGCCAAGGTTGGCCTGGGGTCTGACCTATGACTCTACTGGGTACAGTATGAATCTAGATCTGCTAGACCTAGGGATACCTGTCTTATCTATACTGGGCTTCACTGGCCCAACAGGGTCTTCCTCCATTTCACTCTATGTCTAAATCAGGCCAGAAAACCTAAAAGAATGAGAGCCAACAGGAAGGTACCTTTTCTCTTCCCACCGACAAAATCCCCATGCTACCTCTCCCCTGCCCTATTCTCCATTATACAGGTGGGCAGGGTCATGCAGCTCCTTGCAGCCTGGACTGCATGTATTCAAAGCACTTTACTGTCTACCGAGAACCTTAAAAAACATCATTTTATAGTACCATAGTTAAGAGCACCAGTTGTAGACGCAGGCTGCTTATGCTCCTGACTTCACCACATGGTAGCTATATAAACTTGATTCAGTTACTTAACATCTCTGTACTTTGATTTCTTCATCTGTCAATTGGGAAGAATCAAAGAACATATCTCAGAGAGTTGCTGTGAGAATTGGCCAAGATAATCCATGTAAAACATTTAGGACAGTGCCTGATAACTTAGTAAGTACTCAACAGAAGTTAGTTAATAATATTGCTATCATCATATTTGGACAACACAATAACCCCATAAGGGGCGCTCCCTGGTGGAGTAGCAGTTAGGTAATTTGCCTCTTAAGGATGCAAGCCACATACCCCTGGGTTCAAGTCCCAGGCCCAGCGAGAGGGGATGGGGGTGTGTGGATGGACAACTAGTGTGAACAACTAAAATGAAAAATAAATAAAGTACTCTTCCTCCTCTCTTCCTACCTTCTTTCTTACTGCTGCCTTCATTGCTGCCTGCACCTTTCCTTTGAAAAAATAAATAAATATATACACACACAACTAAACAAAACAAGAAACAATAACCCTGTATAGAAGCAGGCCAGGGGCAGTGTTGGCAAGGAAATGGAGGATTAGCAAAGTTGTTCAAACTTCCCTGAAGTGACACATAAGGTAAGGACTGGAGCCACAACTAGAACCAAAGCCTGACCTGAAACCGTCTAAGCTTTCTCTTCAGGGTTATCACATATATCCAGGCTTCCAAGGTCATGTTCTTTCTTCCTCTAGCCCACTCTCTGCCTTCAAAAACTCAAAGAGTCCAGATCTAAGAATGGTCCCACAACTCACTAGCCACACGGGTATATAGTCTCCTAACTTCTTGGAGACTTAATTCTCCTATAATATGGGAATAATACCTGTCATATTTACATAAATGTTATAAGACTCAAAAAAGATAAAGCACAGAAAAGTGCTTTATTAAAAAAGCAGAAGCTATAGAAGTACAAAGAATTACCTAACATAACAGATGGTATTATATATTTTAAAATGCCTAAATATTATAAAGAATTACAGAAGAGAAAGGTGAACTAGAGAGAAACGAGTTATGTCTTGAATTATGGGTTTGCTTGCTTTTTTTCCTTTTCTGGATTTGTAGAGAGGAAAAGACTAGAAACAGTTGTGAACACAGTATGAGTAGATACAGAAATAATTTTTGCTTGACTAGGGAATGTTAAAGAAGGTTAACTTGGCTGAAATGAAAAGTCTTACATGAGTTCTATCAAACTACAAGCCTTTTAAAGCAGAATTCAAAACTCGTCCTTTTTATAATCCCATTATCCTTGGCTCAAAGAGCCAACTATTTAATGAAAAACATGCTAATACTGAAAGGTACTAGAAGTTAAGTATGCATAGGTAGGGTGGTTAACATCAACTATAGATAGACGGAGTTGACTGAATAACAGCAGAAAGCCTGTCTTCCTGAACAGGAACTGATATAATGAAACGCTTTTAGAAATCTCAGACTGGTGGCAAAGCGGGGTAGAATGGAAAAAGAGAGAGGTGGGGGGACGGGAGGGATCAGTTCAGAGACAGCACAAAAAGCCCTAAGAAGGCCTATGATAGAGCAGACACAGGAAAGAGGTAGCAGGCCTTCATAGGACCCAGAGATGGACAAATTTGGATATAGCTTTTGGTCTCCTATTCCCTCACTTGTTTGACTCTGAGTAAGACATTCAACTCTCAGGGCCTCAGATGAAAATGGGAAAACAATACCTACCTCACAGGATGTTATGAGGATTAAATAAGATTGAAGTAAAATATTTCATACAGTGCCCAGCATAAAGTATGTACTCGACAGATTGTAGATCTAACAACCATCATTACTGAAAGTGTCCATCAATGATGATTTGTACACATTAGGAACTCAAATATTATGTAAATGAATGAATGCATAAAAAAGTAAATGAATGAATAAACTTAATAGTTTTCAATGTGAGTAATGGAAGAGTGACAATTGAAAACATTAACAGACTAAAGGAGAGAGGAAAAACTGATTATGTTAAGAGAAAGTAAGTCTTGTTCTTAGGGCCTTCTCTGTGGTAACTGTGTGAACCAACACATGTATTTCACTATCTCCTTACAAAAATCACCTTTTTGTGCAGACAAAATAGATCCCACTATCTCCATTCCACAGGTGATGGAACTGAGTCTCAGAAGTCAAACAACTCACCAAGTCTCGAGGCCAGAAAAAGGTAAGGGGCACATCTGACTAGCTGTACAGGTAAGTGGCTCCTTTCACAGTATCACTGGGCACCATCCTGTCATAGAAGACAAATCTGATTTTTATGTTTCCTCAGCCAGTGAGGAGACAGATAGTCCCTGGATTTCTAAACCGTTTTTCTCCTGAATCACATTAACTATTGATAAAATGTCTAGGAAAGCAGAGAGGAGGGAAAAAAATCTCTATGTCTGATAAACTGGTTCCAATGGTTCTGGGGAACATTCCTAAAAATGAAAGAAAAGTAAGTAGATAGTTGAGAATTAAAGACGAGTAAATGAGGAGGAAAAGCCTCTTTGGCAACCAACCTGTACCATTTCTGTCTTATTTTTACTGGCACCCCAGTATCCTTTGAGCCCTTGACCTCCTCTAATCTCACCCTCGTCTAACCTTGATCCTGGACTCTCCCAACTGTCTGCTCTCCCTGACTCCCCTCACAGAGAAGCTGATTTGAAACCCAGGCAGTCTGACAGCAGGGTCCACATACTTGAACTGAATGACATTAGGCACTGGGTATAGAGCAGTGTGACTGTTAAGAGATAGAAAGAAGCACAACAATGAGGAAGACTGGGATTTTTTTTTTTTTTTAACTAATAGGGCAAAGCTGTACATCTCTAAAGGCACTAGAAGGGGAGGTGTCAACATAAGTCCCCCAGGAGTCTTAGGAGAGGGTCTGTTCATTAAGTGGGGACTGGAGACTGGGGGACTGAAGCTTGGAAGGCTGGCTTCAGATACTTACAGGAACCAGAAGGACAACACAGAATCTTCTGTTCCTAGGCCTACTCCACCATCTGCCTTACAGATCTCATACAAAAAAAGCCTAGACCCTCTAGGACTTTCTTTACCTCCCCAGCTCATTGTCCCCAGAAATGTTTGCAGCCCACTCCTAATCTGAATGCAGCTCTATCACCTCCCAAAGTATTCCCCTCTCCCAGGAACACCCAGTAACCACCAGGTTTACCTCCAGTGGGCCCAGACCTCCAAGAGTCAGGAAACAAAGCTACAGAATATGCTTCACTTATTCTTAATAAAGGAACTTTTGCAGAAAGAACTACAACAGCCCACTGTTAGCAGTAGTCCTACTTAACAGTGTGTTTGAAGTTTCTGCTGGTTCCTCCCCATGAATTAACCAGCAAGTCCCTAGCACTAGGACCCTGCAGACAGGGAACCCTGAGCCTGCGCTCTAAAGAGAAAGATGCACCATTTCACAACTTCAGCAAAAGCCAAAGCAGCCAACAAAGCCACAGTCGCCTCGGCTGTGCTGGGCTCTGCCATTTAGACAGCTCACCGGCTACTCCCCAGAAGGAAAGCATTCTGCCCTTTCTCTTCTTAAATCCACGTCATCATCTGATCATAATGGAAATCAATCTCCTCAAGTCACCACGCAAAGGCGTATCCATGGCAACCTCAAGAGGAAGGACACGGAAATGATGCTCCAGTGGCTGCAGCAGGAAAAGGTAAGTCCCTTTCTCTTCCACCCATGCCATGCCACCATTCTTCCCTTTCACTCAGCCAGGTGTGCACCTTACCTGATAAGCCTATCTATTATACCAGCAGGGAAACATAAAAGGTGAATGTTCATAATCTGTTATTATGTAAGGTTATAGACCTGCCTAGTCCCATACATGGCAGAAAAAAATTCTTTTTCTAGCCAACAGATACAATATGTTTTTTTATTGACTGTCTCAGGTGATACAGTCTCAGCGTGCAGTAAATGACAAATGACCATCAGTCACTTGTCTAAGTCAGGATGCTAGGAAATCAGTCAGAGATTTTGGAATTCCTTTATGAAACTATAAAAAGCCAGTAGCAACACTGGTCCCATTGCCCTGCCCACCCAAGCTCCTGTCATGGCCCCAGAATGGACTCCTTAGAGGGTCCCAAAATTAGAAAACCGGGATTATATTTCTTCCTTCTCTGATGCCTGAGGAGAAGGAATGCCGTCTCTGCAGGGATACGAGAGTCAGCAAACATAAGTACTAGTAACCCTAAGTAATCCTCTATGTCTCAATTCCTTCTTCTGTAAAGCAGGGAGAAGACTAGTAAGCTGCGTTAGGTTAGGTCAGTGAGAACGTCTGAAAGGCATTTAGAATCCTGATGAATCACTCAATAAAAGTCAGAATTATTATTACGAGGTAGAAAGGGAGGTCTATAATGCAGGATTTACATTGACAGGGTATCTTAAATCTGTTCTCCTTCCCTTTCCTTTGGACAGTTGTTTTAAGCTTTTCATATTACTTTCAAGTCCCTATTCCTGTCCAAAAGCATGCAAGTACCCCCATCCCTCAGCAGGTAATCTTGCTGAGAAAGAAAAATGAGCCTATTCAATAAAAATTCCTTTTCAAATTTAGATTTATCTGCAACCATCATTGCTTCTCTCTTCCTACATTCTTCCTGTCATTCCTCTTCCAAGGAAATGATAACCCCTTCTTTCAGGGTCAACCCTTCCACCCTCCTCTGAGGACCTGATATAGCAATCATCTTTTCTCTTGTGCCTTCAATTGTACTCTCTCCACCGGCTCTTATGCTCATTAGGTAACACATGCTGAAGACTCTTCTAGGATAAAGTCTCTCTAGTCTCTGCTACTTCTTCCATAAGCTGTTGCCATCTTTATTCCTCTCTTCATTGCCAAGCTACTCAAAGGGAAGACACCCTCCTTACCTGTCTTCTCATGCACCATTCATCCCTGCTCCCATCTCCCTACTCTCCACTGAAGCTGCTCACTCTAAAAAAGGAAGAGCCTAGGTGACCACAACCTCTTAACTGCCTGATCTCAAGTAATGTTTTCCAAGCTCATCCCTTTTGACCTTCCTATAGCAACTGAGGCTGCCAGTCTTTTTCTTGGAACATTTTCCTCTCTTAGCTTTCTGAATGACACTCTCTCTTACTTGCACGCCAACGCTCCTCTGTCATCTTCAGCCTCTGTGAGCATGGCTGGGTTCATTCATTCCCACAGCATCAACTACCACCTTCACCAACAACCCCAAGGCACAGACTCTTCTGAATCACAGACTCACATTTCCAGCTATCTAAGTGCCACAGACCACAACCCCAAGGTCAACATGATTCAAAACACGCTTAGTATCTTTCTACTGAAAAATATTCCTCTTTTATATTCCTTCTTTACTACTGGCACCACCATCTACCCAAAATAGAAAACTGAATCATTCTCAACCATTCCCTCTCCCTTGTTCTCAACAACTAATTAGTCATTACATTACATTAATTCTGTCTTTACAGTCTCTCTCAGACTCATCTCCTCTCCACCCCAACTGACCTAAGCCTTAATACAGTCTTAAGTTGTGCCTAGTTATTACAAGAGTCTCCCAATGTCCCTGATCCCTAGTCTCCCCTTTTCGGCTATTTCATCAGTTAGCTGCCCCAGATGCAGCCACATTACCACCCTGCCTAAAAACCTCCGGGACCCTCCCTGCTCATAAAAATCAATCTTCCTAAAAAGACAAATACCAGATGACATTACTCATATGTGGAATATAAAGAAACAAAGCAAAGGAATACACTAAACAAAAACCAACCCTTGGACATTAACAACAGAACTGAGGTTACCAGTAGGGAACGGGGTGGGGGCAAGTGGTGATGGGGCCACTGGACAGTGGTGAAGAACTTTTGGTAATCTGGTGGTGGGCAGGGAATATTGTCAAATATATTTGAGGGGTGGGGAATCTACACACATGGGTTTGTGTTATTTTAGAAATCAAAGTTACCTCAATAAATATTAATTTTTTAAGTGAGTCTTCCTAGCATAGTACTATTGAGCATTAAAAACCTGGCCTCACTAGCAAATCTCATCAATCACCTCTCTTTTGATCACAAAGTTCTTTTAAATTTCAGTCACTTTGGATCTGTTTACCTTCCCCTTTACACCTCTACAAATGTTGCAAATGTAACTTTGGCCACTCAACTCTGCTCAGCTCAATTATCACCATTTTCCTGAAGGCTCTTCTGATACCTCCATAGAGTCATTCTCTCCTCTGCCCTTGCACTGCACTTTGGATATATCTCTATTAAAATATCACATTTTATTTAAAATATCATCTCCTTTATCCCAACATGAATCCAGGGCAAAGAGTTTTTTTTTTTTTAATCCGTCTCAGAATCTTAAGCAATAAACACAGAAGACACTCAATGGTGAATAAAAACCTGTACCAACACCAGGTTGTAGGTTGTCGGCATGTAAGTTGACTCTTAACAGTTTTTCCAGATAAAACTTCATGGTCAAAGGCCACGGGGGAAATTCACAGTCAAGCACCCGAGATACGCTGGGTTATATACACTTTCCCCCAGCAGATGTAACTCCTTCTTCTGGAGCCCAAAAAACTGAAAAGTGTGGGACAACGCCAGGTCCTGTGTACTTTGGCAATGATACTACATCCGGTCTCATATGCTTCCGGGGTATATGAACCACCGAGATCTCTAGGCTCTCGGAAAGTTGCAGATCTTCTCACAAGACAGCATTAGTGAGGTTGAGGTGTATGGTAGGGTCAGTTTCTGCTTCAGTGAAGCCCTCAGGGAATAAATATGTAAGAGCTTGGGGAGGATAGAATGGATCCCCAATCTGTCCATCAGTCAAGTTTAACTAGTAATTGCCTAAATTTCAAAAGAAAAATGATACAAAGCTAAATTCAGGCTCTCCGTGGTGGCAGGTGCCCTAAGACAGATTTGAATCAGTCAGTTGCTCAGCATTTACCTCCTCAGGAGACACTGAGAACTCAGTTTTCATTTTCCTTGGTATAAGACAAATAATCAAAGTCCCCACAGCACCACTCATAGCTGTAGACAGGCCAAGCAACCTAGAAGCGCTCTACTACAATCCCTTCCAACTCATAACTCTGGGCAACCACCACCATTGACAGAGGTTGGAAGAGTAAAACTTAGAACAGCAGTTGTCGATGGTATTGTGATTCTCCCAATCATTTTGACTCCTCCCTAAAAACTTCTCCCTGGTACCCTCATTTCAGTCAGGCACAACATCAATTCTAGTCCCTCCTGCATCCTTCCTTTCTCCTCCATTACTACTGTCCTTCATAGCCCCAAGTACTCTTCATGGTGCCTCATCTATAAAATAGGGTAACACCTACTCTGCCTACCTCACAAGATTATTGAATCATGAAATCATGGCTGTAAAAGGTTCTAAAATATGTAAAATCTTATATATAAGTATAATGCATTACAATTATCATCAACCTAAGTCTTCTGTTACTAAGATGTGAAGCATATTTGGCTCCCTGGTTCTCTTTTTGCCCACTTCCAACCATATATTACACCACAGTAAGACAACACTCTAAAATATTGCTGGGCTGGTATTCTTACCTGCCCAAAATCTTTCACTGACACACAACTTCTTATTTTAATCAAAGAATCCTGGATTTGATATATGCAGTATCATCTCTGTACCACTGTCAGCTGCTTCGAATGCTTTCCCTAGCCCTGCAAACCCCATCCATCCTTTAAAATCCAAATAAAGTCTCACTTCATTCCACACAGAGATTTAAATTTAAAAAAATAAAAAAATGTCATAAAAGAATTAAGGGTCATTTAGTTTGGGGAAAATTTGGAAGGAACAGTTATCTACTACTTCAAGAGTCATCTTTTTAAAGAGGGATTACATTTCTTTCCTGTGTTTGGTTCTAAAAGATAACCTGAACCAACAAGATGGAAGATGCAGCAACACACTATTAGCAACATGAAAGACTCTTAATGAGCTATGCCAAGATAAAATGAGATGCCTTATATGAGTAAATTCCTATTAGAAAATTGCTCAAGCCCAAACTGGTCATTTGGCAAGGATATTTTAGATGGAATTGAACTATCACAAGGGTAAGGGAGTAGGATCACAGCATTTTAGCTTAGAAAGGAACCTTAGAGAGCTTGTAGGCCAGTCTTCTAGTGCATAGGCCTGACAAGTGAGGTGACTCATTCAGGGCTGCAGTTTGTTCTGGAGAGAGCAGGAAGCACAACAGTCTCTAACTTCTAGCAGAGTGATCTCTACCCTTGCTACTCAAAAGTGTGGTCCACAGATGAGCAGCATCTCATCTGTGATGAGGTCATCACCACCACCTGGGAACTTGTTAAAAAAGTAGAACAAACCCTAATCTCTGTTTTAATAAGATCCCCAACCATATGCACCACTAAAATTCAAAAAGCAATGACTGACAATGGCCCTTCTAAATGTTGAGATCCTAATCCTGGAACTTGTTCCAGGCAGCATCACCAAAAAATGGTTCCCCATTCATATTTGGGAAATTGTCCATATCATACCTCCAGTAGGTGATTCCTGAGTATCACTTGTATATTGAAAGCTCTGCATATCGTGTGGTAAAGAAAACTTGTAATTTTTCCAAACATATTTGAGGGAAGAAATGCCTTTTTTCAAAAAGTTATCGCTATCTCTTGAATATTCTCGTTGCCTGGGCTTTGGCATTAAAACTGTTAAAAGAATGTCAATCTGATGGAACAGTTTCCTGACTGTCTGTACTTTAAGCATATGGGACTAGTATGTGGTCAATATGCATGTGTTACTCTCCTCGCTGCAATAAATGAAGATGAGTTTCTAAATCACTGTCTCTTTAAAAAATCACTCGTGTGATTTAACAGTGATTCTGTCTAAAGACAAAAGGGATGTGCAATGACTTCTCAAGGGTCAGCCTGCCACTTAAGGCGGACCCCAGGAGTAAGAGGCACACCATGTCCAGGTCCCCAGGCTTGAATCCTCTAGATGCTTTTCTTTTTTCCCCCCCGTTTGACACAACTTCTCAACCATGTGCCCACAGGAAACCTGTGGCTCGGAATGGGTCCAGGGGCGCCTCAGAAGCTTGCAGAAAAAGAGGGGCACCCTTGCCGTTCTGGAGGAATTCGAAGGAGTAATCACTGCGACCCCAGGAGAACACTGTCAAACTGAAGAGCTCACTGGCCCAGACCCAGGCGGACTACCGACCCACCATGGCCCACCCTGCCGCCCCCTGCCCCGCGCCCCGGGCTCCATACCGCGCCCCAGGCCAGCACTGAGCCCCCAGTCCACCGCCGGGAACCTCGCCAACACGCATGGAGCGACAGAGGAGACGGATGGTAGGGTCGCTGCCTCAGTACCTGTCCTGTCAGGGGCTCCGCGCCCACTCCAGCCCCACAGGCGACCGACGCCCAAGACCTTGCGGGGCCCGCCCCGCCCCGCCCTCATGGGCTGCCCGACGCGCCGCCCGACCCCTCTACGCCCACCCCAAACCTTCTCGCCCCTGAGGCCCGGAGGCGCTCTGAGGTCAAGGAACACGCTACTCTTCCAGGGATATTCTCCCGGCTAAAATCTGCGCGTTGAACACGATTGCGGAGACACATATCAGGCACAAAGCTGGACACCTGGAGCGAAATATGCGCATGCGTAATGTGTCCACGACGCCAATTTAGGACCACAAGCTGAAGTCGTGTCGTGGATAGTGCCCTCTGCTGTCAGAGAGGAAACAACGCAGAGGAAAGGGAGAACTCATTTGTTTCCTGGAGGGTCGCCAATCATTTTGAGTGCTAAATGCTCCGTGAAATAGTAGTAAACTAAATCTGGTCGGATACCTTAAGGAAAAGTTAAATTTTGCTGCTACTCCGTGTTAGCCATCATTTATTCAGAAGAATGATTAGAAATATTTAGAGATGAGTTGGGGGAAAAAGCGGGCAGTAATGGGGTTACTGGCATGTATACCGTTCCTTTATAGAGAGACTATAAAAGAACACATTTGCATAATAGCACTTTGGCATTTTTGTAATAAAAAAAATTAAGAAACATAAACTCGTTGACCCAATGCATCCCTATCTAGTAATGTAACCTAAAGAAGTAAGCGACAAAGATGTAACATCTTTGTAACAAAGATGTTGAAAGAGCCAGTGTTTGAAAGACAATAAACTCTCCAAGCCTCCTTTTCTTAATTTGTAAAATGAGAATGTTAGAAATGTGTCAGAAGAATTGAATGAATGTGTTAAGAGGCTGAAATATAACTACTGTTGTGATGTTTTATCACAGTCTCAGACTGAAAACAACCTGAAAAAAATCTATATAGTCGATTTTGGAGTAAAAGTGGAGAATAAACAGAGGGAATGAATCGTGTAACCTCCAGACCACTGCCCCCTATTTCTTCCATTTCATCTGTAAATATTTCTAATTATTATTCTGAATAAAGTATACATTTGCCTGATTCAAAAATCAAATCACTGTCAAAAGTGCCCTGAGAAACTTCTCTTCAACCCTTGTTCCCATCCATTCCTTCCACCTTGCCCACCACAGATAACCCTTGTTTTTCCTTTTTTTTTTTTTTTTTTTGCTTATCCTGTGTTTTATGCAACTACAAGCAAATATGATGTATAGTCCTATTTTTTAAGGAGAGTTCAGAAATAAAAGTAGAGGAGGATGAAGCATCTTAAGGAATAAAAAAAGGGAGAGGAGGAAGAAGTATCTTTCTTTATTTTGGTTTTTCACCCCAGTCTCAAGAACTCAGGTCCTTGGACTCTGGCAAGTCTCAGCCACCTGAGCAAGAAGGGCATTCACCAACAACGTATTTATTTTTCTTTCCTTATTTTTGTTTTCCCAATCTTGGGTCTTAAACCTGTGTCCATGACTTTCATAGTCTGCATCTTAGCCATCTGAGATATGGGGCGAGGGGTGGAGGGGACACCAAAGAGAGGGGGCACTTTCCTTCCATTTCTTATGCTACTGGTAGCACATTACCTACTCTTGCACCTTATCGTCTTCTTTTAATATATATGGAGATCTTTTTAAATCACTAGAGATCTTCTGCAATCATTTTTTTTAGCTGTATTGTACTCCATGTGGAAACTATAGTCTATTAACTAGCCTCTTCTACTTGTATATTGTTTTTCAGTCTTTTGCTACTGCAAACAACGTGGCAGTGAATCACTTGTATGTATGACATTCCATATGTAAGTAGGCTATATCTGGGTCAAAGAATGTGTCTATAATTTTAGTAGAAATGCTTTCTAGTCTTTTCAATGAAAGAGAAATAGTATAAAAATTCAAAGGTTTTCAAAGGCACTGCATATGTATGTTTTTATTATGGCAAAAGAAAAGAAAATTTATTATTTTAATCATTTTAAGTGTACCACTCAGTAGCATTACATTCACATCGTTGTTCAATCATCGCCATCACCATTCCCAGAAGTCATCTGTCTTTCTTTCCATACTGAAGCTCTGTACTTATTAAGCACAAATTCCCTCTTCTCCCCTCGCCTTAGTCCCTAGTAACCAGCATTCTGCTTTGTGAGTATATGAATTTGACTAGTGTGAGGTCACCACCCAGGTGTAATCTGAAACCAGTCCATGTACACGGAGGGCAAGGAGGAACCAAAGAAAAAGAGACCATTCCATATGGTGGGTGGCAGTTTTAATAAACAAGGGAACTCACTTATGAGACTTTCTCTTGGACCACCACATGACGCCTGCCCTTCGAATCTTAAACGTTTATAAAGATGCTTTAACTGGGTTTCATCATGTGCACAGCCCAGAGGGTGTCTTAGCAATGCATTTTATCTCAGTATTTTGTCCTTGGACAGCCTCTGGGATGGAGGAAAGCAAAGGAAACACACTGGGGGTGGGGAAACCTCTAGTTACCACTCATCTTCTCCCTCCAAAATATGTTCCAGCACAGCCTGCAGATTGTCCTGCAGCCAAGGTAAATCTTGACATGCTAACATTCTCATAAATGTAACAGGTTCATTTCAGTGCTAACAGGAGGAAGAGGGACAAGTCTCAGGTAACCATCCCATGGCATATTGTGGGGCCATGTCGGTAACCTTGGAGCAGTACTGAAATGATTATTGCCCCTGCCACATGAAGGCAAGTGGAAGTGATTTATCAGGCCTGTGTTTCACTCTTTCCATAAAGCTCTTTGAAAATAAAGCACCTTTGCAAAGAAACACTTTTGCAGAGCGAAACAATACCTACTTAAACGCCAAAAGACTTTAAAAAGCCCAATGTTAAAAATGTGATAAATGGCGCACCCTTGTTTGGGGTGGAGTGGTGGACCACCAAGGTGAAGAACTAAATAAAATTAAGTGTTTCTTCCTCCTCTCTTTTTCCTGCCTGCCTACCTTTGCTTGCCCTCATTGCTCTTTGCACCTTCCCTTAAAATTTTTTTATAAAAACACAGAATTTTTGTTTTCTCAGCAGACTATATTAAAAGTTGAAAAAAAATTGTTTACAATTTCATTTTGAGAAGGTCAATAATCCAAGAAAACTTTATCCTTTTGAAGATAGAAAATCAAATTAAATCCATACCAATCTTAGCTTGATCACACATAAAATCCCTTTTCAAGATTCTTTCTGCAACTGTCCTCAGATACACAGAGAAACAGATGCAGACTCCAGAGCTTTATTCCAAAACTTTAGCCATGAAATTAGGTGCCCACTCACAAGACCAAAGGCTTTTACTAATAGCGCTCTGAATTTTCAAAAGCCTCTGTCCTTACTTTATTCCTTCAGCTTCTGAATAGTGTTTTGATTCTTTCCATTCCTGGGATGTTTATATTTCAAAGATGGATTCTATTTAAGTGTTAAGGAGCAACACACACACACACACACACACACACACACACGTTTTGTCCTAGGAATTTCCTGGCAATCCCTATTTTAAATCATTCCTTTTTCCCTCACTTTTCCAGGGAATCTTCTGCTCTTAACACCCTGATTAGGTTTTGTCACAAACCCTCGGACTTAATTAGCTGCACCTTGTACACTCCCACCTTTGGCCAAAACAAAACAAAACAAAGATGAAAACAAACCCAGCAAGCTGAGTTCTCAGCTCCTCTTCCAGTTTTCTGACTGGAGCTTCAGCCTCCAGCTGGGCACAGGTAGTCACTGAACTGCCCACCAAAGAAGCAAACCCATATGCAGTTGTTGGGGGCAGAAAATAGAGCAAGGTCAAAGTGGGAGCTGGCAGAACATCAAGGACACCAGACCCAGAGCACCTGACGAAGGCCACCATGGGAAAACACTGGGACAGTGTGTCTATAACTGTGCATTCCCCAAAATAAGATGCAGTTATGTAGTTAGAAAGCAAAAGGTTGTATAAGCAATCCAATGTAACTATAAACTTGCTTGCATAAGCTGTTTGACGCAATGGTGTGTATGAACTCAATAAATAGGTGGAGGGCAGGAAATTCTGGGCCCTCAGTCTGAGAGACTGTTGGCTCCATGAGCCCAGCTTTCTATCATCTCTCTCTCTTTCTCTCTTGAGTTTCTCAGTCTCCTGCAGCACCCTTGCCAACCCTGTTCCTGGGAGTAAATCCTGACATGCAGTGAACATTCCTTTCTCTTCTTTGCCACAGAGCAAAGAAGCATTTTCTCAAAGAAGTGTGTCAAAGTAGCTGGCATGTTCAGGGTGTCCCCGAAAAAAGCATCTGAAAAAGAAGTCACCCCTCTCCCAGTAGAAGTAGATGCCAGCTCTGAGTTTGTCCCTCCAAGGTTTCTCTTTTCTTCAGCCGCCTGGTGGACTTGCCAGTTGTGTGAGGTCACCATCCACGTGTAATCTAAAACTGGTCCATGTACACTGAGGGTAAAGAGGGATGGAAGAAAAAGACAACTACTCTATATTGTGGGTGACAGTTTTAATAACCAAGGAGCTTACTCATGGAGGCTTTCTCTTGAACCACAACAAAACACGGGGATTTTCTAAATGTGTTCCAATTTTTTTTTATTAAAGAAAAAGCATTTATTTTTTTTAGTTGTTTGTCTTGGTTGTTCCCCCAGGTTTTGAACTGGGAACCTTGGGATGTATGGGGACTATGCCTGGTTTAAACCACTAGGCCACCAGAGTAGGTCTGCTCTACAAATTTAAAAGTTTATTCAAGAGGCTTTTACTGGGTTTAATCATGTGCACAGTCCAGATGGTGTCTTAGCAACACATTTTATCTCAGGGCTCTGTCCTTGGGCAGCCTCTGGTGTGGAAGAAAGCAAAAGAAACACACTTTATCTGGATGGGTTGATGATGAGAAGCCTCTAAGTGCCCAACCAGCTCCCAAGTCAACCACCTTTTGACACCTTCCCCAAAGTCTACATACCTTAATAAGCAGAATCATGCAATATTTGTCATTTCATGTTTGGCTTATGATTTCTGGGTTCATTCATATTATATCGTGTATCAACATTTCCTTCCTTTTTAATGTTAAATAATATTCCATTGTATAGCTAGATCATATTTTGTGTATCCATTCATTTGCTGTGGACATTTGGGTTATTTCTACCTTCTGTAGCTATTGTAAACACACACATTTTTAAAAACAGAAGTACACACCCTACTCACTCTATCCCCAAGATCCAAAGCAACGCGTGAAGCTAGTTTTTTTGTGCTATTCCAAAGTCAACCTTTTTTAATGTTAAAAACAAACAAACAAAAAAACCCAACATGATCCTACACAGATTGCTGTGAAGCTTGCTTTTATCTCCACTGGACAATATGTCTTGGAAGTTTTGGGGGGAGCTTTGCCTGTTTAATCCACTGTTTATCACCTGTGTCCGCAATAGTAGCTAGGCTCATGGTAGGTACCAATATTTCTTAATAAATAAAATAGAATTTACCAATACTTAAGAATGTCTAAACATGGTCAGCATGGAATGTTTGCTGAGAAAAATAAATAAATGCAACATATTTTAGATACTATACAAAGCTGAGGGATTATTAACATGTTAAGGGAATGTTTCATAAAGAGCCATGCAAATACCAACAGTGATAAATGCTTGACATTTATATAAGTACATTTTGATTTGCCTTGATATTCAAAAGAAAAAATTGGATATAATTTTATTTGACCTTGAGCCATGCTTCTGGGGAACTTCAACAAACTTTAACAGATGTGCTGTTTGTTTTTTTTTAAGGGAAAGTACAGGCAAGAATGAAGGGGAATAAACAGGCAGGCAGGGAGAGAGAGGAGGAGGAAACATTTTATTTAGTTGTTCATCTTGGCTGTTCCCTATAGTCTCAGGACATGAACCCAGATCGTTGGGATGTATGTGAACTGCACTAGGCCAAAACAAACCAGTACTCCACACCACGGTAATCACATGTGCTGTATTTTCATGTGAAGCTTCCAGGCCTCAGGTTGGAAAGGGGGTGGGGATATAGCAAAGACCCAAATGCTTCTCAGCACATGAATGGGGACCCCATTGAATCTAAAGTATAGGACACAGTCATAGGAGAAATGCTGTTTCTTTTACGTTGAATTAAGCTGAGTGGTCTTCAAAGAAAATTAATACTGTGTCTTTTGTGTTTTTCCGTAAGTGCCAGCCTGCAACTCCCTCTGTTGGAGAAACCTACTAAGACCCCATAACTCCAATTTGCATGATTAGAGTCTGTCTGTCCAACCTGTGATGCTGAACAGAGAACATCTGTGTCCATCTGGATAGAAAGCTAGGCTTCTTGAAGATGGGAAGAAACCAAGAGGGAAAAACCTCCTTTGAGGAAAGAAATGCTATTTCTCAGAGGGAGGAGGTAGTTTTCAGGCTAAGAGACTTGGAGGGGGATTAGATAAAGAGAGTAGGTGCGCCCTTGTGGAGCAGCAGTTAGGTCAATTGCCTCCAAAGGAACAAGTCACGTACCCCTGGATTTGAGCCCTGGCCGAGGGGAAAGCAGCCAGTGTGAACAACTAAATAAAAGTAAAATAGATATCCTTCTTCCTTCTCTCTCTTCCTGCCTTCCTGCCTACTCACCTTCATTTCTGCCTGCACCTTGCCTTAAAACAAAACAAACAAACAAACAAAAACAGAGCAAATCAAAGTTGACAAAACCAAGTATAGGGGAGGATAGATATAAAGAAGAGAAGTATCTAGATTAGCTATACCAGCTCTATCCAAAAGAAATAAAATACAAATTTGAAATTGTCTTTAAGAATGAGGCTAATAAGATTTAAAGAGCTTTTTTGTAGAAAATAATCGAAATGTCACATAAGTTAATCAAATACAAAATCTTAAATTTTGTAGCAGCCATAATTTTTTAAAGTAAAAGGATAATTTATTTTTAACTGAGGAGGCCCATATTAGCAGTACTGAGAATCAGTTTCTGTAGGTTGACTGTTACTAATTTTGGTCTCTGGCTGCCACCACCAAATAATTGGTCAGACTCAATCAGACATGAGAATATTTGGACGATGCTGATAGATGATTTTACATCCTCCAAAATCAAAAGAGGTAAAAGGTGACTGTATTAACAGTTAAAGATAAAAGTCAAATGCATCTCATTAATTCTTTCACTGATATTTCACTAAAATTTTGTATTGACTTCTTATTGCTAGGCTCAGTGCTAGGCATACAAGTATGATCAGTACAGTTAAGGAGATGAGAAAACAGTGGAAATAATCAAAATCAAATACAAGACTTTCCCAAAGTTGCTTTCAGTGAGAATTTAGTGAATATATCTTTAGTTTTTCTGGATACCAACCATCCCTTTACTATTATAACAAGTTTACCATTAACTTTACCGATATAAGCCAGTATAAATTATTTTCTCCTAGTCTAATATGTTAGAAGACTGATAGGAATCCCATTGGACTAAAATCAAGGTGTCAAAATAGTGACAACATTTCTGGAGACTAGAGGGGAGCATATACACCCATTTCCTTTCCCAATTTCTAGAGGCTGCACATCTTCCTTGGTTCATCTCATGTTTCTTCTACTTCCTCTAGCAATCCTTTACTTCTGTGAACATTCTTCTGTAGAAATAAACTCTGACATCAACTCCCCCCCCAAAAAAAGCAAAAGGAAACAAGCTAAAATTAATTCACAAGATATCTTAAATATTATAATTTCAACATCTGATAAATGTGAAAAATATTAATGAGATATTTCACATACTTTGGGGGGACTAAGTTGTTGAAATCCAGTATGTATGTTGCATATATAAACACACTTCTATTTGGGAGGTAAATTTTCAGTGGAAATACTTGACATGGCTTAGATTTCATAAAGTTTACAGTCGAGAAAGAAGACATCTTTGCTATTATTTAAAAACTAGAAGTTTTCTAATAACTGGACTGAATATATATCTTTTTAAAATTAAATTTAACTAGTAAATAAAATTTTTAATTCAGTTCCTAAGTCACATTGGTCATATTTCAAGTTCTCAAGAGGCACTTGTGGCCATTGTCAAATATGGAGCTGCTGAATAATTGGCCTAGGAAGCCTAGACACCTTCCATCACCCTCCATTGCATACACATTCAGTGCACGTTCTTTCTTCCATTAGTCTCATTCTAGGTGTCATTTCCTCAACAATTGTCTTGGACAGAGACAGATAGAATGTCAATGTTTCTTCCCCAGCTTTGTTATACTTTTATGAGCGGACCTAGCCTTTCAGGAAAGATCTTAATGAATAGTTATCAGTGCCTGACTTGTTTCCACACACACAGAGTGTGAGGAGACAAGGTCACCCAGGGACAGCCAGACCTGCTGTTTCCTCATTCCTTCTGGGGTGAAGGCAGGGACAGGATGAAGCTGGTCCCTCAGGGGACCCTGAAGACTGTGTAATTGGAAGAATCCAATCCATAACCCAGAAAAAACATAAAAAGTCATTCTTATAGTGGGGACTTAGAACTATACAAGTTCTATTGTAGAAATCATGTTGGAGATTTTTTTTGTTAGAACAAATACAAATCCTTGAAAAGAATATAAGATCTCATTAGACTCTCTAAAATCAGACTATGATGCCAAATTTATCTGATTCTAATCAACACTATATTTTAGGACATAGCTAATAAGAAAAAGATACATAAAAGACATAAAGCTTAGAAAAGAGAATTAAACTGTCATTTATTTTATTTTCATTGAGATTATTTTGATTTACATAATGTTTAGATGTACAATTTCACTAGTCATCAAATATATCACACACCACACCCACTACCATATTTCCAAAAGCCCTCCACCTGTGTCCATTGGACACCCACCACCATTTGCTTCCTCCCCGCTAGCATCTTTCACCTCTGGTAAACTCAGCTGTCAATGTCCAAGTGTTAGTTTCTCTTTTATAGTATGTCTGCTTTTCTTTATATTCCACATATTAGTGACAGTATTTGTCTTTTTCCTTCTGACTTACTTCATTTAGCATAGTTCCCTCTAGTTCCATCAATGTTGTCCCAAATGTCAAGATTTCAACGTTTTTAGGGGTATGCAGTATTCCACTGTGTGTAGGCGTTACATCTTCTTTACACACTCATCTATGGATGGGAACTTAGGTTGCTTCCATTTCTTGGCTATTTTAAATAATGCTGCAATAAACATGGGGGTGCGTATATCTCTGAAAATTAGTGTTTGTGTGTTTTTTGGATAAATAGCCAGAATGTGGGATGATGGAGTCATATGGAATTTCCATTCTGTTTTTGGAGGAATCTCCATACTGCTTTCCAAAATGGTTGCACAAATTTACACTTCCACCAACAATGTAAAAGTGTTCCCTTTTCTCCAATCCTCACTGATGCTTGTTTCCAGTCTTCTGGATAATGATCATTTTCACGAGTATGAGGTGATATATTGTTGCTTTGATTTGCATTTCCTTAATAACAAGAAAGGAGGAGAATCTTTTCATGTGTTGTTGGTCATCTGTATGTATTTTTTTGAGGAAAACTTCTATTCAGATCTTCTGCCCATTTTTGATTAGATGATCCATTTTTCTGTTATTGAGTTTTGAGTTTTTTAAATATTTTTTATGTTAGAGGAACGATGTGCAATTTTTTTCTCCCATTTAGAAGGATGTCTTTTCATTTTGGTGATAGTTTATTTCACTGGGCAGAAGCTTCTTAGCTTGGTGCAGTTCCATTTGTTTATTTTTGGTTTTGTTTTCCTTGCTACTGCTGGAGTCAAATTCTCAAAGACCTCTCTAAGGCTGATGTCATGGAATGTGTTCCCAATGCTTTCTTCTATGTCTTTTATAATTTTTGGCCAGACATTTTCTGTATGGTATTAGAGAGTAGTCTAGCTTCTTTCTTTTGCATGTAGCTGTCAAAGTTTTTCAGAACTATTTGTTGAAGACTTTCCTTTCTCCTTTGTATACTCTTGGCTCCTTTGTCAAAAATTAACTGACCATATGTGTTTGAGTTTATTTCTGGGTATTCAATTCTATTCCACTGATCTGTGTATCTGTTTTTATTTCAGTACCAAACAGTTTTTATCACTATCATTTTGTAGTATAATACTAGAAAAATTTTGATGGAAATTGCATTAAATCTGTATATTTGCTTTTGGTAAGATGGCTATTTTAAGTATGTTAATTCTTCCCAACTATAATCACAGGACAGCTTTCCACTTCTTTGTATCTTCTATATTTCTTTTAACAATGTCATAGTTTTCATTGTAGAAGTGTTTCACCTCCTTTGTTGTTTATTCCATTTGTTGTTTGTTTCCATTATAAATGGATAGTTTTCTTAATTTCCTTCTCTTCTATTCCATTTTTTGCATAAAAAATACAGATTTTTATATATTAATTTTATATCCATCATTTTATGGTACTCATTAGTTCTAATAGGTTTTTGGTAGAGTCTTTAGGGTTTTCTATGTATGTTATTATGTCATCTGCAAAAAGTGAGTTTTACTTCTTATTTTTCAATGTGCTTTCCTTTTATTTCTTCTTCTTGCCTAAGTGCTCCGGCTATGACCTCCAATACAATATTCAATAGCAGTGGTGACAGTGGACACCCTTGCCTTGTTCCTGATCTTAGAGGAAATGTTTTCAGTTTTTCACCACTGAGTATGATGCTGGTTGTGAGTTTATAATATATGGCTTTTATTACATTGAGGTATGTTCCTTCTATCCCTATTTTATTGAAATGGGTGCTAAATCTTGTCAAATGCTTTTTCTGCATCTATTAGTAGGATCATCTGAATTTTTTCTTTCCTTTTGTTGATGAGGTATCTTACATTAATAAATTTGTATATGTTTAACCATCCTTGCATCCCCAGAAAAAATTCCTCCTGGTCATTTTTTACAGAAAATATGATGACCTACATAAAAATTCCAAATGATTCTATAAAGTATTACAACTGATGTTTTTAATTAGCAAGGTGACTAGATAAAATTAATATAAAAATCACTTGGTGATTTGGTGGAGGGCATGGTGTATTGAAATATAGCTAAGAAATGTGGAACCTATAAATAGGAAATTATTTTAATGTGTAGAACAATTACAATAAAAATAAATTTAAAAAAGAAAATAGAAGAAAAGGAAGAAAAAGAAAACAAGAAGGGGGGTAGGGCAGGGGACAGCAAGGGAGGACATACCAAAATTTGACTGAGGCAAGCTTTGCCTCACTGAGTTCCCTCCACTACAAAGAGCAACAGATGCCTAGAATGCTATAAACAATAGATGAATATTAACTGAATTAAGCAAATACATTGCTTAATTTAAAAATAATATAAAAATCACGTTGTATAACTATAGCTCACATAACTTTTGAAATTACACTGATGCACTTAATAATAAACTTAACAAAATATGTGTAAAACCCAAAAGTACAAAATCATACATGAATACATTAAAGATAGCTTAAAGGTACAGCCCTGTGGCTCGGGGGCTAGGGTAGAGATCATATGAAGCCCAAAGACTTGGGTTTGAGATGCAGGACTGCGAAAATTAAAAAAATATATAGTTTAAATAAACGAGACACATTAATGAAAAGGGAGAGGTAATGTAATAAAGAAGCTAGTTATACATATTAATCTATATATTGAAAATAATTCCAGTTATTATCTTATCGGAATAAACCAGTGATTTTGTAGACAAGAGGAGAGGACCAAAATAGTCAAGAAACTCCTGAAGAAAAAGAACACAGTTGGTTATTGCTTATTATAAAGTTATAATAATTAAGGCAATGTGGTACTGATGGAAAAATATTATAACAGAAGAGACTAGACCTAAAACAACAAAACATGCACATGAAAATCTGATATATGACCTAATATATATGATTGATCAGTGAAGGAAAGATGCTATTCAACAAATGGGCCTGAAACAATTGGTGATCCAAATGCAAAAGAATAGAAAGAAGGAGAGAAGGAGGGAGGGAGGACAGAAGAAATTATGTGCTTCCCTATCTGTCAGTACAGAGGACTAAATGTCACCGCTGACATTTAGAAACTCCACCTAATATATCACAGCTAAAAATCCTGGCTACAATATACAACATTTAACACCCACATATATTTGTATTGCCTGAATTAATGTTGGAAAATAACCAAATTCCTCAGAAGTCACAGAATGACTCACCCAGGAGCAGCTAGTATGATAGAAAGGTGGAATGGTCATCCGCAGGCTCATTAAAGTACCAGCTGGGATGCTGTCCTACAGAATATGTGGAGGACTTAATTGCAAGGGCACTATTTCTCCCCCAGTAAGAAAACACAAGTGTAGGAACCAAAAGGTACAGGTGGGAGTTTCCCTCTTATTGGTAACCCTAATACCCACTGATAATTTTTACTCCCTATCACCACAACCTGGACTCAGTAAGTCTGAACATCCTAGAACCCAAGGGATGAATATTTTCATCAGAGAACTGGTAATAAAGTAGAAACTGTACCCTGGCAAGTGTGATCTGTATGCCATGAAGTCAACAAGAACAGGAAATGGCAGTTATATTGGAACAGCAAACAAAAATCACAGAGTAAGGGCTAGGAGCCAAAAAGAATGTGGCCAAGTTAGGACAGTGATCACAGAGGATCAGTCCATCTTGTCTAGGTTTGTTAGTCGAGCTGAGGTATTCCAGAGGCTTTGGGCTATATGAGGATCCCGAGCAGCTTCATGTGGAAAAGTTATCACACAGGAACTGTTAAAATATCTTCCAGAAATGCCATCTAGTTGCTTTGCCAAACCTAGATAGAGGATTGGGATTGCCCCTTGTTTGATATCCTATGGAGACATAAAAGGAGTGGGGGATGGGAGGGGGGAGAGGGAGTCACTCCAGGCAGGGAACACACTGAGAAGTCAAGCCCTGACCCCCACTCTTCAGACGGGGCAACTCCTCCTCTACCCACCTTGAAGAAGAAGCTAAGAAGCCAGAAGAGAAAGCGGTAGAGCCAAGAACAATGCTGCATGATATTCGTGAATACAATGCCAGGGTCCACAGCATTCACAGTCACACCTGGGAGGGTAAGGCACAAATACAGAACAAAGTGAAGTGAGAAGAAGATGTTGGGAAGAAAGGGTTAAGTGTGGTTCTACAGTGTGTGATGAGTAGAGGATCCTACCAGGTCAGTTTGGTAGAGGTAATTTGGAGGTAGGGCCAGAGACATCTGTGCTCCATAACTCAAATGGATGTAATAATCCAAGTCAGTAAGAAGACATAAGTATTTGAAAATACTCACCTTTAGGAAGAACTTGATGAATGGTGTTGGTATTGGAAAATACTGCAAGGAGAGACATGCTGTAGTGCTAAGAGCAGGGAAAGGTTGAAAATGAGATGTAAAAGAGGGGTTGAGAGAAATACAGGGTGCACAGATGACAAATGAAGGCGATTAACAGTTGTCTTGAAGGACTGTTGAGGTTTATCAGAGGCAGTTACCTGTCCCTTGAAGTCTCCGGGCAAGCTCCCCAGTGAATGAGCTCAAAAGCAGTTTGCTGCAGTCATAGTTCTGGTTGAAAACCAAAGGTCTACCTCCCCCTGTCAGGTGTTCCTCATCAATGAACCCATATTCTTGACGAAAGGAAGATACATTCACTACACGGGCTGACCCTGCCCGTTGTAGAGGCCCTGGGTAGAGAGAAAAATATACTCCTTCAACCCATGGTGTAAATTTCCATGTCTGTTCCCCAGGAGACTCCAGAATAGAGCTAAACAGGGCTTTCAAAGGGTCAGCAGGCGCCCCCACCTAGGCACCCAAGCTAAGGACAAAAGAGCTAATGTTAACTGAGATTTCATTTTCATGGCTGTTCTCCCAATGTACATCTTCTTATTTTAGAGTTTGGAGTTTTGCCTTGCTCTTTTTCCACTTGCCAGCTGGAGATAATTAAATTGACCCTTGTTTCTGTTTTACCTTATTAATGGCTAAGAGGGAGAAGGAGACTGGAAACACTGTGAATACTTTCACTTAGTCACACATTTATGCATTTACCTATTCACCCCACAAATATTCACTAGGCCCCTGTAATATGGCAAACATCAAGCTAGGTGCTAAAGACAAGGAACCCTAGGTTGGAGGGAAAGAAGCATGTAGAGATATTTAGGGAAGTATTAAAAAACAACTACTTCCCAAGGAATAAAATTTAATAACAATCAATGAAACAAGTTACATTAAAAAAAAATGAATACCTAACTATACAAAAAGTTCTGGGTTGTATAAAGTATGGAAAATCGTAGTTGCCACGTGTGACTTTACAACACTGCTTTCAAAGTATAAAACTATTTTGAGTCCTGCATTTACATTGAAAATCACAAATGCAAAAATTGGCATATGGTTTCTGGCCAAATTTTTTTGAAGAAAAAATTTTTCTTGAAGAGGACAATGGGGTCCCAAACTTGCATACAGAATGACATAAAAACCAAAGGGGTCACAGTCTAGTTGGAGACCAGTGGTCACAGAGCAATGTCAGTGCAACAACAGAAATATGTACAAGGGACGAAGGGAGCCCTGTAAATGCGGGGGCTGCTAGGGAGGTGAAAGGTGAAAGTGTCAGACGGGAGCCACGGCACAGGTGATATTTGTGCTGAGTCTCGGCAGATGAACTAGAGTTCAGGTAAAGGGGCAGGAAAGTGTATTCTAGATAGGACTCACACGTGCAGAAGCACAGCCTCAGGGACAAAGGGAGTTCAAGAACTACAGGTTGTCTGGTTAAAGATGAGAACACGGGTCAAGAAAGGGCAGAAGGTGAAACTCTCAGTCTCAGGGGATTTTGCAAATGGAGGAAAGGGGCTTAAAGTTTATCCTATAAAGGAGAGGCTACCTTCAAAGGATATTAAGCAAGAAAGCAATACAGTGAAAGGTGATTTCTAGAAGCGGCAAAAAGAAGACGAACTTAGAGAAGGGGAGAGAGCAGGAGAGAAGACAATTTCAGAAACTGTTACTAAGCAAGGCACAGACGGGTGTTGCAGCATGTTACTCTGGAGGAAGGGAAAGAAGATTCACATTTGCACAGTTTTGCCTTACTCTTCTTCACTTTCCAGTTGGGGCTAATTTAATCAATGACTGAAGGGAACATGAAACTTGGCAGTAGAGTTTGCCTCCTAGGAAGGGAATAGGTTGCTGATTTTCAAAGAGAGGAATCATTTGTTTGTTTTATTGTGATGTCCTTTTGCATACTTTCCTTTTTGCACTTGGACATGTGCTCCCTGACCAAAACAACAAAACATAGAGAGAAAAACATACTCCTTCAATCTGTGGAGTAAACTGTCATGCCCCATACATGTAATGTGTGTGGGAGGGTGTGGGGGTGTATTTTTAAGAGACTTACCCAAAAGAGAAAATGTTAGGGAGAATGTGCCTACCATACATTCCTCCTTGCCACCCAGAACTGAAATCTCCTTAATCAGAGAGGATTAAATAATCAGAAAATCAAAGGACTTGGACCCAAAGCAGTGACATGTTTATCTACATTCCTGATGGATCCTAAACTCTTTAAGAGCAGAAAGTCAGTGTTCTTGCTTACAGTGTTCCTAGTGATCACTGCCAGCCTTGAAAAGTTTTTGTTGAGATGACTGACACTCACAGCCTGGCTAGAACTTGAGACCGGGGGAAGGAGAGGTGGGAATCTTACATCCCATCACCGGTTGTATTATGGACTAATGTATTCCACTACCAATCTCCTAATCCTGACTTATGATTTGCACTCTAAAGTGAATGGACAGATCATTAGGGATTTGAGAAGCAAGAAATCAAATGAAGAAGTTCTCCCAACTGACCCTACTTGGATCTGTCCTTGGCATTCACCACTCTTGGCCCCCATCACCAGCAGGAGGTGGGTTCTCCTGCTGTGTGCAGCAAAAGTACACTGGGTCATTGCTCAGTTGAACTGCCATGGAAAAGGAGGTGGCTATGGGAGACAGAAAGCCACAAAAATGGCCAGGGTGACACACCTCTGTGGATCGGGAGGTTGAGATAGCTAAGGCGCAGACCATGTAAAGCCTAAGGTCTTTGATTCAGGAACCCAGGGCTGGGAACACGCTACCACCCAAATAAAAAGTAAGGGTGTGTAGAAGTAGGGGAGCAGAGAAGGTAGTCACCCATATTTCCTTACCTTGGAGTAGATTTGTGAGCAGAAAGGGCCCAACATAGTTAGTGGCAAAGGTGTAATCAAGGCCCTCTGGGGTAAGCATCTTGGGGATTCCTGGGAGGAAATAAGAACATAGGTGGTAATGAGAACATGGGTGGTAGAGAGGAGGGAGGGAGGGAGACAAGGAATATATTGGGGTTCAGTTTCACAGGAGCATGTTTGTACAAAGACAGGAGCAATGAAGTTTGAGGTTAAAACTTAAGGAAAACTTTCTACGGTAGTGTTTCAGCAAGAAACACAGGTTGGGCTTTAGAAATACATGTTTTGGGGTCTCTGGGCTAGAAAAGAGGCTCCTGACATTCGGGGGAAAACAAGTCAAGGCACATACCACAGACTGCAGCATTGTTAATCAGCAGATGTATCT
Source organism: Solenodon paradoxus (assembly GCA_004363575.1). Lineage (NCBI taxonomy): Eukaryota > Metazoa > Chordata > Mammalia > Eulipotyphla > Solenodontidae > Solenodon > Solenodon paradoxus. Next base: position 115,280 of record RJWH01002791.1, on the reverse strand, counting down.
CAGGACACACACGTACAAGCCACTGGGCAAATCTCCGGATAGAGGCCATTGAGCTCAGGTCCACCTCGCCAAGGAGGAGGCAGCTCTTGCCCTTTGAGGCTGCTTGGATCTCAGCAAGTGCTTGCTGTCCTCGATCATGGCTACGGCAGGCAAGGATCACACGGGCCCCACGCCGGGCCAGTTCCTCTGACACAATCTTCCCGAGGCCTGTGGGAAGGCAGCTTCAGAGAAGGCTAATCTGGGGAGTAACTAAAGGGCAATGGAACGGGAGGAAGGATTAGGTGCTGACAGTGGGTGCAAGTCTTCCTTCTTGCCCTCCCTCTTGGGGATGTTGGTGGCCGCGATTCCTAGTGAGGTGACAAGGTAGGAGAAGTACTCACCACTGTTGGCCCCAGTCACCACTGCTGTCTTCCCAATCAGATCTGTGGAGCAGAGCTGAAGGTTCCAAAGAAAACTCTTATGCCAGAGCCACACAGTTAGTCTAAGTAGGATCAGAATGATAAGGACAGAGCCAGGGACCCATATCGAGCTGGGTAGCAAAGACCACAACAACAGCATATTAACTACTGGCTGACCACTGGAAATGCTGTTGCAAGGGAAGGAGGATCTGATCAAAGGTGGATGGGGTGAGTAAAGAGAGGTGTGGAAATTCTGACCACAAATTTAAGGCAGTAATCACACTCGGGTTTGCTCAAACACCGTTTGAACCTGAGAATGAATGCGTCCTTAAATTGTGTGTTCTATCTATCTGACGGCCTTAGGCCAGTTATTGATTCAAATGAAAACTCAAGGGCATCCTGCCAATATCCAAACCTGTCTCCAAGTAAAAATTGTATTTTGTAACCTGAATTGACAAATTCCAGAAACTGGAGAAGAAATGAAATCCTTCATGTTTTGAGATCACTCTGCTTACACAGGGCCATCTCCTTCCTCCCCAATGGAAAGGAGGAAACTGTAAGTTCTCCCAACTAAGCCACTTGCAGCTCCATGGCAGGCTGGGGAAGTGGGCAGGGGATGGTTCCCCAGAATGCCTCTGATGGGGAACAGCCTTGGCCCTAAAGCCCTAAAGTCTCCTAAGGAAGGCATTAGGCTTATTCTAGGAACCAGTGTTCTATCTCCTTCTAGTCCTGCAAGACAATTGCTCCTTTCCTGTTCAGTAGACAGTAGACTACCCTGGAAGAAAATGACAGACATCAAACCCATTTTTCATGCAACTCTGGTGTTTATTTCTGGCAAGCAGACAGAGGGTGGGAGTTCCTTTACCTGAGGTTCAGGGATCAGAATGGGGCATATGCTTGGAGGGGAGTGACCACACCTTGGGGGCTGAGTTCTTCATCAGCTGTGCCACGGCCACCTGGGCCTTTGGGGCATCTGTCTGGATGGGGCGCTGCTCAACAGGAAGAGAGATGTCGCCTTCTTTGTCCTCCTGCTGGGGTACAGCAGACCTAAGCAGTACCTGGGTGGCTGCATTCCACATGTTCACCCCAGGAGCCAGTTTCATTGCTTCCGAAGGCAAAATGGGCTTCCATATCACCTGAGATGTAGCCTTGAGTCGGACTCGAGATGCTGGATGAGGCCTCTTGTGAGGATCCTGGTCCTCCCTGTTCCCAAAGTCCAGGCCCTGAGGTTGTATGAGGGTGTGGCTGCCTAACAATTCATTCAGCAACTCAGTATCCCCCTCCAAACCACTAGGCCACTTGGCATCTGGCCACAGTGTGGAGTTGGGGCTGGGGCTGTGGGCCACACTCGGGGGCCTTGGTTGTGCAAGAAAGCCAAGCCCAGAACTGAGAATGGGCAGTTTAGATCCTAAACCTGGTGATGGAAGGCCTAAGCCTGAAGTGGGGAATTGGGGACCTTGGCCTGGGTCCAAGGCACAGGAAGGAACGCCAGAAAGGAGAGGGAAGGAAACTGTTGGGGAGACCTCTACTCCAGGGCTGGGGATAGGGATCAGAGATCCAGCTGGAGCCACAGTCTTCATGCCGGGCAGGCGTCTGCGATAGGTTTCCAGGGGACGTGTCTCAGAGTCTGGAACCAGAATCTCTGTCAGTGGCTGCACCCAGTGGTGCGGTAGCTGCGAGGGGTCCAGACGTGTCAAGGTCGCCTTGCGGCCCACCCTGGAGTGAAGTCCACTCCGGTGTGGCTGCAGCCGGCTCACTGAAGTGGGGCTGAGTTTGGTGGACCTGCCCACAGAGGCCCCAGAAACTGACATGCTGGAGGCGCTGCGAAGCACCACTTCTTTCTTGCGCTCCAGCCGGTCCCCAGCTGCGTCTGGCAGTGGCGTGCAATGGTAGAGATCTTCAAGCGAGAACTGGGAGATGAGGGGCTGAGTCCTCTCCCCTGAGGGCTGGGGATAAGCTATCAGGGACAGCTTCAGAGAAGGGGGGGATCTAGCGGTGGGCACCATCTCCAGCGATGGTTGGAGACTTGCATTCAAGGACCCGACTGAGAACTGCTGAGCTGTCTCCCCATTGTTGGGTTCCTCTAAAGGACTCCTGGACCCAGTCTCCTGACACAGCTTCAAGGAGGGTGGAGGGCCTGGGGTGACTTTCAACTCAGTAGAATGCTCCCAAGATTCCATTTGCTCCTGAGAGCCTCCATCCCTCCATGATCTTCCTAAGGGGATCTTGTCCATGATCTCTTGGTCCTGGGAAAATGCACAGAGGGCAGGTAGGTGAGACAGTTAAAGAGATTAGAGAAACCAAGGGTGGTGGGGTCAAGAAAGGCCCTAAGAAAAACCGTAGACCTGGCTGGTGGGGACTGGAGAAACGGCAGTGGAGGAAACTGGGGGCTTGGCTTACTTGGCCTTGGAAAGACCCCTCCAGATTCACAGAAGCAGAGGCGGGCGCAGGCGCATGCAGCACGGGCACAGACCCCTGAGCCCAAGCATCTGTCGTGCTTGGCAAGGGTTCCTCATCCTCGCTCCATGTGGGGTCCTTGGCTATTGAAGATTCTCCTTCATCTCGGGCCAGGAAGCGCCACTCAATGGTCTGCAGCATAGCCTCCCGGGCCTGGTTGATGGTGAATGGAATGCTCTGCAGAACAGAGAAGGTCTCAGTCCCATGGTGGGGAGAGTTTGGGAAGAGGGGAAAAACCCAGACCCAGGCCCACCTGCTGGGTCAGATAGACTTTGAAGACAGAGTCCAAGACTCGTGCTAGCAGATCGGCTAAGATGTCCCCCACCACGTCTTCTCCCTCCTCAAGAGCTGTGAGCGCCATCCACTCTGCCTCACTGAGCCGCCCAGGCACGATGTCCACCTGCGGCACCGGCACTGTAGGCGGCCGTGCCTTTTCAGCCTTGGATCGGGTCACCCCTCTATCGCGGGCCTGCCTCTGTGGGAAAGGAATAGGGCAATCAAGGCAGGAACCCAAGAAGTAAAATAGAGAAGCAGCTACAGTCTAGGAGGAAGCTTTCTCAAGTAACTGAGTAGGAAGGAAAAATCATCTAAAAGGAGCAATGTACTAAGCCTTCTCTGTGACAGATGCTTTCTAGGTATCTGACCTACCTAATTTTCACAACAGAACACTAAGCCATTTTACAGACAAAGAAACTGAAACTTGACAGAAGTTAAATCACTTGCTTGGGATAACTCAGTAAATCTAGGTTATTTATAGCTCTAACCTCATAGTCCTTGCTGTTTGCATGAGTTCTAGTTCAAAGTGTTCAAAGGATTTGAAAATTCAAGGAACCTGATTCTGAGACATAAATAAATGATGTTGGCACGCCTTGGTGGAGTAGCAGTTAGGTCTACCACCTCTGGCTGAGTGCAGTCCACATACATCCTACAGACCCAAGTTCATATCCTGGGGCTGGAGGGATCAACCAGATGAACAACTAAATAAAATAAAGCACTTCTTCCTCCTCTCTTTTCCACCTGCTTGCTTACTTGCCTTCATTCCTGCCTGCACCTTTCCTTTAAAATAAATAGACAATTAAATAAATGATGCTGGAATTACTCCTACTATTTAGGGTCTCCTCTCACCTAAATCAACATAAATCCTTATTTCAAAATATATACTTAAAGAAATTCTAGATGGTTTAAAGAATAAAAATACACAAATAAAACAAAAATATTAAAATTACAAATAGGAAAAATAGATTACACTTTCATGTAATCTGTGGGTGAAAAAGAACTGTTTAATAAAAACAAGGAAATAATAAATAAATAGATAGGTATTCTACATATGTCAAACTTTCCTGTACTAAGTATTACTTTTAAAATAAATTCCTAGGTACAAGCTAATATTAGTAGTTACCATTTACTGGCACTTAAAGTATATCAGTTGCATACATTAACTCCATTCTTACATTTTTTAGACTGTATACTATTTTTTTTAACCCATTTAACAGAAGTTAGCCAGGAAAATATAACTAGAAAGTAATGGAGTCATAATTCATATAGTTTTATCTGACTCTAGCCTGATTTTATCCCGCTTCCCCAACAAAACAAAACAAAACAAAAAAAAACAAAAACAGACAATCAAAAACATTTGGGACAAATATGAAAAATGAAAATACTCCAAACATATTTAAAACTCATATAAAATAAGAAAAATCATAAGACACTTAAGGATAATAAACGAAGGACACAACACTTCATAAAAGTGGAACTGTAGGCATGCCCTGGTGGAGTAGTGGTTAGGCCAATCACCTCTGAAGGAGCACAGGCCACATACCCTTGTATTTAAGTCCTGGGTCTAGGGGGGACAGTGTGAACAACTAAATAAAGATAAAATAAAATCCTCCTTCCTCCTCTCTCTTCCTGCCTGCATGCCTACTTGCCTTTATCCTGCATGTACCTTACCTTTAAAAAAAAAAGTGAAACTGTAGATAACTAATAAACACTTGAAAATAAATTCAACCTTCTAAAACACCAATAAAAGTTTTATAAATACACCCAAAGTCCTAAAGTAAAAATAATGTATTCTCCAACATACTCCCTGTGGTGAAATTTATAAGAGCAGAGTATTGAAAATATAAGTCTATCAAGAGTCCAAGATGGCAACCTGGCTGGAGTCCAACCTGCCTCCTCTCCACAAAACAACTAGGAAGTACATATTTTGCAGACACAGTGAGGAAAAGAAAGACCAGAAACCACACAAATGGAAGCAGCACTTAACACCATAAAGGATAGGCAAAAATGTTCAGTTTCAGAACTACATCACAGAATCTGGATTCCAAGTCCCAGGAGGGGAAAAAAGCCATGGTGGAGAGGGTGGAGCTGGGTAAGAACCAGGTCTCCCAGAGAGTCACTCCAGCAACAGAGAGCACATCCAGTGGGATCAAGGTTACCAAGCCAGAAGAGGGGTCTTAGAGCAGAGAGGAAAAAGGACAAGCACCTGGTTAAACTGAGTCAGAGCTCACAAGGGAATATGCATAGCTAGGGGAAACCCCTACCCCCTCCCACTATTATTGCAAAGGAGCAGCAAGATCCAATCACCAGAAAAACCTTTCCCAGGTTTAGGTTTATGGATACCGGAAGCAGCATCTCTGGAAGAGAGACTCCCAGATGGGAGGAAACTTCACAGTTACATACTAGCGCCACTGTGTGTGTGGAGGCAGAATTGTGGCCTGATTGCTCATTGTGGGCTGACAACAATCGTCAGGGGTCTTTACTATTTAGACGTACGATGCTGGGAAAGGATCTGCATCCCCCAGCCCCCATACAATCTGCAACCCCATAGACAGAACTCTTGGGCCTCAATACAGAGTTCCAACAGAGTTTCAACAAATCTGACGAGTGGTGATGCCTACAGTATTCAAACCAAGATCCAGGCTTATTTGGTGCAAGTTGATATGCTACACAAGTGCATCACATCAGGGAATCCTAGCCCACAGAAATAAAAACAGAATGTCAAAAAGAGTGAAGACACAGAAATACATGCAAATTGATGGAGCCAATTAAAACCTCAGGGGAAAATATGAATGCAACAGACAACTGCAAATATCTGAGGATGAATTTAGGGCAGCAGTGATAAACATACTCATGCAAATTTTTAAAAAATAGAGTAAGAAAGAGAAAAACGAAAAAGAGCAAGGAGAAATAAAACGGCTTAAGATAAATGTCAAAAAAATAAAAAACACAAAAGTTGAACTAAAGCGCTCAATAGAGGGACACAAGAGTAGATGGATGAAGCCTCCAATAGAATCTATGAACTAGAAGATAGAGCAGAGAAATGCACTCAATCAAAAGAGCAAAGAGAAAAAACAATGAAAAAAAACAAAGACAGCAAACAAGACCTATGGGATAACATCAAAAAGAACAATATTTGCATCACACAGGTCCCAGAAGGAGAAGAGAGAGAAAAGAGAAACAGAAACTGTATTTGAAGAAGGAATAGCTGAGAATTTCTCTTACCTGAGGAACGAAGCAAGCTTTCAGACCCAGGAACATCAAAGAGTTCCAAACAAAAGAAAAATAAACAGACCTACATCAAGACACATTATCATCAAAATGTCAAAAAAAAAAAAAAAAAAGATGAAGAGATCATTTTAAAAGCAGCTAGAAAAAAATGAGTCACATACAAAGGAGTCCCCATAAAATTGTCAGCCAATTTCTCAACTGAAACTCTACTGGCCATAAGGGATTAATAGCATGATATAATCACAGTACTGAAAGAGAAGAATTTTTAACCTACAATATGATACCCTGTGAGATTATCATTTACTACTGAAGGAATAATAAAAAGTGTTTTAGATAAACAAAAGTTAAAGGAATTCAACACCACAAAATCAGCTATACAAAAAACACTAAAGGAAGCTCTATAGAGTATAAAGAAACCTCGTTTAAAAAAATAAGATGGCAAAATATAAAAGTAGGGAGAAGGAGAGGAGAATAAAAATGTGAATAGTTAGAATGAGTGCAAGATTAATCTGCTCTGAAATAAACATAGAATTCTTAATGCTAACCCCAGGGTAACCTCAAAACACGTCTCTGGGGAAAAAGCAAAGAAAAAAACGAACAGGAAAACTAATCGAAACATAACTACAGATACATCGACTTCTGAATGGTGACTCAATAGGACACACTTTCGGGTTGCTCACCACAGACAATGAAGAAAACAAAAAAAATCACCTATTTTCCTGAGACAAACACTGAGAAACAACTGGCACTTCAGCTGGAGACAGATCAGCTGACAACTAATGGTGGGTGAGGGCACCCGGTGGGGTTCTCAGCTAAGCTGCTGATTTGGATTTGGGATGGAGCTTGGGAGTCCCAGATGCACAATGGGGTGGAGGCTAGGGATTTTGGGACAAGCTGCAGAGGCAATGAGAGGTGGGCCCAGTGGGGCTGAGATGCAGAGAGACAGAGGGTCAATTTGAGAGCGGGTGAAAGAGGAGCCAGCACACTAGGAGCTGAGCTGAAGCCCATGTGGTGAAATTGCGCTGGGCGTAGCCATAACTGGAAATCAGCCAAAGAGCTCAAACCCCTCCTACACCAGAGCCTGGGTTTAACCAAAAAGAAATTCCATCCACCACAAATCTGACCACTGGAAATCCTGCCCATTTGATGCCCCATCCCCCTGGATTACAGTGAGAAAGCAGTCCCAAACCCCAATGCTACCCTCTAGCAGCACCTTGTGGGTAGAGGTGAAACTACAGCCTTATTGCCAATCCTGGCCAAGTCAAACCTATGCAATGCCAGGGAAACCAAGCCCTCAGAAATATAAACAGAATGCTGAATAGAGCAAAGGCACAGAGAAATATATGTGAAATTATGGATCCAATAAAAAACCCAGGGAAAAATCTGAATACAACAGACATACGCGAACTACCTGAAGAAGAATTTAGGGTAAGTGATTGACATACTCATGGGAATCCAAAATCAGTAGAGGCAGTAAACGAAAATGTCAGGAAGCAAAGAGAAGAAGCAAAAAAAAAAAACATCAAACAAGTAAGAGACATGATGACTGAATTAAAGAACTCAATTACGGACTCAACAATAAGATTGATGAAGCTACCAATAGAAACAGTAATCTGGAAGATAGGACAAAGGAACTCAATCAAGAAAACCAGTAAAGAGGTAAAAAGAAATTCAGAGAATCAAAGACAGCATTCTAAACCTCTGGGATAACATCAAAAGGAACAACATTCTCATCATAGGGGTCCCAGAAGAAGAGAAAGAAAAGGGGGCAGAAACCATATTTGAAGAAATAATAGATGAGAACTTCCTGAAAATGAAGAATGAAGCAAGACTCCAGATCCAGGAAGCTCAAAGAGTTCCTAACAAAAGAAACCCAAACAGAAATACACATAGACACATCGTCATAAAAATGTCAAAAATACAAGATAAAGAAAGACTATTAAAAGCTGCCAGAGAAAAATGTGTCACATGCAGAGGAACCCCCATAAGACTGTCAGCAGACTTCTCAAATGAAACTCTACAGGCCAGAAGGGAATGGCATAATATATTCAAAGTGCTGAAAGAAAAGAATTTTCAACTTAGGATACTAGATTCAGCAAGATTATCATTCAGAACTGAAGGAATGATAAAAACCTTTTCTGACAAGCAAAAGTTAAAGGAATACAACACCACAAAACCAGCTTTGCAAGAGATATTAAAGGATGATCTATAAAGCATAAAGAAATCACACAGAAAAACAGTATGACAGCAAAAATTAAAAGTGCGGAGGAAGAGAACAAAAACGTGGATAGATAGAATGAGTGTAAGACTAATATGCTTTCAAATAAAATTAGGTAGTAAACATAGAACTGTGAATGCTAACTTCAGGGTAATCTCGAAATACATCCATAGGGAGGAAAGCGAAGAAGAAAACAAAAGGCGAAATCAATCAAAACAAAGCTGTACCCATCCAACCTAAAAAGAGAAAGAGAACAAAGTCATCATCTGGAGCAAAATAGAAAAGACAAGTTATAAAATGACACTAAGAAGCTATATATCAATAATCACTCTAAACATTAATGAACTGAACTCACCAGTCGAATGGCACAAGAGTGGCTGAATGGATTAAAAAGCATAACCCAACCTTCTGCTGTGTTCATGAAACCCACCATCTTCAAAAAGATAAACAAAGGCTCAAAGTCAATGGCTGGAAGACAATTCTACACTCAAATGGCAACCACAAAAGAGTAGGAACAGCTATACTCATAACAGATAAAACAGACTTCCATCTAAAAAGCATAACAAAAAACAGAGATGGATACTATAGATTGACTAAAGGATCAATCCAGCAGAAAGACATAACATTTATTAACATATATGTACCAAATGAAGGAGCATCAAAATATATAAAGCAAGTATTATTAGACCTGAAGAGAGACATTGACAGTAACATGATAATAGTGGGAGACTTCAACACCCCACTTACAACAATGGACAACTCAACCAGGCAGAAAATTAACAGGAAAACAGCCACTTTAAATGACCATCTGGAACAGACAGGTCTAATAGACATATACCAATTGCTTCGCCCAACAACTACAGATTTCACTTTCTTCTGAAGTGCTCATGGAACATTCCCAAGGATAGATCATATACTGGGACATAAAATATTTCTCAATAAATTTACAAAGATTGAAATCACACCAAGCATCTTCTCTGATCTCAATAGCCTAAAACTGGAAATCAACCACAAAAAGAAAGCTGAAAGACTCCAAACCAACTGGAAACTCAACAATGTGCTCCTGAAGGACTCGAGTAAAAGAGGAAATCGAAGAGGAACTTTAAAAATACTTATAAATAAAAGAGAACGAGGACACAAGCTACCAGAATCTATGGGATACAGCAAAAGTGGTACTAAGAGGAAAGTTCATCACAATCCAGGCCTATCTCAAGAAACAAGAAAAATTGCATATAAGCAACTTAACTCTAAATTCGAAACAACTAGAGAACTAGGTCAACTAGAGAAAGAAGAACAATAAACACCAAAAATCCCCAGAAGAAAGTAAATAATCAAACTTCAAGCAGAAATAAATGAAATAGAAAACAAAGAGTCCAGAAAATCAATGAAACCAAAAGTTAGTTTGTTGAAAAAATAAACAAAATTGACAAGCCATTGGCTAGGCTCACAAAAACTAAAAAAGGGAGAAAACTCTCATAACTAGAATCATAAATGAAAGGGGAAAAGTTACAACAGACATCACAGAAATTCAAAACATCATAAGGGACGACTATGAACAGCTCTGCGCCATCAAAAGGACAACCTTGGGGACATGGACAGATTTCTAGAAAAGTAGAGTCTACCAAGACTGAACCCAGAAAAATTAGAAAACCTGAACAGAACAATCACAGGCAAAGAAATTGAAGAAGTAATTAAGGGACTCAAAAAAAAAAACCGAAAACAAAACAAAAAACAAAAGCCCAGGACCAGATGGCTTCTAAAATGAATTCTACCTAACTTTCAGAGAAGAATTAACACCTCTTCTTCTCAAACTCTTCCAAAATATTGAAGTACAGAGAACTCTCCCAAATACTTTTTATGAGGTTAACATTACACTAATACTAAAAGCTGACAGAGATGTCACCAAGGAAGAAAATTACAGGTCAATACCTCTAATGAACATAGATGCAAAAATTCCCAACAAAAAATTACCAAACCGAATTCAACAATGCATCAAAAAGATCATCCATCATGACCAAGTGGGATTCATCCCAGGGATGCAAGGATGGTTCAACATACATAAATCTATTAATGTCATACACCATATCAACAAGAGCAAAGACAAAAACCACATAATCACATCAATAGATGCAGACAAAGATTTTGACAAGATTCAACACCCATTTATGATTAAAAACCCTTCATAAAATGGGAACAGAAAGTGCATACCTCAACATAATAAAAGCCATATATGAAAAATTCACAGCCAAGATCATAATCAACGGTGAAAAATTGAAAGTATTTCCTCTTAGGTCAGCAACAAGGCAAGGTTGTCCACTCTCACCACTGCTATTTATTATTGTACTGGAGGTCTTAGCCAGAGCAAGCAGACAAGAAAAAGAAATAAAAGGAATCCAAGTTGGAAAGGAGGAGGTAAAACTCTCATTATTTGCAGATGACATGATTATATATATTGAAAATCCCAAAAACGCTATCAAAAAACTTCCAGAACTCATCAGTGAATACAGTAAAGTGGCAGGCTACAAAATCAATGCACAAAAATGTTGCATTTTTATATTCAAACAACACACTAGAAGAAAACGAAATCACAAAAATCACACCATTTAAAATATAAGTTAAATGAATGAAATACCTGGGAAAATACCTAACAAAGGAAGTAAAAGATCTATATAATGAAAACTACAAGTCCTTCTTAGAAGAAGTAGAAGAGGACACGAAGAAATGGAACGACATCCCCTGCTCATGGCTGGGAATAATCAATATCATTAAAATGGCCATCTTACCCAAAGCCATATATAGGTTTCATGCAATCCCCACTAAAATTCCATTGGTTTATTTCAAGGAAATACAAAAAAAAAAAATCTTAAAATTTGTATGGAATAACAAAAGACCCCAAATACTCAAAGCAATTATGAGAAAAAAGAACAAATTGAGAAGGATTACACTTCTAGGCAATGAGCTATACTACAAAGTGATAGTGATCAACATGGTATGATACTGGAATAATAACAGAGCACAGATCAGTGAAATACAACTGAATCTCCAGAAACTGACTCGCCCAGATACAGTCAGTTAATCTACAACAAAGGAGGCAAAAGCAAATGATGGCAAAAGTAAAGTCTCTTCAATGAATGGTGTTGGGAAAACTGGACAGCCATATGCAAAAGAATGAAGCTAGACCACTCTCTAACACCATTCACAAATATTAACTAAAAATGAACTAGAGCCTTGGACATAATATCAGAAACCATAACATTCTTGGAAGTAACATAGGAATGATTTTCCATGACATCAACTTTAGAGAGGCCTCTGGGGACTCAACTCTAATATCAAGGGAAACAGAAGGAAAAATAAACAAATGGGACTACATAAAACTAAGGAGCTTCTCACAGTAAAAGAAAACATTACCAGAACAAAAAGACAACCCACTAACTGGGAGATGATATTTGCATTCTATATTTCTGACAAAGGCTTAATATTCAAAATATACAAAGAATTCATAAAACTCAACAGAAAAACAGGCAATCCAATTAAAATAGAAAGAGGAATTGGATAGACTTTTTTTTTGAAAGAGGATATATAGATGGCCATCAGGCACATGAAAAGATGTTCCTACTCCATGGCTATCAGGAAAATGCAAAGCAAAATAACAAGATACCTTACACCTGAGAAACTGGCTCATATCCAAAAGTCTGGAAACAACAAATGTTGGTGGAGATGCAAAAGGGAACACTTTTACACTGTTGGTGGGAGTGCAAATTAGTGCAACCCCAAGGAAAACACTATGGAGATTCCTCAAAAAGTTGAATATGGAAATCCCATGTGATCATGCCATCCCACTTCTGGGTATTTACCCAAAAGGTACAAAAACACTAGTTTGAAGAGATTTATGCACCCCCATGTTTATTGCAGTTGTATTTATAATACCTAAGAACTGGAAACTGCCTAAGTGCTCAACATCAGATAAATGGATAAAGAAGATGGAAGATGTGGTACATATACACAATGGAATACTACACAGCTCTTAGAAGAGATGAAATCCTGCCATGTGAATCAACATGGATGAATCTAAAGGGAATTATGTCAAGTGAAATAAGTCAAAAGAAGAATCTGAATAGACAAAAAAAGAACAGATGAAACAAAACCAACCCTTGGACACCTGCAACAGAACTGAAGTTAACAATATGGAATGGTGGGTGGCAAGTGGTGGGGGATCCCACTGGACAATAGAGAAGAACTCTTTGGTGGAGGGCAGGGTGAGTTAACATGTATCTGAGGAATGGGGAACTTACACATACGTTTTTATTTTAATTTGTAAAATAGTTACCTCAATAAAATACTATTTATTTAAAGATTGTTTTTAAAGTTGAGCCTCTCAGAGAAATCCAAAAATATCTGTATGCAACAAAAATAATAGACGGCTAATGGGGTGCTAGCTATTATTACGGAACGTCATGCAATGATTAAAGGTACTCTTTAGGAAGAACTTGCAATAGCATAGGAAAATGCTTATGATGCAGTGTTAAACAGGATTAAAAAATGTATATCAGGTATGATCTCAGCTATGTAAACCAGCATTGGTTGAAATAAAGGAAAATACCAAAATTCTGAAAATGGGAATGTTTCTTTCTTATACTCATCTCTATTTTATAAGTTCTCTGCAATGAGTATATATCCTTTTATAATCAAGAAAAATTTACTTAAAACAAAAACACCAACAACAAAAAACTAGTCCCAAAAATTCATTTTAGGGACAGAGGAATAAACTACTAGAATCTAGGGAACCTTCTCATTTCTTCACAAGTTTCCCTGAACTGGTTCCCTTTAAAATTTACCTACAAACATAATCTCCCAAACCTTTGCCTCCTCCCTCCCAAACTTACTGCCTTGTAATTTTTCGCCATATTAATTCTCCCCCAAATCTGCAGTTTCCTAAACCTTATACTGAACCCCAAATCTCTTGCTCCATTTCTCCCTCTCTACTAGTGAACACAACCCTAGAGCACACTCCTGGTGACAAGCCCAAGGAACCGCCTGCAGCCCAGTCCAGGCTTGATCAGAGCAGGGCAGACAGAAATAAGAAGAGGGTTCCTGAGATTTCAGCTTTTGACCTCTCAGGGGACACCTGTGATAGTGAGTCTGCCTTGATGTGGCCTAACAGAGGGGTTATAGCTATTGTTGCACAACCGCTCTTCCTAATTTGCTTTTTTTAAAAAAAAAAAATTTATTGGTTTTTAAACAATTTGACTTTCAAGTGCAGCCTTGGAGTTTTAAATGTCTTCCTCCTGATAGTCTTGAAATAAGCAAGTTTCTAAATACACTTCTCTCAATGCCTGGTCAATTCTGGTTTATTCATTTAGATATGTAACTCAATGAAAGAGACTTACTACATGCATTAGCTATTTCCAAAGTCACTTCTTGCGCTTGTGCTCCGCATCACCCATTTGTAGGCGTTTTAAACGGGACAGTACCTTTCATATTTCCCGACGATCAATAAACCAGGGTCATCTGTAACGCAGGGCAAGAAGGGCGGTTCAGTTGCCCGGCTCGGCCAGTCGAGGGGGTCAAAAAGCCCTGTGCTGTTAGGTCCTGTTTTGAAATACGCTCAGCCTAACATTAGACCTTTCCCTCAGATTCGAGGTTCACGGAGCATGTGAGTGGGCGTGGCGTAGGTACCCTAGGTTTTCTGCCCAATTACTGACAGTCTTCCTTGGTCATCTGGAATGGCCGCCGAGCGCGGAGACGGCCCACGGCTCGGGACAGAGACTTTAAGGGCCAGTCCCAACACTGGCGCACCCCTTGTTAAACTGAAGCTCACCGAGCCTTCGTGCGCCATCGCCCAAGCTGTTTCTCCAACCGCTGGGTTTCAGCAGCTCCCCAGCCCAGCTCCCGCCGTCCCAGTTTAACGGTCGCCTAGGCAACCGCGACTCGCGCGGGGACGAAGCTCGCCCCGCCCACAGCTGCCCTGGCAACCGCGCTGCGCGCCGCACGTTGGGTTGCTCGCACCGCCCAATGGCCGTGCGTAAGTGCGTCGTCTCTGGGGTGGCGGCGGATTCGCAGGGGAAGAACGATCCTAGATTCAGGCAAGCGAACCTGGGGTTGCATTGTGACCTCTGACCTGGGTCGGGAGCTTCTGGGAGCCGAGCGAAGGGAGGAAGGGCCTGGGCGTTACCTCATCCTGTCTTGACGGAGGCGCTTGGAGCCTCCGAGTCCCGTGCCATCACCATTCCTCTGGGATTCCCCCATCACCCCATGACTCAGCCCTGGGGTCCAAGAGACCCTCATCGCTCCAGGAGACCCTCCCCCCGTCACGTGACCCCTACCGCCGTCTTCGAAGGTTCCCATGACATCATGACCGATCTCAGACGTCTCGCCTAGTGCCTCAGGACAGCATCTCTTCTCCCTCGAAGGATGTTTCGTCGAGAGCGTTCCATCCCTCTTCGTGACTCGACTGCCGCCCTGTGCAACAATCTCAGTGTGCTGCAGCTTCCTGTCCGAAACCTCACACACTTTGGGGTAGTGCATGGGCCCAGCGCCCAGCTTCTCAGCGCTGGACCTGAGGGTGTGCCCTTGGCCCAGCGCCAGCTCCATGCTAAGGAGGGAGCTGGAGTGAGCCGTCCTCTTATCACCCAGGTGAGGCATGGAGTTGGGACTGGTGTTGCTGAACCCAGTCCCGACCCCTATCCTTCCTTTCCAAACCTCAAGGAATAGGCCTTCCCAAATTCTCCAAATTTCCACTTTTCTTAGTTTTCATGTCCTCTGCTCTGCCTACTCTCTCCTCTGATTCACCTCTCTCCAGGTCCACTGGTGTGTGCTCCCGTTCCGCATATTGCTGGTACTCACCTCACAGCGAGGAATACAGGTAAGAGGCCCTTCCTGCCACCCCCTACTAGAGTATTCTCAACTCTTCTGAGGTTCCTAAACCCCACCCCATCCCCACTTGCCTCTAGACACTTATAAACTTTTCACATGCTTAGCTCACTTTTCCTTATTTCTCATCTTCATTCCAGTTTTCCAGTGCCGGATTAGCATCTCCAGTTCCACCATTTTATTAGCTGTATGACCTCGTGCAATTTAGTTAACTCATCAGAGCCTTAGCACCACCTGTAAAATGGGGCTAAAAGTAGTGCTTACCTGGGAGAATTGTTCTGAAGATTAAATGAGTTAAGGCTAACATAAGTAAATGAAGTTCTTAGCATAGAGCTCAGTAAAGCTCAGCTGGGATGTGACCTCATCCTTGCTCTGTCTTCCAGATGTATGAGTCTGATGGCTCTGTGATGGTCTTTTGGCATGCATTGGACTCTGGAGATGCCTCTCCAGGTACCGGAGTGGGGCGAGGAAGGGGAGTTGCTGGGGTTGGGGGAGGTGCTGTTTCTAAGAGTTTCCTCTTTCATACTCAGTACAAGCTGTATTTGCCCGAGGAATTGCTGCCAGTGACCACTTCATCTGTGTGGGTGAGGAGGCAAGGGAAGGGCACTGGAGGGTGCTGGGATGTAGGGTGTGGAACGTGGCCAGGAGAATGTTGAAGTCTGAGGAAATCGTGAAGGGTTAGAGGAAAGGGAGGGCTCGAAGTGGGTCTGAGACTTCAAAAAGCCTTTGAGGGGCAGGATGAAATAGGAGGTAACAGTAGTGAGTGGCTGGGGGCAGGGCTGGTGGAGTAGTAAGGGTGGCTTGGTTACTCGGGTGTCTGGGATGGAGGGAGTGCTGAGCTTGGTGACTGGAACCGGGAGGATCAGGAAGCCATCAGTAGGACACTGGTTCTACAGGAACATGGTCAGGCCGGGTGCTGGTGTTTGACATCCCAGTCAAGGGTCCCAACATTATACTGAGTGAAGAGCTGGCTGGGCACCAGACACCAGTCACAGACATTGCCACCGACACTGCCCAAGGACAGGTGAGTGGACTCCCCTTACCTGTTCTAGTGAACCTGTAAGTCTTTCCCACCTTGAGTGGCAGGGAACCTGAGTTCAAGTTATGACTCTACCACTAAGCAGCTATGTGACTTTGGGCAAATTGCTGCATTTTCCTAGGCTTCAGCAACCTGAAGTTGAGCAATAAAGCCAGGGGTACTTTGTAATTACGTGACATTTAATAGTTTATTAACACTTACCAGTGTTGGTGTGGATTGAGCTGGCACAGATGGTTTCTAAGATGATTTCCAGCTCTGACACGTGCAGCTTTTTTCTCTGAACTTGGACAAGTCCTCCCTATTCAGGCTCACCTCCAGCACCACCCCATCCAGGAAGCCTTCCCCCATTTCAACTGATCTCCTTAGCTGAGCCCTACCCTCAAAGACAACTCTTTGTTTCCCCAATTGGATTGCAAACCTTTTGAGAACACAGCATGTATCTTCTAACGTGTATCTTTCACTGCACCTGCCAGAGCTGGGCCCATGGACTCTGTTCCTCTGGGGGTGGCAGTTTTGGTGAGGCCAAATCTAGTCATGGCTGTAACTGGCTCACAGCAAGACTTCCAAAAGGTCAGAATGCTATAACCTCCGTTTAATCATCCAACTAGTGAGCACACTTAAATACTCTCTTCTAACATATATATGGGCCAGAGGGGGTTGGGGGGCACGGAGGTGTCGGGGTGGAGGTCAAAGAAGGAATGAGACTCTATAAGGAATGCAAGGAAAGTATTTATGCTTCCTGAGGGAACCCTGGGTCCAGCCGGTGAGGGCTTCCTATCTTGCTCCTTCTCTCAAGAGGCAAAGATGCAAATACTGCCTCCCTTCCCCTCCTGTCCTATAAACAGGACTCAGCAGGATCCTGCCTTTCCTTTCAGGATTACGTGGCTGACATGGTGACAGCAGATGACTCAGGCTTGCTGTGTGTCTGGAGGTCAGGGCCCGAATTCAAATTATTGACCCAAATTCCTGGATTCGGGTAGGTGAGGTGGAGGGAGCTGAGGCCTTCCTGAGGTAGCTTCAGGTGGACAGTGAAATTGGGTCTGGAGAAACCAAAGTGGGCTGTTGTCCTTGCAGAGTTCCGTGTCCTTCGGTGCAGCTGTGGCAGGGGACCATAGCAGCAGGCTATGGGAATGGGCAAGTGCGCCTGTATGAGGCCAGCACGGGTACTCTACACGTCCAGATCAACGCTCACGCACGAGCCATCTGTGCCCTGGATCTGGCCCCTGAGGTGGGCAAGGTCAGTCTCCTCCTCCAGACACCCTTACTCCTGGGGCTGTTATGTTGAGAGGAATTCCACAGAGCTTCCTCCCCAGGCACCTGGCCAAGACACTCCAGCCTATACTAGTCGCTGTTTGCATGTTCCAATTCCCACTTGTCCTCCCTGCCTTTTTCGTAGCTACTCTCTGCAGCCGAGGACACATTTGTACATATCTGGAAGCTGAACAGAAATCCAGAGAGTGGCTCCATAGAGGTGTGTGTGGTGAGAGGGCTGGAATGGGGGGGCCCAAGTAAGGGGCAGCAGCCTCTGAGTAGCCCTCTCCTCCCCAGGTGGAGCACTGCCATGGTGAGTGTGTACCTGACACCCAAGTATATGGTGCCCGATTCTGTGATCCCGCAGGCAGCTCCTTTGCTGTGACTGGCTATGACTTCACTGAGCTCCTGAGATTCAGCAGCATGTGAGAGAAGAGCAAACCCTCCTCCCACCCCCCGTACTATTTATAAAGTATCCGCTCTGCCTCGTGCCTGTCTGATTTCTCCTATCACAGTTTTCCTGCATGGCTGGGAATGAAACTCCAGGGATGAGGGGTTGACCAAGTAGACAGGTAATCTGTCCCCATGAACCAGATGAGGGCTGCTGTTAAATAACTTTAATGGTGGGTGTGGGAGTCACAAGGAAGGTGTAGTCCCTTCCAGAGCGCTTCAGTGCCATCCTCAAAGCTGGTTAGTGCAGGGACGTAAGGCAGGGTTGTTCCAGTTTTCTCCCAGGAAGAGTTGTGGGGGCCCCAGCCAGCCCAGGAATGAGTCCCTCAGGACCATGGCAACCACAGCTTAAGAGGGGCCTTTGTCTCACCCTCCCCAGTTGACACCCAGTCCAGCAGAGGAAGGGGAGGACAAACTGGCCAAGCAGCTACAGACAGTGCTGCGTGCAGACACGACTGCACAGAGGTTCATCTCCTCTTCTGTCCAAATCCTGTTGCCAGCACCGTTCTCTCTCACACTGGTGACTGGAGCCAAGTGCGGGGCAGCCCTTTGCTGCAGAGGCCTCTGGACTGTGGGGATCGCTGCAAGGGGAGAGGGGCAACCGGGTGGGAAGCCCTAGGGGAGTGGTCTTGGGGAATAGCATCCAGGGAGAATGTTCGGGGTCGTCCCCAGGGCAGGGGCTGGGGCCGGGCTGGGGTTGGGGCCACTGAGGCAGGCGAGCAGGAGCTAGGCAGGGCAGTCTGGTCTGTAAACATTGCTAGCCAGGGTGGATGCGGTTCCAGCCTCGAGCCCTCCCTCTGGGCCAGGATGTCTGTCACCGCTGCGATGTCATCCAGCGGCTCAATAGCTGTGGCACCAGGAAGGGGTTGAGGGGAGGGGGCTAGTCAGCTTAGGCCGCAGGCCTACCCAGCCCTGCCCATCACCTGTCACTGTAATAGGAGGAAAGCAAAGCCCGGATCTCAGCTGCGATTGCGTTGTCTTGCAGGAGCAGCCCCTCGCCTAGGCCCCCAGGAGCCACAGGCTCTGCTAAGACTGTGGGGTGCCCGGTGGATGGGAGTGGGGAGTGGGTAGAAGAGGGTGAGGAAACCAAGAAAGAGGAGGAAAAGGAAAGCAGTGCCAGGCAATTGAAGGGTCAGAGGAAGAGACAGGAATCCACATGCAAAAAGGGAAACAGAAAAGAAGAAATTAGGAAGGAAACCCATGAAATGAATCTGGTTCTTTGGGGGTTGATTTTGCATTTTGGTGGAGGTAGTTCCAAGAAGAGTTGGAGAAGAGAAAGGGATAAAACAGGACTGGGTGAGACTTGGGTGCCCACAGATCTACCTTAGCCCAAAGAGTACTTTCTCCCTGTTTCCATTACTGGGTTCCCTTAAAGCTCCCAGTCCCAGCTCCCATCGGGTTACTGGACACGTTCACTCACCCATCTCATGGTACAAGGACCCCTGCTTGGCCAGTGCCTGGGGTGGTTTCCGGGGAGCAGGGGTTTCAATTTTCATGATTTCATCACAGCACTGCTTCCACTGGCCTGAAGGAGAGCACTGATTAGGGGTTGGGAGGAGAAGCCTGGGCTACCCTCTCCCCTGCAAGGTTCCCTTCTGCACATCTCGAAATAGATGTCTTTGGTAAAAATAATGAACCCCAAATATGCAGAGATAAAGCAAACAATCAGACAAAACAAAACAGAACTAGCCCTTGGACCCTGACATCAGAACTGAGGTTACCAGAGGGGAAGGGAGTAGGGGTAGGTGGGGAGCAAAGGGTAACAGGGTCCAACAGATGGTGGTAGAAGATTATGAGGAATTTGGTGGTGGGCGTGGTATGATATACATTTGATGAAGGTAAACCTACACATCTCTAAAACTTATATAGTGTCGTAAAATGATGTTACCTCAAGAAAAATTATATCATAAAATACAAAATAGTAAACCCTTCCCAATCCCTCCCCAAGGTTTAACCTAGTCCTCTCTCACTCATGTCAAAGAAAAGCTGCCACAGAGCCTCCATCCAGCTCTTCAGGGCTCCCTGGCTCTCCGTGTGAAGGGTGTGCATCACTTCATCCTCCCCATACTGGTTACTGATGCTCAGGGTGAAGGGCCGGACTGCAGCCTGGTCCAACTCCCCTGCCCGGACTCGAGTTTCCTGCAGGAAAAAGAAGGTCCTGCGTCCACCTCTATTCAAGTCACAGAAATCAGCAGTGACAGCAGGCAGGCTAGAGCTTCCCTGTCTCAGAAGAATTTGGGGGTGCATTTACCAAGCCTTCTCACTTGCCTCCCACCACCCAGAGAGGAAAGGAATGGCAGGGAAAGATGGGATAAGACAATGTCCTGAGGGAAAGAGGACTAGGTCAGGGCAGGGAAGAAGATTAAGTGAGGCTGGGGAGGCAGAGGTGAGCAGGAATGCTGAGGCCTAAGGTCCCTTTATACTTCCATCAATGTCAGCAGGGAAGTCAGCAAAGAGGGGCCATTGGACTTGGACTGGGGAGAGAAAACCCAGAAAGAATAAAGATACAGATGGGAGTCTAAGAGAAAGATGGATGGGGGAGGAACCCTCTGGAGACTTATCAGCAAAAAGGGTGATCCTTTTCCAGTGATGCTGGTTGGGAAAGAAAGTGGTAACCTCGGCATTCTTGGTCCTGAAGCTGAATGTGGGGCTCTTAGGAACAGGAGGCTCACTCTGCTCTCCCTGAGGTCTGTGACCACCCTCCTGGGGCCTAGAGAGGCTTCTGGGCCCTGGCACATAGTTTCACTACCAAGGGACCCATCACCTTGTTGATCGCGATGGTAAGCAGCGGCTCTGCCCCGGTGTCTGCATCTTCAGCTTGCCGGTAACAGAAGAGGTTTGTGCCTTTCAGGACCCCATGCACTCGAGTCCAGTTCTGCAGCTCTCCAGCTTGCTGCATAAGTGACTCAAAGTTTCCTGGGGGACTCACACCGCCCAACACCTTTCTGCCCACCCTCCTGTCTGATCCTCCTCTCTTACCATACCCCTCCTGCCCTCACCCAGATCTTGATTTTTCTGTAGTCCCTATTCTGAGGTTATGGAGCATTCCTCTACCCCTCCCTGTTCCCTTCGGCTCCTCAGGGCCCCTCACCTGTACCCTGAGGGTACCACTTGCAGTAGGTTGAGTCATGCACAGAGGCTGAGCCACCAGGCGGCAACACACACTACCATACAGGGGCAGCCAGGCGGGGTTCTCCTCTGGAGAAGGAGGAAGTGTGGGGTGAGGGCAGGGAATGAGAAGGGGACTCTCCAGTACCCTATGCAAGCACATACTCACCATGACTGGCGAGGGCGAGATCATGCGTGCGGAACCCATCTTGCACTGCTGCCAGGGTGAGTGTGGTATGAGCCAAGAGGTGGTAGCGAGGACCACTGTGAGACAGAGATGGGGGCCTCAGCAGAGTGAGGAGAGCGTGGGGGACAGCAGGAGGTAAGAGTGCCCAGCACGTCTGTCTGATGGAAAGCTGCTTTGTTTCCCCCACAAGGGTTAGGAACAAACCTTTAGTAAACTGCTAACTGCCAGGCCCTGTGCTTTCTCTATGTTATTCACAAATGTATTCCCATGTCAGCCCTGTGAGATCAGTGGCATTCTTCAGTCAATAGAATAGATAATTTGGAGCTCAGACTTAAGAAATTTGCCCATAATTTATAGCTAACAGTTGGTGGAACTGAAATTTGAGCCTGGGCCTGTCTCAGAAATAAGCATTCTGTCCACTACCCTAGAGGTTTCACACTGCTCCTCAAAAGACCTGCTGGTTCCAGGGGGTACTCCCAGGTACCTGTAGGTACCAGCACACAGGGCCCAGACTACTCTGCCCCACCAGTATGCTCTGTTGTACTCATGTAAGACGTATTTGCTGCTACACAGAAGTTAAGACCCCATAACTGAGCTCTCCCTGCCTCCCTATTGGTCTTCGTAGTTGAGCTGGTCCCAGCTCTGGGGGATGGGCCTCAGTACCTCCAAGCTATGTACCCAATGCTAACTCCTGTCTGCCTATACATCCTGCCAGCAAAATGGGTTCTGCATGCTCAGCACAGCTCAGAGGTCACCTGTGGCCAGGATACAGGCAGCTGAGGGCAGTGGGGGAATGAATGCAGGACCTTACCCCACAGCCGGAGTAGGGAGCAGGATGGGAGTGCTCCCGGAACTTCCAGCATTCTCCAGTGATGCCCGGACACGCCTTCCTGAAGAGCGGCCTAGGGAACTGCTGAGTTTGTTGGCAAGCCTCTTGGGGGCAGCAGCCAGGACACCCTCCTCTTCCACACAGGCCCCATACAGCTCCAGCCTCAGTGCAAAGTCTGGCCCTGCCTCGGTGCTATAGGAGTAAAGGAGGAAGAGAGGAGGATGGTCCCCGGGAAGTCCAGCGGGGCAGGGGAGGAGCAGGAGGAATGTGGTACAAGTACAGGATAGCTCCATAGGAAAGGCCATCTTCCTCTCCTCCCTACCCCGCCTGAAGCTAGCCATCCTGGCATTGGAGCAGAGTGGAAGAAAAAGAGCCACAGGGAGGAGGTACTCACAAGAGCATGTTGTTCTGAAAGGAGATGTCTGTGAGGGTCCTGTCCACCAGGACCATCTCTGTGTCCTGAATATGTTCCCCTAACTGCAGGAGCAGGAACACAGCCCAGCGGTGCAGGTCTGGGCATAAAGAAGGCAAAACTGGTCAAAATGTGTCCCACAAGAGCCTCCAATCTTGGGGTTGATCACTCCCCTGAATGTGTCTTAGGTCTGTGGAACTCACCGCCTTTGTTCTTGAAATATTCTGTGTCCTTCCACATGAGTGGAATCCGGATGTCTAAGGGACAGAGGGGTAGGAACAGTTGAGACTGGGCAGGAGATCTTGTGGCTGGGCAAGGAGTGCCAGCAGCTAGGGCAGTGTGCTTCTTACCAGAGATGCAGACCCGGGCGCGGCAGGGGGAACGCTCAGCAGGCGGCCCGCTGTCAGAAGGCCTGTGGGCAAATAACACCATCCTAGCTGACCTCCAGACACTGCTCCCCTTGCTCAGGTTCCAAGGGCTCTAGGACCCCCCTGGCCCAGGGCTTCGCCTCCAGGTCCCCAGCCAGACTGACAGGCAGGACTGAGGAACTGTTAGGGAGAGTTGTCAGGGCTTGGGACACTAGAGGCCAGTGAACTCAAATACACAGTGTGTAAGCTCAAGCTTGGGTTCTTCCCTCTCCACACCCTGCCTGAACACCAATGCAGATCCCCGTCAGGTACAAGTGGGGCCTCGAGGGGACAGTTGCTCAGAGAGACACTCCCTTTCAAGGGCTTTCCTCCATTAAAACCCAGGCTTGTAAGAGTTCTCTGGTTTTCTTTAAAACAAGGAAGGCTGCTTCTCTCCATCTCATCACTTCTTTGATATAGGAGGGAACTGGGTCAGACAGAAAATGAAATTGACCAGTGATTGATAAAAGGGGGGGACTCAAGAAAAGAATATATGTGTTCCATTTGCTAGAGACCACTTTCCTCCCTGCCCTTTAGCTTTGGTTTTCCTTTACCCTCCTGGCTAGATATGCCGATGGATGTTTCCCTTACCCTCCTCAGGGCTCCAAGTTCCCCTGGCCCCTTACTGCTGGGCTCCCCTCCCTGTCCATCATCTGGAGTGACTGAACCCTCTCCGAGTGTGACAGCCAGTTGCTCCATACTACTGAACAGTACCTCTAAAGTAGTGAGCAACTTACTAAGGCCTTAAGACAAATGACATACACTACTGGCAATGTGTCTAACTGTCAGGAACTCAGGGTGTGCCTCCAATCTAGGCTGTGTGGGGACTTGGGCAGGGCAGAGCATGTCATATCGATGGCTGCCTCTCAGGAGACAACATACTCACAGGAGAATCTGTCCTTCTGCCTGCTTGCCCTTCCTTTAGCTTTGTGGAATGGCTTTCTGCCTTCCCCCAGGGACGTCGTGGGTGATCTGTGGGTAGTTCCTGGCAACCTCTCCTTATGTCAGCCCGCATGGCAGAGCTGGGGTGAGCACCATGCCAGTGAGGGCAGGACCTTCTCCCCACTCAACCTGTGGGGTCAAGCAGGCTACTTTGTTCCAAATGACCAGTTCACCCCAAATGGGTCATTTCCAGAACAATCAACTTGCCAAATATTTTCTCCAACATTTTGTTTTGCCACAGCGTTGCCTCAAGCATGTCACTACATTTTGTCAGATGAGCAGCCTGTGCTGCACTTCCAGACGATGAGCCTTTCAGAACACAGACTAATTTATGTGAAGGGCAGGCCTTCTCTTAGTGACTTTTTACGATTTCCTGTCCCTGTCCCTGCCTCTAATGGTAAACTCCAGGTAGAATGAACTACTGTCAGTTTGTGGTAAACTGGCTATTCAGTGAAGTCATTTGCTGAACAGGTTTTGAGAAACTTAGCTTTCCAGAAGCCAGGCAGCCAGCCTCACCATGGGCAGAGCTTAGCAAATTAGCACTTTTGCTTAGACTGCCAGCTTTTCACTAGATACACTGGCTTTCCTGCGTCCGGCCCTAGTTACTCACTCGTGTATCTCCAGGCAGCACACTGCAGTGCTGAGACACCACGGTGTCTTCCCCCTGACAAGGCTTCAAAGAGCCGTCGCCTATATGCGGGCTGCACCACCGCCCCTGGAAGGCCTGGCCTCCCCTTGCTCACCGCCGGCCTGTCTTCCCCAGCACCTGCGCCTCCTTGCGCCGCTGCAGCTCGCCCATGTAGCTGAGGATGCGACTGTTGCACACCAGCAGGCTCTTGGTGGCCTCCAGAGCCTGCTCGCGCTGGGAGCAGGCCGCCAGCAACTTGCAGGCGCCTTCCCTCATCCGGATCTCACGGTCTAGCTTTCTCTGTAACTCTGTGTCCTGGTGGGAGTGAAGAGTGAGAAGGAATGTCAGTCAGGTAAAGACTGGCTGAAGTACCCTCCAGTTCCCAAGTGAGCTGTGGCCCAAGAGAAAGTGACAAGAAACTTACGATGCAGGTAACTCGGGAGCAAGGGCTGAATCTCAGTCCCAGCTGCCCAAGAATAACCAGAGAAACTTTGTAAAAATAATGATGCTCTCATGTATTTGATGGTGGGAGTATACATTCCTTCAGCCTCTTTGGAGTACAATTTAGAAAAATCTATGACAACTACCAATTTACTTACCATTTGATCCAACTTCTAATGTCAAGGAGTGTATCCTACAAATACAGTTACACATATGGGCAAAACCATATGAACAAATATTCATTGCAGCAGCCTTATTTTAAACACCAAGATTAAAAGCCCTTCAATAGGGTATTGGTCAAATAATCTGCGGTACACCTATACCGTGGAAAATTGCAAACTTTACAGAGTGAGGCAGATATGTGTGCAGATATACAAAAATATTCAAAGTATGAGGTGAGAAACAGTGTTATAGGACGCTAACCCAGGTTCGCGTCTTGGGGCCAGGAGAACCACCAAGATGAACAATTAAATAAAAATAAATGCTTCTTTCTCCTCTCTTTTCCTGACTACTTGCCTACCCCTTTCTAGAACAGTATTGTATCATTTGTATATATATACATACACACACACACACACACACATGCATGCATGTAGCTACATTTACAAAGAGATGCATAAAGCAGTAGTGGTTGCTGGACTGGGAGCTAAAAATGGAAAACAGATTTATGATACTTTATATATACCCCTTTTACTGAAAATTTGTATTTCTTTAACAAAAATTTTAGCCTTCTGAGTTAAAGGGAGAGAGGGACTCCAAATCAGACTTACAGAATAAGAATCCCTAAGAGTGGGGAAAGTGCTTTTTTATTTTTAATTTTCAATTCCCCAAGTGCAGCAAGGGCTGAGAACCACCAACTAGAAGGAGTGAACACAGAATAAAGATCATCCTCAGTCACCACAAAGACTCAAGTGATGAGGGGCAGGGGGTAGCTCATTGATAAGTGATCAATGGAAAAGCATGACACCCACTGAATTCACCGAGGCTGCACAGAGCCCTGAACACACATGGTTAGTGAATCTGCCACCTACTGGCCCTCAGAGCTTGAGAGGTGAAGACAGAGCCAAGAAAGGGGTTGGGAAGGCAGGTGAGGAAAGCACTCAGGAGTAAGGGGTGGAGCGGGCTGTGCATAAAGGCCTGAGGAGAGAGAGGTACCGAGATTCTCAGGAACATTCATTCAGAGGTCCTGAATGAGGTCCCCTGGCACAGAGCAGAGATGAGAGCACCAGTTTGACAGAAGTCAAGCCTGGGTCTGAGTCACAGCTCTGCCAGTCTTTCAAAGCTGGGGAAAAAATTATTTAAAAAGCATTGAGGTGTGCCCTGGTGGTGGAGCAGTTTGGTCCACAGCTTCCAGCTGAGAGTGCAGTCCATATACATCCCAGGTTCGCGTCCTGGGGCCAGGAGAATAACAAGGATGAACGACTAAATAAAAATAAAAGCTTCTTTCTCCTCTCTTCCTGCCTGCGCCTTTCTAAAACAAAATAATAATAATAATAAATAAAAAGCATCGAGCATTTTACTCAACCTCCCTAAGCCTCAGTTTTTCCAGCTATAAAATGAGGAAGGAAATAAGTTTATGAGGATTCTAAATATGCTAATGAACGGTGGAGATGCCTATTTTAATGATGCTACTTCACCCAGCAAGCTCTGGAGCGTCACCATGCTGTCCAAAGCTCCACATTTAAAATCACCCGGGAGATGAGAATGGCTGCTCCTTGAGAGCCATGTCCTGGCATGAGCATGCTTTGGTTGAGGTGATAGAGAAGGCTTTTCAGAGGAAGTGGAAGACAATCCCTTTTACAGTGTGCAGATCAGTTTAGGAGACAAACCAAGAAGAGGCACAAAGTTGGAAAAGGGGTTAATATGACCACCCCAAACTTGTCTTCTCACACCAGCCCTCTCTGTTCCTAGCGACTCCAACCTTCAAGTCTCCAAGACCTGAACACATTAAATTCCTGTCTGCAAAAGCCTTCTCCAACCTCTCTAAAGATGCTTCCTTCACTATTTCCTAACTAGGCCTGACCTTCATCACCCCAGCGCTGTCCACATGTTTCCCTTCCTGACCCCTCAGAAATAGGCTACTTGGTTCCAAAGCCCCTTTCCACCAGGAAGCCCTCCCAGACTAATGCAATCCCCCTCCTCCTATGTCAGTCTGCACTGAAGTGCCACCTCTGCAAAGCTTAACTGATTGCCAGTCCCCATGTCATTCTACATCTAACTTCTACCACAAACACCCCAAAGAAGTGGGAGAGGGGGAGAAAGAAAGGGGTTCTCAATTCGCCTCCTGGCTAATCTCTCAGTCCCAGCTCCAGCACTCACGGATCCTTCCCTAGCCCAGTCCATTGCCAGTGCATGTGGCGCGGATGCAAGCGGCACAAGGGTCCCGAGCCGCACCAATCTCGGTGCCGGCGCCGCAGCACCCGCCCCGGCCTGCGGCGCTCAAGCGTCGGTGACATCAGCTCCCAACTGCCGCGAGAACAGCCTAGGGGCTCCAGGCGCGGGCGGTCCTTCGGTGCACCTGGCCAGGCTAGCTCTGGACTCTGAGTAGCGCGACCAGAGACCCAGTCGCGGCAGGGCGGCACACCAGGGAGAGCCTATGTTATGCAGGAAAGGGATCTGGGCCTGGGCGACAGGTCGGAGCTGCAGGAGGCCTGGAAGCTCCTCCCACGATGCAATTGCCCTTCAAGGTGACCCCTTTCTCAAGAGCATGGGGGAGGGGGGCAGTGTATAATTTGGAATAACTAAGGCGGTAAAGAAGTTGCTGGCAAAGCTGAATTCGATCCACCCTCCTACATACTCTGCTACCACCTCTATCCCCCCACCGTCTTCAGGCCTGAATCTACTCTCGCACAGCCAACTCCCCTGGGAGTGCCCCTAGAAAGCCCCAGTCTCACCCTTTGGGGGGAGCATCTCAGGAGCAAGTTCTGGGTCACTGCACTCTGCCCCATCCCCACCCACCACCCCCTTCCAGGGATAGCTGCTAGTCGCCCTTCTCCCCAAGCAGGCAACATTTCCACCAGACTCTCCTAGGAAAGAGCCCTGAACTGGATGTCAGCCAGACCTGGGTCAGGGCCCAAGGGGCTGAAAGAGGATGAGTCATGGGCAGAAGGCCTATACACATTAGGCCCTCTGGCCCTCCCACTCTTTTCTTCCAGAACTTCCAGCTCTGCTTCTCATCACCTTTTGTTCCCTTCAGAATCTCCACCAGGGCTAAGTTCAGATTTTGGTTTAGGATTGTAACTAGCAGTGTGAACTTAACCTCTGGAGCCTGAGTTTGTAAACTGGGAAGTATTCACCTCCTTCATAACATTGAGGATTAAGTGGAAAACTCCAACCTGAATCCTGCACATATTCAGAACAACCTTTGTCTCACTCCCACCTCCCTTTTACTTTCAGCTTAGTTACCTCCTCCAAAAAGTCTTCTTGGATTTACTCTTGCCAATCCCTAAAACACCAATGGGTCTCTCTTTTAAGGTGGGGAGGGGGTGGGAAGAATTGTTGAGCATTACGAAGAAAGAACGGTACTCTCAAGCCCATGGCTGAAAAAGAGGTGACCAAAGTGGAACCTAAGACCTTCCTCTGCCTCCAAAACTGAGACCTCTGAGCATTACGAAGAAAGAACAGTACTCTCAAGCCCATGGCTGAAAAAGAGGTGACCAAAGTGGAACCTAAGCCTTTCCTCTGCCTCCAAAACTGAGACCTCCCACGAAGGAAAATTACATGGAGTTGTGTGAGGACAGGAAAGTCAGAATTTAAATACCTAACCAACTATGTCTAATAAAATCTTCTGCAATGACAGCATGTTCGGTAGCCAACTAGCACTTGAAATGTGGCTAGAACAACTAAGAAACAACATTTTTAAAAATTTTATTTCATTTGAATTAACTAAATTTTGAATTTAAATAGTCACACATAATTATTGCCATAACAGTGCAGCGGACTAGGAATGGCAAATAGATTTACCTCATATGCCACACAGGACAATAGTGTCAGAGTCCCATGGGTGCAATGGGCATTTTTCTGCATGTTTGAAAAAGGTTTACCTCTCCAGGCAAACTCATTAGATAAAGGTTTCCCCTCCTGATATAGCCCCGGACCTTGGCAAGAGTCTTGCCTCTGCCTGGTACCCATGTGAAGGACATAACCTGCAAAATTTATGCCAGGATTGTGCTGAGAAAGATTCTGAGGCCTTGTGTAGGCTGTTGGTAAAGAGTGCCATGATTGACTAGTAATGTCTACTATGATCCAGGGAGTGGAAACAGGAGCTGAGCACATGTGTAATAAACTGCCATCCTGACGTAGATGCTTTATGGTCCTGTTTCTTAGCTCCCTCAGTAGAAACCCTCTGCCTTGTCTAGGCAATCACTTCCATAGCTTCCTCCATCTTTCCCATCTCAGTAAATGGCCACACCACCCACTTGCTTAGCCACACACCTGGGAATCATCCTGGAATCCTTTCTTTGTCTCACCCCTCATGTCTAATCCATCAGCAACCCCTGTGAGATCTACCACCATCAATGAAAATCCAGCTCCTTCTCAGCTCCACCAGCTGAGTACTTTCATCCGCACCACCAGGTCCATTCCTCTGAGGCTCTAACAATCTCCTATCTGGTGGTCTGCTACCTCTCACCAACCCTCCCTCTGCCAACTCTAGCCTATTCTCCACAGTCAGCATCTCATGGCATGATGAGTACCCCTGTTTTAAACACTCCCATGGGCCAACACCACATTTAGAGTAAAATCTTACTGCCTTGTCATGGCCTTCAAGGCCCTGCCTTGATAATCTGGCCTCTGCCTATCAGCTCCACCCCAACTACTGTGTTCTAGACACACTGGCTCTCTTTCTTCCACACAAACACATTACCCACATCTTCATTTAGGGACCTTTACCCTTGCTATGGCCTCTGTCTCAAAAGCCCTTCCTCCAGTCTTCACATATCTCCATATCCTTTGGTCTCAGCTCAGAGATCTCTCACAGAGGCCTTCCCTGACCTCCACATCTAATGCTTCCTCCTGTGCCTGATTTTTATTACAACTTCCCATTTTCATCATAATTTCACTAACTGCAGTTATTTATGTGTTTTCATGTTTATTGTCTGTCTTTCTTGCAGACTGAAAGCTTCCTGTCCTGTTGCTACAGATATCCCATGGTCTAGAAAGGACTTGGCACATAGTAGGTGTGCAATAAATGTCTTTAAGAATAAATAGATAAATAAACAGCTCCCAGCTATCTCCAGGGTCAGCAGACTCCTTATATGCTGCTTCAGAGTTCACTCTCCCTTCTCTAAGAAGACCACATTCTTCCTGCAAACTTTTTTCACATGGAACTCCTCCCTTCTTCCCACCCCTAAAAGAAGCCCTCAGTCCCAGAACGCAGATCCACACTCACCAACAGAACTGTCATATATAGGTGTGATGACCCTATCGCCCGCATAAAGCTCTGACTGGCAGAGTTGAGCCAGGATCCACACACAGCACCCAATACAGTCCATTCATAACCACCTGTCACTCTCCCCACAGTGAGCAGGCCCAG
Source organism: Solenodon paradoxus (assembly GCA_004363575.1). NCBI lineage: Eukaryota > Metazoa > Chordata > Mammalia > Eulipotyphla > Solenodontidae > Solenodon > Solenodon paradoxus. The sequence continues at coordinate 84,603 of RJWH01002791.1, read as the reverse complement.
CCCTCCCAACTCCAGCAGGAATGGGCAGAGGCTGGGTGCATGCATGCCGATGAGGTGTACTTCAGGGGTGGGGGCGTTACCTCCAGGCTGAGTGCCATCTGCCGAATGTAGAGCATATTCAGGTCCTCCAGGATGTGCAATCTGTCCTGCATCTCTGTCCCCCCCAGTGCCCTTTCCCTGGTCAACCCCTCCAGAGTGGGAGGGGGTGAATAGACAGGATACCCCACAATTCCTCCTCCTGCTGCTCCCCTGGTCTTGAAACAGGTAGGCAGCTCTTGAGCAAAGGTTGCTCCTGCCCCTCTGCTGTCCGATTAGATCCCCCCGACTGCTGGGACACTCTTTGCTCACCACTGTTCCAGGCCCCTGGGGGGAGCCAGGAATGGGAGGAAAGAAAAGAGAGGTGAGGATTAGCCGAGTTCCAGGAGGGGAGGCCAGCTGCAAAGGGGACTCTGGGCACAGAGTGTCCAGTCTTGCTTTGGTGGCAGCTGTTCTCCCAGCTGTGGAAGAAAAAGGCCCTTTCATTCCGACTCTGGCCCCTCCCCAGCCCCCGCCCACATCCCTGGCAGGGTGGACAGAGAATCTGTGTGCTGGTAGGGCGTGAGGGGCAGGCACAGCTGGAAGGGGGCAGGGCAGGGGACGACTTGTACAGGTTCTGTAGAGTCGTGGGGTTTGACCGGAGGTTGGAACTTTCCAACAGAGGGCTTTTGGTTTAGTCTGAGAAGAAGGTGGATGTGAGGACTTGGGAGAGTGAACCCAGGGTATGGGACAAAGGGGTAAATGAGGCCCAACCTCTAGAGCCACCACTTCCAACTAGGAGTCCCCATCCAGCCCGCCCCACCCTGGGCTCACAATTACCTCGCTTTTCCAGCAGAAGGGAGGAGGAGGAGGAGAAAAAGGCAGGGGTGTGTGCCTGTCTGCTGCGGCCCCCGCTCCCCTCGGAGGGCCCCTTCCCTTCCAGACAGGAAACCAGCCCCGATTCCCAGCCAGCTGCAGCTCTGCCCACCCCCCACAACCCCCACTCCACCCTAGGCCCACGGTGTCACACACCCCTCGGCGGCCGGCGGGGCCCGGCGGCTCCGCCCCGTTCCTCTGCTCCCGCCCGAAGGCCGGGCTTACCCCGGGGGCGGCCCCAGTTCATTTCACAGGCCCCTCCTTCAGGACGCGGGCCTCGCCCCTCTCTTCCCTACACTGGCTCCACGCGGGGTTGTAAATGAGAGATCCGACAAAGGCTCTCTCCTCCAGGTCCACTAACTTCTGAGTCAGTGAAGGCCTGGGACACCAGGACTCGGGTGCGAAAGAGCCTTTGTATTGGGCAGGCTGGGGGATGGTGGGGTGGCTGAAGCCAGGCTGGAATCCCCGCGGGGCGGGCGAGAGGAAGGCCCCCTCACTTAACCCTTTCCAGGCCCAGTAGGGAAGACCTGACCTTGGGGACAGCCTCTTTGCTGTCGCTACTCACTCTCAGTCCTAGTTCAGTTTTACACCTTTCAGACGCTCCCCTGCTTCTTTAGGGAGTTACGGGTAGGGCTCAGACGGGAGCGACTTGTAGCGCATTGGACGGGGGAGGAAACTGTCCCGGTTAGAGGCAGACTCCTCTTAAGCCCCAGGAAAGGAGGCCGAAAGTTTGGGTGTGGGAACCCCAGGTCACTAAAAAAGGAACGCCCTCCACCCGGCATAAGCCAGCCCTTCGGCGGCACAGAGGGCTTCCGCGAAGGGGCAGTAGTCGAGGTCAAAGGTGGCGGCCACCCCATGGTTAGGACGGGTTGCAGGATGGGACTGGCGGCTGAGAAAGTTTGGCGCCTAGGCCAACAGTCGAGCCGTTGGGGCTCGCTTAGATGTCCCCCGGCCTTTGCCAGGAATGCTCCGAGGATCTGGGGTCCAGATAACATTTTGAGGAACAGAGCCTGGGGGCCCTTAAATTGAAGTCTACCGGAGTTTTTTCCTGGCAGATGCAAATCATCCCAACGGGGCCAGGGAGTGTCTGGGGGTGGTACAGGTCTGAATAACTTGCCAACAGCCCAGCCGTGCTTTGTAAGTCAACAATCGGTTTGTTTGACAAACTGGTTTGTACCCAGAGACTGCGTCTCCGCCCCTCGGCGTGCGTGCGGTCGGGGCGACCAGGGCTGCGGGAGCAGGGAAGGGGAATACTGCGACGCGAGCCTCTCACCTCCGGCGGGTCGCTGAAGAGGCTGAGTCGGAAGCGGCCTCGTTTGAACTCCATCTCCAGGGCGGAACCCCTGGCCACGGTGACCCGGCTCCGGTGGTTTCGAGAGAACATATTGGTGGCTCCGCGCCTGTGCCTGCCGCGAGTGCTCTGTGCGCCGACAGTCTCTGTCGTCCAGTCGCTTTCCGACCGTCGACGCTCACCCGCCAGTCCAAACGGGAATCTCCCTCTGCCCGGTTCCCAAACCCCGCCCCCAGAGACGACACCTGGGCTGGGCAGGGCGAGGCACCCTCCTCCTCCACCCCAGCCAACGGCCCAGCAGGCCCGGCCAGTCCCGGGGCGCCAATGGGCCGGCCCAACTGCCCGACAGCCAGGGTACCCTAGTCGGCACTAGCACTGCAGGGGCGCATCGGCTCTCTAGCCGGGATCGCTGGTGCCTCACCTGGACAAGGGGCAGGTCCATAGAAACCCCACCCCACCCACCGCCCCCACCTGGCAAGCTAGAAGCCCTGGGCGCGGAAAATCCCGTGGCCACGCGGATCGCCGCCCACGGGACCGCACCCAGTCTCACTCGCCGGCAGCTTCCAAAGCGACTGTTTGAACTGCCTACCCTTCCAAATGTCCCTTCTTCTGTCCCCCACACTTAGGCTCCACTCCTACAGCTATCCGCCCAGCCCCAGTGGCCACAGTTCTTGGGGCAGTACTGAAACGCCTCTTGGAACCCAGTTCTGTGACTTACTAACCCTGAAGCCTTAGCCCCCCCGCACTGAACGTCCTGAGCTTCAGCGTTCTCATTTGTTCAACGGGAATACAGTACTTATCCCCAGGCCTCGAGTGAGTGAGGATCACATGTGATAATGATCACACGTAAAATGTCCAGCGTAGTGTCTGCCACAAGACAAGTGCCCCATAAGTAGGACTCTAAAGGAAAAAAGAGCAAGGGCAGCAACTTCATGCCCTTGGATGGGGCACCAGTAACCTTGGATCCCTGCAGAGTGGAAAAGAATGAAGAGGCAGAGGATGAGTTTGCTGACCACACGTTATGGGTCTCCTGGGACTTCAGAGCACGCTGGGGAAAACTTGAGTGGGCTGGAGCCAGAGAAATAGCAGCCTTGAGCTTTAGAGAGCCCAGGTTAGAATTGTTCTACTACGGCAAATTACTCGATATATTTTTAGAAAGTTTGACTTAAAATTACTTCAGCGGGCACACCCCAGTGGCCTAGTGGATTAAACCACCAGAGGCAGTACACATATATCCCATGTTCCCTAGTTCGAATCCCAGCGTCCAGGAGGAATAATTAACAAGAACAACTAAATAAAATAAAGCACTTCTCCCTATCTCTTCCTGCCTGCCTGTTTGTCTTCATTCCTGCATACATCTTTTATACATCTTTCCTTAAAAAAAAAATTACTTAAGTAAAAAATGCCCACAGATCAGTCTCCAGTTATGACTTGATCCAGGCAGTGTCAGAAGGACCCCATCGGGATCACCCGATCACACTTTCTTTCATGTTGGCTTCACTCTTCACGGCATAACAAGATTGTTGGTAAATAAATAGATAAATAAATAAATCTGGGTCTATATCTTTTCAAGTTTAAATTCAGCAGAAAGAAGAGTATGTTTCCTGAAGCTCCTACACATGTGCGCAATTCACTATGGGCCACTTAAGATCATTTTTCTATCACAAGCCCATCTTTGTAGCCAGAGAAGTTGCCAAAATTGGACAAATTATTGTGGCTAAAGAAGACACTGTGTGCCAGTCAGCCAGACCTGTAGACTAACCAGAACCCAGTGAGCTGGGAGAGAGAAAGAAGTAGGAAGAGGTGTTTTCCCAAAGACTGTCCTAGGTACTACCACCAGAAGGTGAGGGGGTGGATGCTGGACAGGAAAAACAACAAAAATGTACATGGAGAAGAAAGTTCTTCTGGCCAGTCTGAAAGGTAAATCAAAAGGTATATACTGACTTCTGAGATAAAAATGGGTGAGGGGAAGGCACTGCTTCTTAATTTCTTCAAATAGTAAGTCATTCCTCTAGAATGTAAACTCCCCAGGGAGGGACAATCTGTTTTATTCATTGGTTTATGCCCATTCCCTGGCACATCGAAAATGCTCAATAAACATCATTTGAAATAATGAACAAAGGAGATGCCCAAAAGAAGCATGGATATTTGAGTGATAGACTGAGAAAAGCCATGCTGTTGAACTGAAGAACAGTTCATCTCAAATATTTGTTTATTTACCATCAGAATCTTTTTTTCCCAAATGAAGTCCTACCTGGAATATATAAACTAGAATCAGAGCTGCTGTGATGGAGTCATGTCTTGTTCTCTCCAAGGCCCTCTGTACCTGACTCCTCAGTATGACACAGGCTCTCTGGAAGGACGTGGAAATCCCTGACAAGGTGTAGAGGAATGGAACAGCATAGGGGAAAAGGAAATAAAAACACCAGTCCTGTTTGAGAATTTTGAACTCCATGTGACTGTAGATTTGGGGAAAGGAATGATACAACTAAGTTAAATTCTGCAGATCATAATTGGGTAGCCATCTGCATCAATTATTTGGAGGAGATTGGGTCAGGAAAACCAATTGACACTGTTCTCAACCAAGGTTAGAGAAACACTGCCAAAATTTCTTCGGATTTTTTAAAAATCCAATTCTTATTTGAGGATGCGCCCTGGTGGCCTAGTAGTCTAGTACCACCCTGGGAGCAGTCCTACATACATCCCAAGGTCTAGGGGTTTGGGGGTGGGGGTGTGGGGGAGGTGGGGGGAGGTGGTTGGGGCAGGTGGCGAGGACAATCATTGTGAACAACTATATAAAAATGAATAAAGTGCTTCTTGCTACTCTCTCTTCCTTTCCTGTCTACTCGTCTTCATTCCTGCCTGCGTCTTTCCTTAAAAAAAAGTTCTTATTTGAGGTGTGCCCTGATGGCTCAGGTGTTAAGCCCATGCCTGGGGAGCAGTCCACATGCAGCTCAAGGACCCAGGTTCATGAACTAGGGGGTGGGATTGGGGGAGACAACTAAAACTGATGACTAAACAAATAAAAATGCTTCTTATTCCTCCTCTCTTTTCTATCACTTATCTGCCTTCCTCTTTAAAAACAAAATTCTTGAAGACATATATACCAGTGTGCACTGGGGGAATAATGGTTAAGTCTGCAGCTTCTGGCCAGCATAGTCCATATATATCCGAAGTACCTGGATTCATGACCTGGATCTGGGGAACAACCAAATAAGACAACTAAATAAAATAAATAAATTCTTCTTTCTCTTCTCTTTTCCTGCCTCCTTCCTGCTCATCTTCATTCTTGCTTTCACCTTTCCTTTAAGAAAAATAAAATAAAGAGAATACACATACAGTTTTTTTTTAAATACTCCTAATTCTACAATGTAAATTTATATTATTTTTAAAAATATATAAATATTATATAAACATCTAGTGATGTCACATTTAAAATTGGCCATGATGGGAATATTTACACAACAGAAAAAGGTGAACACTATAAATCACAACTGGTCTCTTCCACCCCTGGGGAACTTTTGTTAAATATTTACCCCATGCCACTGGTTTTGTAGGTAATCACTACAATTTTTTTGGCTAATGCCTGTATCTTTATCTACCCAGTTATGAAGTCACTATTCGGGGGAGGGGTTGTTGGTCACCCAATATTCAAATCCTCTTCCTTCCTCTGCACAATCTCCCCCTGTGGTCAACACTGATAGGTTGAGCTCTGACCTCTTTATGGCAGTAAGTGAAGGCTAGCCATTCTCTCTCTCACTTCTTCACAGCCCAGGGGCAGTCATTTGGCCTAAGCCAATCAACTGGAATGATTCCAACTGGACTTTGATTTTTTTTCAGAGAAAGGTAGGCAGGCTGGCAGCAGTCAGGAAGAGAGAGGAGGAAGAAGCATTTTTATTTAGTCAGTTGTAGTTGTTCTCCATGGCCCTGGACTGGAAACCCGGGGCCCTGGACTATGGGTGGACTGCACCCAGGGATGGGTTCAACACCTGAATCACCAGGTGTGCCCGGACTTTGAATCATGCTCAAGTGAAAACAAGAGCCAGAGAGAGTCATGATACAATCATTGCACTGCGGCCCGTGAGGAGTGGGTGTAGGGAAGCAGGGAAATCCTCACCAGCAGGTTTCTGCAGCGTGACTTCAGTCTGGCCTCGTTATCATCAGTCATTCATTCCTGCGCCTGGTCTCCCTTGGTTCCCATGGCTTTTCCGGGGATAGTATAAGGTAAGCCCCACACATTTTATAGTTTTTGAAGTAAAAAGTACCCAAAGAATGATGATAACTTGTCAGAAGAACACAGAGCATTCTTTAAGATACGCCCACTAACAAAATCTGGGACAATGTCAGCATCAGAATAAATAATGGTAGTAAAGGATTACAACCCATTGACTGAAATAGGAATCCAGACTGATATAAATAAATAAAAATGTAAATGGATATGAGAAGAGAAAACTCTTCTTCACAGTAAAATACCAACTGATACATGTAGATGAAATAATGAATTAGAAAGACTACCACCTGACAACTATCATAGTAAAGCTGATTCATACAGCTACTAAGCCTAATAGGTAGAAGTTTGATGGGGAATAGGATAACACAGTAGTTTCAGAGATTTTCCCCAGGAGATACTCATTCATTACAAAGCTGAAAATGATGACTTTACAGTGGAGAAAACCAGCAGACATCACTTTAACCTGACAGTTTTAAAGAGTACAGGTCTTTGATTTGGTAGGTTGCCCCTCAACCTGGATCTTTCTAGTGTCTCCTTGTATCTAGGCTAACATTGATGACTAGTTAAAGTGAATTAATTAATGTACTTATGACACATTCACATATAAATGGTTAAGAAGGTAAATTGTATGTCATGTTTATTTTATATGAACAAAATCTATTTTATTTAAACATTGAAAAAAATAAAACAGATCGAAGAGTCAGTCATAAGCGAACATAGTGCATGATCCTAGATTTGAATCCTGAGTCAGAAAGGAAAAGAAGACATTGGGCAGTTGGTGAAAGTTGAATGGGGTTTGTGGATTGGACAGTAGTGTTATATTAATATTAATTGCCAGATTGGGAAGGTTGCAAAGAAGTTCTATAACTGCATATTTGCTTTGAGGAAATACACAATGAAATATTTAAGGGTAGAATAGCATTGTGTCTGCAACTTGCTCTCAGATTGTTCAGAAAAAGAGCAATGATCACTGATAAGATGGAGTGAAAAATGTTAATTGCACCGTGGTAGCTCAGACAGTGAGAAGCTGGTGGGGGGTGAAAAAAACAAAAAATGAACAACTAAAGATGTTTCTTCCACCACTCCCCTCCCCTCCCCTTCCCTTCCTTCGTTATATGTCTATTCCTTCTCTCTCTTCTTTCCTTCCCTCCTCTCTTTAAGAAAAATTGCAGAATCTGATTTAAGGAGGTAAGAGAATTCTTTGTACTCGTCTTGCAACTTTTTCTATAAATTTTAAATTGTTTCAAAAATAAACCACATTAAAAATAAAACTAAGAACTCTTTTAGAAGGACAAAGTTCTTTTTCAGTGTATAAATATGCTCATTTCTCTCCTATGCTAAACAAAGCAAAAGTAAAAGCAAAACTAATAATGCAACCAGTTGTTTTTCACTCTTGTCACTGCCTCCCTACCAAGTATCAGGATGCTGAGGAAACACTGGGCCAGTGTCAGGAGGTCTCTGAGGTTGGCTCAGTCACTCCATGACCATTTGACTTTGGCCAAATATTTTAGACTCTCTGAGTCTCCGTTTCCTCCTGAGGTAGCTTAAGGGAGTTACTGTGGGGATCAAGTGAGAGAAGGCATTTGAAAGGTAAATTATGAACAACTAAGGTGTTCAACGAATATAACTACAGTTCTCATTTTATCTCCTGGTGATACAGGACTATTGACCCCATACCCACTAGAATATGTCCTCTTGGATACCTTTCTTACCTCTTTCAACCAACTCAGATTACAAAGTTAATTATGGTGAAACCAGGATTTTTTTTTTTTTTTTAAAGGAAAGGGGCAGGAAAGAAGGTGAACAGAAACAGGCAGGCAGCAAGAAGCAGCATTTAATTATTTTATTTAGTTGTTCATCTTAGTTGTTCCTGCTGGCCCCAGGATGGGGCCCTGGGACCTTGGGATGTATGTGTATTGTGCCTATTCACTACACTACCAGGGTATGTAAGGAACTGGGATTTGATAATAGGTTTTTCTGACTCCAAAGTGCATTATCTTAATTTAACCACTATACTATATTGACTTCTTCCTGAATTCTCACATATAATTGCTCATTGATTCCTATTAATTTCATCATAAAATGTCTCTTGACGTTTCCTTTTTCATTGTTTTACCTGTTCAGACATATATTTAAATATATGTATATAGGTGGTGGCTTTTCTAATTATAAATAGAATATATACTGGTTGTAAGAAAATTCATTACAGATCTAGATAGTGAAAGTTCCCCAACCCTAACTTCTAAAGATAACTATTAATACTATTGTATATAGTCCTCATTTTTTTGCCTATACATATAGTAGCATATTATTACTTTTTAAATGGGATCACATTGTATTGTTTTCCTTATATATCAGCACATACATATACCCTGTATCTTGTTCTTTATATAAAACATTTAATACAAAGTTCAATAGACACAAAAGGATATATTATGAAAACAAGTCTTGCTAGTGTCCCTTCACTCTTGTTACCAACCAGCCATAGAAATTCCTCGCCAGTTTCTTGGGTAATCTTCTAGGGCTTTCTTTCTTTCTTTTTCTTCTTTCTTTCTTTTGTTTTTGAGGCAGGGAGTAAGGCAAGGAGGAAAACACATTTTTATTTAGTTGTTCATTTTTCAAGTTGTTCCGTCCTGGTCCTGGTCCTGGTCCTGGTCCTGGTATTCAGATCCTCCGGGCTGTATATCGACTGCTCCCCAAGAGTGATCCTAACACCTGAATTACCAGGGTGCACCACCTCTTTAAAAAACAAAACCAGACAAAACAAAAATATAGCCTTCCATTATCCGGATATACCAAATTCATGTACCAAATTACTTTGTTGTTTTATTAGCAGGACGCTTAGATTGTTTCTAAAACTATTACCCACTGAGATCTAAATTGCATGTCAATCTTACCAACTGTTTATCATTCTTAACTTTTGTTAGCAACGCAGTGTTCCAGATAGTATAGATTCACCATAATTCATTTAACCAGTTCTCTACTCATGAGAATTTAGGCTTAAGTAACATTTGTCTTGCAATTAGAACACGTATGCTGTTAAACATTTCTGCCATTTTGCTGTAAATACAGTTTCTCATGCACTTGTCCATCAAACTGTGAGCATCTCAAAGGTAAAGAGAAGCGTTCATATTTATCTTTGTATCCTCACAGCCTAGCTTCGAATTTGGTCTGGAGTACACGTTCCCTACGCTTGAACGTACTAATAACTGACGCGCTGCGTTCTGGAATCCAGCCGGGGGAAAGATCTACCCCTTTGAGATTTCCGGGTCCCAGAGGGCCCGGAACTCTTGTTAGAAGGGTCATTGTTTCTCCGGGAAGATTTTAGGCGCAAAGCTTGCCCCGCACAGTAATGGTTGCTACGCACCGGATATAGCCTGTTATTTTGTTGTAGTTAGTTCTTCCGCGGGGCGGAAAAGGCATGCCTGCTTGTGCACCGACCATTCCCAGCCCCCTTTCCTTGCCGGGCCCTATGAGTAAGCTGTGGCGGCGCGGGAGCACCTCTGGAGCTATGGAGGCCCCTGAGCCGGGTAAGCGCGGACTAATAAAACAATTGAGGCGTTGGAAGAAAAGGTGTTCCTCTTACTCCTCGGAGATTCGAGGGAACTTCTCCGCGGGTGGGAGGGAGAGAGGCGGGGCTGTTGTTATGGTAACAACGCGGACGGTGGGAAGAGTGGGGCGCTCTTAGGGCTATTGTGTTCTTCAGGGCTACTCCTGGCCGCTCTGCAGATGACACGTTCTTCTTTTGCAGGGGAAGCGCTTGAGTTGAGTTTGGCGGGTGGCCACGGTCATGGAGTGCACAAGAAAAAGCACAAGAAGCACAAGAAGAAACACAAGAAGAAACACCACCAGGAAGAAGAGGCTGGGCCGACGCAGCCATCTCCTGCCAAACCTCAGCTCAAACTCAAAATCAAGTTGGGCGGACAAGTCCTGGGCACCAAAAGGTGAGGCCAGGAGGTCCAGGATTTTACTTGGGGAAATTTAGGAACAGGTAGGGATACGAGAAGCTGGTTGGGCTTTCTAGAATACAGAATGGACACTGACTCAGAGCCCAGATGAAGACAGCAAGAACCCAAAAGGATGTAGTAGGTAAGGCTGGAAGTAGCTACTGAATGGAGGAGACACTTGTTCAACTTAGAGTGGTGTTGCCTTTCTGCAGTGTGCCTACCTTCACTGTGATCCCCGAGGGACCCCGCTCCCCCTCTCCCCTTATGGTTGTGGACAATGAAGAAGAACCTATGGAAGGAGTTCCTCTTGAGCAGTATCGTGCCTGGCTGGGTGAGAAGGATTCGGAGTCGGGTGAAACTGGGTTTCTTATTATGCCTGGTTAAGGCAAGAGAGTTGGTTCTAAGGAGGGTGAGAATTTTGAGTGTTCCAGTACTAACTTGACCAAATTAGAATACCCCAACTGAATAACTCTTCTCCTTAGCTTTCCAACTTTTCTTTCCAGATGAAGACAGTAATCTGTCCCCCTCCCCACTTCGGGATCTGTCAGGAGGCTTAGGGGGTCAGGAGGAAGAGGAGGAACAGAGGTGGCTGGACGCCCTGGAGAAGGGAGAACTGGATGACAATGGAGATCTCAAGAAGGAGATCAATGAACGGTTGCTCACTGCTCGACAGGTAAGTTAGTTCATTCTTTATGTATTTGCCAAAAATATATTGAAAACTTCCCATGTACGAAGAACTTTGCTAGGCAGTGGGGATAGCAGCGGTGGAGAAAAGACAAACAAGGTTTCTGTTGTCATGGAGCTGGCATTCTAGTGTGTGCATACTTGTGTTGGGGGGAGTATCAAAAACTCTGACAATCTGTAAGGTTTATAACAAAAATACAATAATGAAATAGAGTGGTGGAAAAGAGACAACTTTAGATGGGGTAGTTAGGGAAGACCTCTCCAAAAAGAACATCTTTTATACTAGAGGAGAATTTCAGGGAGAGAGCCCAGCAGGTACAAAGACCTTGAGAGTGGAACATGTCTAGTAGTGGTCAAGGAGAAGAATAAGTATCACTAAGCCAAAGAAGGGTTGTATGCACTCGAATAATATATTTGATCTACATTTCAATAGATTACTTCAGCTTCTTAGTGTGGGTAAGGGTAGAAGCATGAAGACCATCTAAGGAAGCTGTTGAAATAAGGTAAGAAATGATTGTGACTTGAACCAAGGTGAACTTGTGGAGATGGAGAAAATATGATGGATTCTGGATATATTTTGGAAATAGACACCTGTTGGTCGGTAGGAAGGTGGAGAAAAGAGGAATCAAGGTAATCTTGAGTTTGGGGCTTGATGCTATGCACTGAAATAAGATTAAAAACAAAAATCACCCAAGTGGTACACCCTCCCAAGGTGGGCAGACGGCTTATATTATTAACATCATGCTTTCCCCCTGGCATCAAGGATACAAAGCGAATGTATGGGACCTGGGAGAAGGCAGTATTCAGGGCTCCCGGTGAAAGTGCTCATTCCACCTCTTCTGGCTGCCAGAGTGTGCCTACCTCAAGCCCCAGCCTTCCCTCTTCCACCTTCCCAGCCTGGCAGACCTCGCGTTTCTCCATTTTCTGACCTCACGTGGTCCCCGTCTCTCCCCAGCGGGTTCTGCTCCAGAAGGCTCGGAGTCAACCTACCCCGATGCTGCCCCTGCCTGTGCCCGGGGTCTGTCCGGCTCCCGCACTCACTGAGGAGATGCTGCTGAAGCGTGAGGAGCGAGCGCGGAAGCGAAGGCTGCAGGCGGCGCGCCGGGCGGAGGAGCACAAGAACCAGACCATTGAGCGGCTCACCAAGACTGCCGCACCCGGCGGGAGGGGAGGCCGAGGGGCCGGGAGGGGTGATCGGCGGGGAGGCCGGGCCGTGGCCCCGACCCCCATGGTGCGCTACAGCAGTGGGGCACAGGGAACTACCCTTTCCTTCCCACCTGGCGTTCCCGCCCCCGAACCTGTGTCTCCGCGGCCGTCCCCACCTGGCCCTCGGAGATGCTCCGTTCCTGGCTGCCCCCACCCGCGCCGCTACGCCTGCTCCCGCACAGGCCAGGCACTGTGCAGCCTTCAGTGCTACCGCATCAACCTGCAAATGCGACTTGGGGGGCCCGAGGGTCCTGGGTCCCCTCTTTTGGCCACTTAAGGCCTTTACACCGGAATCTGTACCCACACCCCAACCTTCAGTTTTCAACTATCCCTCCGCCCCCCCATTAAATTTTATCTGGTACCTAGACTTGTATAGAATTGGATAATGGGATATGGGCAGGCCAGTTTCCTGTACATTCATCTCCCCCTACCGGAGCTTGCTGAACACTTGGAAAGGGCCTCTAGGCTTGAAGAACATGGGCCTGCGTCCAGACTTTGCCCGACTTAGCCCGACTTTGCGGACCCCGCCTCTTCAAGTCGGTATTACCTGGTGTGGTCAGGCATTTACCGTCAGCCTTCAAGCCAATCAGCAAAAAGTTTGATCTTCTGGACGACTCTTCATTGGTTGATAACGCAAAGCCTGTTCTGTCGTTCTTATTGGCTATTGTTGCTGTCAGTTAGGGTCCTGGGTCGAACCTTATCCTAGTCTTTGTCTGTGCGAGCTCTTGTTGTCTGGGAGAGTGGCGAAGGCGCTGTTGTGGATTGGTCACAGGGTGGAACCTCTGGTCTGTTTCTAATGGCGTGTCCGTCGGAGGGCGATGCTGATTGGTAGAATAGGGCAACCTGGGTCCTAGTTGGCAGAGCTCTCCCCGGATGGAGGCTCCTACCGCGGAGCGAAGGTGGCGGCAGTGAAGATGGGCCGGGCAGGGACCATGGCGTTGGCGGCAGAGGTGGCAGGGGCGGGGCGGCTGGAGGGAGAGGAGGCTGTGATCTTCAAAGGGCTGTAGGTGGAGGCATGGCTCGGGCCAGCAGCGGGAACGACAGTGAGGAGGCCTGGGGGGCACTTCGGGTGCCGCAACAGCAGGTATCCCAAAACAGCTCCCGAAGCCTATCACGACAGCCATTTATTTCTCTTTCCCCTTTCCTCGTCCATTCCTTTTGGGGGGTGGGGGAGGAACTCACTGAGCTAAAGTACTGTGAAGTTCCTAAAAAAATGTCCCTTCCTTCTACTCTTTGTCTAAACTTTGTAACATTTGCAGTTAACTCTGCCTGCAGCCTCATAGAACCCCTCTCCCATGGCTGCAGTGGAAGCTTGCAGTGGCTCTCCAGTGACCACAGGCAGTGAAGCCCCAGGGAGTCTCCCTCTGTCTTGCAAGTTATTTGTGATGTTTTTCTGTGTGCCTATTGTCACAGCAGAGTCCGGCAGCGTCTTCTCTTGAGGGAGCAATCTGGAGAAGAGCTGGAGCCCAGACTCACGCCCTGGATGCCATCCTTTATCATCCACAGCAATCCCATCTGGTTGGGAACACTGCTCTGGATCTCACACTGCCCTTCCTCTCCCCTAGGAATCCTGAAACCCAGGAGTGGAAAGATTCAACATGGGGTTGGGGAGTGGCAGACCATGGGAGATGTTTTAGAAATTACCTTAAATCCCATACGAATTACCTGAGACTTTAAGATAGCTCAAACTACCTTTTGACTCCTGGCAAGACATTCTATTAAACAGAAAATACCCTCAGGGGCTGACCTTGAGCATGACAGGTCTCTTATGCAGAGCTGAAATCTGCCTTTGTTCACACCTTGCATCGTTTTCTAAACTGATTCTTGCTTTCCCACTTTGACAGCCCTTCATATATTTGAACACTCCTCTCAGCATCACCTCCCCTTCCCTATATATATCTCTGAGCTGCTTGGTTCACAGGGTGGGATTGTGTATGTTCATGTGGGGTGGGGGAGTGCCCTGGACTAGAATCTCATTTGATTCTAAGTGCCTCCTTGCTCCCAGCTTCGAGAACTGTGCCCAGGAGTGAACAACCAGCCCTACCTCTGTGAAAGTGGTCACTGCTGCGGGGAAACTGGCTGCTGTACCTACTACTATGAACTCTGGTGTGAGTCTCCAAAGGGGCTCTTCTCCAGTCCCTCTGCCCACCTTCCCTTGGACCTTAGAATTCCAGCCTCCAAGGACACTTTGCTACATGGGAAGTATCTAAGACACTCCCTCCTCATCCCCTACAGGGTTCTGGCTGCTCTGGACTGTCCTCATCCTCTTTAGCTGTTGTTGCGCCTTCCGCCATCGAAGAGCTAAACTCCGGTTGCAGCAACAGCAGCGGCAGCGTGAGATCAACTTGTTGGCCTACCATGGGGCCTGCCATGGGGCTGGCCCTATCCCTACAGGTTCACTGCTTGACCTTCGTGAGTGACTTGAGGCTCTGGGCTGACTCCCATCAGGCTTTCTTAAACTAGGACCCTGAATTATCCCCACCTTCCCTTTTCAGACATTGCAAAGCACACTTTACCCTATAGGAAGAGACGACCACACAACCCCTGGTTGCCTTTAACCAACTATGCCATTCTTTCTTGCAGGCCTCCTCAGCGCCTTCAAACCCCCAGCCTATGAGGATGTGGTTCATCGCCCAGGCACACCACCACCTCCTTACACTGTGGCCTCAGGCTGCCCCTTGACTGCTTCCAGTGAATGCACCTGCTGCTCCTCTGCTTCCAGCTGCCCTGCCCACCGCGAGGGAACAAACGTGGAAGCTGTTCTCTCCCACCAGACTGCCTCCCATCAGGAAGATGGGCCTGGGGCAAGGGTGAGCCCTGCCCCCACACCCCCCTCTTGCCGCTATCGCCGCTTGACTGGTGACTCAGGTATTGAGCTCTGCCCCTGCCCTGATTCCAGCGAGGGCGAGCCAGTCAAGGAAGCTAGGGCTGGTGTCACCCTACCAGATATGGAGGACCACTCCCCTTGTGTACTACCCCTAGATCCCATACTGCAGGTGTCTACTGTGGGGCTGGTTTCCAGTGAAGGGGACATCCCAGGAGTAGTTTGAGGAAGATATAGGTGGGTTACTTGTCCACCTGAAACAGTCCTGATCCCAACACCTTTGAGTGCTCCTCAGCCTCACCGTACCTTAGAATCTGCCTGAAAGGACTGGAGCCCTGAGGAGATGGGCAGTGTTGGAGGTGGACTGTAAGCTCCACCCTCCTCACCCCGCCCAAGACATACACAGGAGCCTTTGATCTCATTAAAGAGATGTGAACCAGCTGCTTGTGAATTTGGGTGGACTAAAGCTCAACTCACTGTACTGCACTTGACCTGACTGAATTTGGCAGGGATGGGTATTAGCCACTTCTCCAACCTCTGAACAGGAGCAGCCTTAAAGCCTGCATTGAGCTAAGACCTCTTGGTGAGGTAAAGCTGGCAAAAGCAAGAGTTTGGTATGGTTTTCCAATTTATTTAGAAAAATAGACTCTGAGTTCATATTCATCCCAGGGCTATGTGGGATGATAGTAAGGAAATACCTGAGATGAGCTGAGGAGGCTCTGAAGCACTGATATCTGGGGATTAGGGGCAGAAGCTAGAGACTTTGTCCCCCTAGCCCAGAGTGACACAAGGGGCTTGGCTCCCTTCAATAGTCTTCAGCCATAGCTAGTAGGACAAGACTGGTCCAGCCCTGGAAAGGGCGGCAGCCCATGCCTCGCCCATCCCGATCGCTATACTGCTCCCACAAGAACCCTGTGGCCTGGTACTGCCGCCACACATTGCCCACCACATTGGTGCGGAGCTCAGTGTGTAGCCTGGCAGCTCGGGCCTGGTGGGGACCCTCCAGATGCCCATAGTGGTGGAGAGCCCCCAAGGCCAGATAGTTGACATTAAGCCATACAGCCCCCCGCCAATAGGGAGGATCATGCTCTGAATTGCGCTGGCCATAAAAGGGGCTGGAGGCTGCAAGGGAGCGTAAACCAAAGGGGCTCCAGAGATGGCGGCTGTCAGCTAGAACATCCAGCAGGGGCCCAAGACGCAATGAATTGGGGTCCAAGAGCCGCAGCAGAAAGGGAAAAAGACTGACATAGCCCAGGGCATCCACATATTGTAAGTGAGGTGGGGGGCGGCCCACCACCCGCACCAGCCCCTCAGGGGGCCGAGGCTTCAGCTTCACTGCATTTGTATGGTTCCCAAAGTCTGCAAAAACACCTAGCTCTGGGGCCCAGTGCAGCTCATCCAGGCTCTCCTCTGCCTCCAGAGAGGCAGCCAGTGGGCCCAGTTCAGCAGCTGCCTCAACCTCTCCCAACTGCTCTGCCAGTCGCACCAGCACACGGGCACCTAGTGTCACCCAGCACCGTAGATCCAGATGCCTTTCAGTGGCCGAAGGGTGTGAAGCTCGGGGATAGTCATCTAGCCCAGAAGGCAGTGTCTTAGGGTTCAGTAGTGTTGGCAAGGCCGGGTCCCGGCCCCGCCAGCGGTAAGATAATGGCACTGGTCCTGCCTGGCTCTGATGGAGCCAGGAGAACCAGGCATACAGACGGGGGAAGGCCCTGCGGAGGAAGGCAAAATCAGCAGGGTCAGCACGCTCCAGCATGTGAACTACTGGCAAAAGCAGGGTTGGGGGGTTGGCATGAGCTGCTCTTTGCACCAGGAATTCTGGAGGTACCCGGGCTCGGGCCTCATCCCCCAACACCTGCTCTCGTCCAATCCAGCCATCAGCATTGAGCAGCCCCAGCCAGTGGCCTAGAGCCTCCTGGGTAATGCGGGGATCCCACCGCTGGACAACCAGCTGGTGAAAGCCCTCGTCCCAAAGGAATCCTCGTGGGAAGAATGACCGGGAGGGCACCGCAGTAAAAAGAGGGACAGGTGGAAAGAGGGCTGGGTCTACCTTCCCAGACCCCTCCACCCCCATGTCTGGCAGCACCAGACCCTGTCCATAGAAATAGCCGATCCCACCCAAGAGGCCACTGAGGGCAGCTTGACCCAAAGCTTGCTCCTCAAGGTTCAGGCCCTTCTCCTTTAGCTGGAAGGTCTTCTCAAAGCGTTCTCTAAAGGATGCAGCCTGGCTCTCCAGGGCCTGGGTCAGGAGGCTCCCTGCCAGCTGCTCCGAGGCTTGGCTTCCTCCTTCCCGGGCACTGCCTGATTCAAATACCCACTCCATGGAAAAGGGGACTTTCAGTGTCACCTGCTGTATCAAGAATTGTCCTTGTCCTTGTCCCTGTCCTTGCCTATTTGGGCCTCTATCCTCCCACTTAAGAGATCCTGGCAAACCAAGGTAGCGTTCAGGGGACTTCCCTGGGGGTCGATGCTGAAACCAACTATTTAGACGACTCTTCACCATCTCTGTCAGCAAAGGAAGTCCTGGGTTGGAGGACCAGAAGACATTGTAGCTTGAAGGGAAGAAGAAAATAGGAAATATTATTTAAGAGGAAGTAGTGGGGGTTATAAAGAGAAATATAAGGTGATCAGACGACAGGATGAGAAGGTCTCAGCAATGCTGGTAGAATAGAAATAACCGGAAGAAAAAAGGTGGAGGCGGCACAAAGAGAAATCAGGAGGAATCGGTATTCATACCACCCCTACCACCATCCCACACTCTCCCAGTTACCTGCCATGCTTGGGAGCAATATCCCCTGGACTCGTTGGTGCCAAAAGTGTAAGACGAAAGTCACCAAGTTCACTGGTGTGCCCACTGATGAACTTCAACTTCCCCTTGGCCTCAACTTCTGGCACTAGGACTTCCTTGCCATCTGTCACCACATAGAAGAACAGGGAGACCAAAGGAAGGGCAGAGGTACCTAAGGTCTGAGCGACCAAGGATAAAAAAATACAACAAATTTACAGTGTCTCTTCAGAATCTGCAGCAGTGAGGGGAAGGACACCAAGTATGAGCAGCATGGCAAACAACATATGTGGCCGTTTTGAGGGGCACTAAGGATGAGGGCCACTAAGCACCAGTGGCATGAGATAAAGAGCATTGCATAGGATCTCTAGGAAATAACAGAGGACTTTGTGTTACGTACTATGCTAAGAACTTTACATTTCATTTAATTTTTATAACCTCATGAGTTATGTATTTATCTCCATTTTACAGACAAGGAAACAAACTTAGAGATAATAAAGATGGTCATACAAGCAAGTATTTAACGCAGGGTTCAAACCAAGAGCCAGAATCCGATCCCCTGATGTGAACTCCCACTTTTTATAACATTTGCTGACGGCAAAGAAAAGGGTGGAGGGAGTCTGGGCTAGGAGAAGGGTGTCCAGAGGCCCTGACCTGAGGCTCTACGGTCACTCGCCAGGTCCAGTCCCCTCCGTGCTGACCCCCAGGCCTCTTGACGAACTCAGTTGTGAGCCTTAAGGTTCCATCCTGGATGTGCTGCCGCCCGAAGGAGAGACCGTCGTGAAACTCCCAGCCATAAGGACCCACGCCGTCGCCCTGCTCACACGTGTGCCTGAGTTTAGGGGTCCCTGCGGTGGCGCCTTGCTGCGCCCACATCAGTCCTGGAGGTAGAATGTCCACGTAAGTCAGAGAGCAGGAGTCGTGTCCCTTTGGGTCTCCGAGAACTTCAGGGACATCCCTCGTTATAATTCTCCTCTACTCTTTCCCACCCTTGTTCTGGCGTGAAGCTGGGCGCCCAGACTGAGTCCGCCAGCATGCCCGCCCCGGGACCCGATTACCAGTGAGAAGGGGCTTCGGGCTTCGTGTTTTCATGCCAAAGTAGACGTGGGGGCGGTAGGTGCCCCAGAAGAGGTCCGGGGCCACGGCTGGGCTCGAAGAATCAGGAGGCAGCGCAGGGGGCGCGGGGTGCAGCATGACTGCCCGCCGCGCACGGTACCACGACAGGAGCCAGAAGCCCGACAGGCCCAAAGCCAGGGCCAGAACGACGGCCAGAGCCGCTCCCCCAGTCGCGCCACGGGCCCCGCCGCCCCGGTCATCCCGCCGCGTGGGGCCGCCCCGCCTCTCAGCTATCCTCGTTCCATTTGTTGGCGCTCCGCGGCGCCGCCGTTCGCCCCGAGCCATCTAGGCACGGAGGTCCGCGTCGCGGGGGCTCGTGCTCCCGCCTGGTCCCCCAGGCTCGCGCGCCGCTCCCGGGAGGCCACTATTCTGTCAGTCGCACCTGCCAGCCCGCGCCTCCCGTTCCGCTTCCGCTTCCCACCGGAAGCCCCGCCCCGCCACGTCAGACTATACACCCATCCCGCTGCTGTCTCGGAACTGTGGTCGCTTCTTTTAGCGTGTGGCTCGTCACCCGGCCCGCGTCCACATTTGCCAGGCGTCCTCATGGAGTACATAGGCTAGTAGAAAAAACGAATCTCATGCTATACAAACACACACAAAAAGACTGTATCAACCTCAGATAACAACACTCAAGTTCGAGTGTTTTACGTTTACACCTCCACCATATGCTGCCCCAAGTCGTTTGAAAAGCTCAAGTAACGTGTCCTTAGCTAGATGGGAAGTGGCAAACTTGGAACCCAAGTTGTATGAGACTGGACCATTTTGCAAACATCATGCCTTCTTTTTTAGTTTAGTTTAGTTTAGTAGAAGTGGACCCAAGGTCTAGCCTGAGATCTGTTCCAGCAGTGTCTTTGAGTGACCCGGTGCCTTTTTATTTTTCCTTCCCCAGGTTCCAAACCTGGGTTCTTGGGGTCCGCATGGCTTGCACCCTAGCCGCTGAACAGAGGTGTACTACTCAGTTTTTAGACAGATCACATCTGCAGTCTAGGATTCCTTATCTATTCGAACCCTAAAAGAACATAATGGTGGTGAAGGCACTTAAAGAATGCTTTCTTTTTTCATTTACACAACCCAGGAAGTAAAGAAATACAAGGGAAGGTATCTTATGTCCATATTCAGGAAGACTGTGGTAGGGAGGTAGCACATATATCTCAGGTTAATGGAGAAGTAACGCATTTGACAGTAGTCCAGAAATGCAACTCAAATTCACATTTATTCCTTACCGCAACATAAAACTCTTTTTTTGTTTTTGTAAAACCCTACTGCACACCCTTATACCATTCTGGCTATTATCACACTTCCCATCCAAACTTATATAAAACTAATACTTTATGCTACATGACCATTTCCTATTTCACTATACTGAATTCTAGCCCCAGTTGCCATTGGTAGCCTTTGTGCTCATTCAACAATCACCTGACCAAGCCAAACAGCCTGTCCTACCTTTATTTTTCTTGCTACCATTGCACTTTCCACAGCTCTATTGTGGCATTTAATGTATACCCAAGTTTCATCATTCATTTTTGTATCCTAGTACTAATCAGTTACAGACATAAGATGGATGCTAAATAATTTGTAATTCAACAAATTTTACTGCATGCTCTATACCACACTGCAAGGTGCTGGGAGAAAGAATATAGCCCCAGGAGTGCCCTGGTGATCTAGTGGGTTAGTTTACGGTGGTACAGTTCACATATAGCCCAAAGTTCCTGGTTCAAGACCCAGGACCAGGGAAAATAACCAAGATGAACAAGTAAATAGTTAAAAAGAAAAAAAAAAAGCCCCGATCTCAAATCCATAATCTAAAAGCATAGTGCCAACACTTAATTCATGCTTTTACAATAGTTGAGCCATTCCCAGTTTTATAGATGAGAATGGTTAAGTCTGGTCAAATACAATAGGTAGTTAATCAACTGGGGAGCTCAAATCTAGGTTATTTGTAGTCTTTGAACTATAGCATAATTATGCTCCCAGTAATATTCCAGGTACTTCGTAATTATCAATTCATTGAATTCTTCCGGTAGTCCTATGTGATAGGTACAAAATATCTCCATTTTACAAATGAGGGAGCAGGCACTAGAAACTAATTTGCCAAAAACTAAATAGCTGCTTAAGGAGAAAGCAATTTCAACCTCAAGCAGGAGGTTAGTTCTTTACTACCAGGAGGCAGTATACTGTAGTATTCTACAGGGGGGAGTGGAAAAAAATCTCTTTCAAGACAGCATTCTCTGAAGTAGGGAAAGAAGTATAGTAATGATATAAGAGAGTCATAGGAAAGATATTTAGCAAAGAACACAGCAGCCAATGTCTGGAGATCCTTGATTGCCTAGCTGAGCATACTGACTCTTATAAACCATAAGCTATCAACCATTTTTCCCCTACAACTCATGGCAAGATATTCTATATTGCAATCAAGTACATGCAGATACACACACATACACACGTATGTTAGACATAGCTACCTCAATTCATAATTATATGCCTAAAACTTAAGTTTCTTAAAAGAATATTTACCATACCATGTGCCATACACTGATACTTTATTTATTCTATTTTACTTTGTTTTTTAAAGGTTGTTTTAGCCCCTTAATTTGATTTAATGATCCACACTAATGAATGATAACACTTGAAAAACACTTTAGGCATTGTTCTCTGAAACAAGCAGTAGTTAAGGATTAAACCAGTGATGTACTTTGGAAAGATAATATTAATCAGAAGCAAAAATATTAGAAAAAAATGGAGACTGGTTGGAAAATGCAACAATGATACCAGAGTGAATGGAAATGGAGAGAACATTTCAGGAGCTTTTGAGGCACAATATTCTTAACTTATTGACTGACTACAGGGAAAAGGAGAGGCAAGTATTTATGTATGTACGATTATCAATTCTATCTTGGACAAAGAGTACTGGTATGCCTTGAGGAAACTGCCAATAGGTAACCTGACTACAGCACAGAAGTTGAGATTAGAGCTGCAGGGTTTAATTTAACCACAGCAGGTAGTTCAAATTATAAGATGAAATGCTCCATGAATAAACAAATAGAGGGGTTAAAAAAAGGATGAGAGTAGGACACTTTTAGGGTTAAGAGAACAAAAAGGACACACGATGAAGAGAAGTTTTACAAGTTAACTTATAAGTAAGGAAAGAGTGGCAGATGCTAAAATGGAAAGATGAGGACTGAGAAAACAGCACTGGGTCTGGCTAAGAAGAATAAGGAGGCACCTTGAGTAGTGGAAGAAGCCAAAAAGGGTTAAGCAGTGAGTATATGACATAAATTCAAGTTTGTCCAGACCCCTCCTCGATCCTCTTATCACATAAACAAGGGTTGCATTGTAGTCCTAGGGCTCTTGGGGTTTTTTTGTTTGGTTCTTCGGGGTTTTTGTTTTGCGATCCGTGGTCTTCCAGATAGTAACTTGAATGATTAACCTTCTTAGATAAGTGTTCTATTAGTCCATGGCTAAAATCCTTATTGGTCTCTCTTCCCCGCTGTCAGCGCTTGATACCAGTGCCCGGCTTGTTCTCGCTCTCCGCCGCGCCGCGGGTCTGGATGTGGGAGGCGAAGGCAGTAAGCATTTCCTGGGCGGTGAGGTGGGTGCCGCGCATTATCAGGCGATGTCCATCTCCTGGAGAAGAAACAAGTTAAGGCAGGCACGGGGAGGGCAGCAAGGCTGGGGTTGAGATACACGGGATAACACCGCCCTTTCCCGCTGGACTCCCCACCCAAGCCCACCGAACAGCACGTCCACGCAGGGTTCCGAGCCGTCGTGCCTCACGTCCGCAAATACCGAGCAGTTGAGGTTGGTGGAGCGGACCCTCTCGCTGCTCACTGCCTGAAGGAAGGTCCTGCGGTGGGAAAACGGCGTGAGCCTGGGCCGAGGGGGCTTAGACTCCTGGCGGGTGGAAGGCGCACCTTCTCCCGTCCCCACTCCCTCCTCCACGTACCTCGTCGACTCCACATTCTTCTCGAAGGGGCAGAATTGAACCCGAATCTGCTTGACCGTCCGGAGACCGAGCCGGGCCAAGGCCGCCGCCATGGTGACCTCCACCCCGGAAGGAATCGCGCGGGCGGAAGTGTCCCCTCTGCGAAAAGCTGTGCCGGGCCGCGTTTCCGTAGCCTAGCGACCTCTGCGGAAGACCGCCCCCAAACCACCGCCCCGGGCTCTAGCCGGGGAGAAGCTGGAAGGCCAGGAGAAAGAGGTGGTTTCCGCACAGGGTGTGAGAAGGCCCAAAGTCAGCGGTATAGCAAATAGCACCTATCATTAACAGTCCTCTTACACCACCGGGAAGACAGTAAATAGTGAAATTCTTTTACATTTGACTCTGCTAACACATCCGCCTCCTGCAGTCTTTTCTGTACCCTGACATGCCATATCTGGTCAACACCACCTAAAGTGCCGGTCCCTATGGGGGCAGATCCCACTCGTTGAATATTAAATATTAAATTAATTTCATGTTGAATATTAAACATGTTGAAGTTTTGGTTAAAAGTTAAATGTAACGGTCTTACAGCCCAACATCTGTAAATGACTGAAAATAGTATTGGGGAAGGGAGGGTAATATAATAGGTCCTCCAAGTGAGGAAATACCTACTTCACCTCTGTGGTTCCTGATGAACTAATTTTGTTTTTATTCTGGTACTTAAGATGAAGGGGCATCTAGGCTCTGTACTTTCTATTGTCTTTTTTCTTTCCCTTTCCCCTGGAATCCAACCTATACAGCCCTCCCAGCTTCTATCCCTGAGATGCCTTCACTAACGGAACTAGATATGAACTACTAGAGATGCTGACCTCCAGGTTCCAGGCAGTGGTTTTGTCCTTTACTCTGGATTCCAGGCACTGGAGTGATCTTGGATTTTTAGTTTGTAAATTCAGGCTCAAGGTAGCTTGTGGTTCTCAAGTATGCTTTCTTCCAAGCTCCCAAGTGTAGAATTTAAAAATATGCACTTCCAAATTTCTGGGCTTTTCCAGAGCCGGGGACCTCTGACTTTCTGATGCCAAATCAGGCTCCTTAGTATTCAGGACTGAGCCCCAGGCAGTAAAGAAAAGGCAAGTGCCAACGAGGGCCCTGGTGCTGTCTCAGGGCAAGCCAGGCCTGCTGATTTCCCACCAGGTAAGCCTCAGGACTAGGTCCGCCTCCCCACAGTGTGCTTAGCAGCTGAGTTGTCTGGGTTGGGGGTGCTCCAGGCCGAAGAGAGGGCTCCAAGTTCTCCAAGTTGTTGAGGCTGCTACTGGGGAATTCTGTTGTCTGCACCTCATTACATGCACCTGGGAAGGCAGTGGGGTGAGGGATATGGCTGAAGCCTTATCATTGAAGAGTGGGGTGGGCAATATCAAGCATTGTCCAAGGGCCTTGGAGATGGGAAGGGAAAGTGACTCACAGCAACAGGAAGGCCTCCTGTGGACTCGAGTCTTGGGCAGGGGCTGCTGCAATAGACACAGCAGGACCCCATCCAGCCGCTGAAAGATGCTGAGCTTCAGCAGAGTTTGGTGAAGTTCTGGGGACAAGCCCCACCGTTCCTCCTCCAGCAGCTCCCGCACCACTCCAAAGTCTTGTCTGAGCTGCAGTGCCCCCTGCAGGCTGAAGGCCAATGCACAGTGTGGCTACCTGATCTTCCTGCCATTCCAAACTGCTCTGCCCCATCTACCCCTCCCTTTTTTCAATTCCATTCATCCCCTAGCGTTTGCCTCCTTTTTCCCCCACCTGAACCGGATCCCATGGCTAAGGATGTGATCAAGCCAAGCACCCAGGATGGCTGTCAGTGTCTGGCCAAGGGCAGAGGACTGGGCTTGGGGTGGTAATCCCTGCAGTCCTTGCAACACAGGCTCCAGTACAGTGTGGACCACCAATCCAGCATACGCACTAGGAATGCAGGGCAGTTCTAGAGTGAGAAGAGAAAGGACATGATATGAGGCTGCGGAGATTCATTGAGTCCCTAATGGAATGCTTGGGGGCAAGAGGGTAAAATAGATGTGGCAGGGAGGGTGGTGGTACACAGAAGGTAAAGACAGGATGGACACAGAAGAAAGGAACAATATTTGGAGGGGTTGGTCAAAACAATATTACCCTGCTCCCCCCAGGAGCCCTGGAAGGGGATGCTGGATATGGAGTTACCAGGACAGAGATGATGCCTCCAATACCGGCCCCGGGGCATGTAGGCCTCAAAGCCCTGTGTGGCTTGTTTATAACATTCTTGAAAAAAGAGACTTAGTGACTCTTCAGGCAGGAGCTGTGGAGATAAGGAGGAAGTAAAAGAGGCTTATCTGTTAGGGACTTGTCACATTATCACACACTTCTAAATCTGGTATCTATAAAACCGCAGAACAAAATCGTATGCAAAATTTATGGGCTTGAGTATTTTCTAAGGAGAGATGGCATAGCTTTTATTGGGTTGTCCAAAAGGACTGAACCCAAGGAAGACCATGGATAACTGCCCCAGGATTATCCAGCTCTCTCCAACTTGGTTCAGAGGACACCCTGATGGAGTAGCAGTTAGGTCTGCCGCCTCTGGCTGAGTGAAGTTATATCCCAGGTTCATGTCCCAGGGCCCAGGGAGACCAACCAAGGTAAACAACTCAATAAGAAAAAAAATTTTTTTAAATGCTTCTTCCTTCTTTCCCTTACTTCCTGCCTGCCTGCCTACTCACCTACATTCCTACCTGCGCCTTTCTTTTAAAAGCAAAATAAAACCATCAAAAGTAGTAAGTAAAAGGCAAGATTCAATCATTTGACTTGCTTTTTCTCTACAACACATATCTCTGAGTAACCAAATAATCAGGGCAAGTTTCACTTTATAGGGGTAATCTAGCTAATAAATGAAAAAGGAATGATAGAATCAGAATATCATTGCTTTGTAACCCCTAATTGAAATATTACATCTAGGCAATCTAGGATAATCACTGGCTGTTATCACAAAATGAGATCCTGACATTAAGGGATTTGGGAAGGCGGGTCATATATAAAACAAAATTGACCATGACCTGACAATTTTTAAAGTCTCAGTGATAAGAACACAGAGGTTCATTACACCTTTTCTACTTTTGTATATGTAGTTTTTCTAATATATATATTTGAAATTTTCCATAATAGAAAGTTAGAGAACAAAATGTAAAAAAGATATATTTAGTAGAAAATCCAAGGAGAGTCCAAGTCACAGATGTTCTACCCCCACCCACACTCACCCCAAATCTGGGCCCAGAACCTGATGTTAAACTGTTGCTGTCAGCCCCCCACCCCTTACCTGGATCTGTGTGGTCAGCTTCCGGATCTCCACGCCCAGCTGCTGCTCCACCTCCAGGACCATGCCTTCCTCTGAGGTCAGGCTGGACAGAGCTTCTGCCTCACACAATAGAGGCTTTAGCAAAAACAGGGAGTGAGGTCTGGGCTAGGCTCAGGCTGCACCCTTCCCACTCCCTAGCTACTCACTGGTAAATCCTTCAGGATTAGGAGCAGGAAGGAACCTGGGGCCCATGCTGCCAGATGCTGCTGAGCTCTGCCCAAAAACCAGAGCAAGGTGGTCTGCAGGGTACAGAGCCCCAGGGCAAGGGGTGTAGGACCTGAGGAGGAGAGGGAGATAGTATCTGAAGGGTCATGAAGTGCCTCTGGGAGGAGACAGGCTTCAGAACAGAGTGTAGGAATCCAGAGGATATCCTCACCTGTTTTGTTCCCCCTGCCCCAGCCCCTCACCTGGAGGCTGACTGAGGATCATTCCTGACCTGGCTTCTCGAAGGGCACCCAGAAGAGGAGGGAAGAGTTGTTGCAAAAGTGCAGCAATATGAGAGGATGAAGGAAGGGCACTCTGATCTCCACCAGAGGATCCCAAGGCCTGGCAGAAGCCTGAGGATGAGGAGGTTTGGTTTGATGGGGAAAGGGCAACCTGGAGCTTGTGTCACTCCCAATGCCCCTCCCTTCTCACCTTGGTCCCAGCTCCATATAAGAGACTGATGAAATAGGCTGCGGCACAAAGAAGCCAACTCCTTCTCACACTCCGGAGGCAGGGGTGCTATTGGGAGAAATGACTTAAGCCTGAAAACGAGCCTTCTCTTCTGCAACCACTGCCCACTGGACTGGGGAAGAGGGGAGACTCAGGACTCAAGAGGGGGTGGAAAGCAAGACTTGGTCTGGAAGACCCAGAAACTATAGCC
The DNA here is from genome assembly GCA_004363575.1 of Solenodon paradoxus. Lineage (NCBI taxonomy): Eukaryota > Metazoa > Chordata > Mammalia > Eulipotyphla > Solenodontidae > Solenodon > Solenodon paradoxus. Next base: position 57,486 of record RJWH01002791.1, on the reverse strand, counting down.
TGAAAAAGGTGTGGGGTGAGTGTTTATTCTAAAGCACCCTGAGTGAGGCTAGCAGGTGAGTGCTGTAACTAGAAGAAACCCTAGACTTCCCCAATATCCACTCACACTCATCACTCACCCTGACCCAGTGCCTGATTCAGCTGCCGTGCTGCTGACCTCGGGTCTCTCCAGGGTCCTAGACTTAGGTCCAGACTCTGAGCACAAGCTGCCCACAGCAGGGTCCAGTACTGGCTCCATGGGGCTCCAGCCCCTCCGAGCCCCAGTCTACCGCTGGCTGAACCCGCCACATCGCCCATCAGGCCCAATAGTCCCGGCAGTAGCTCCCGCTCCTCTTGGCATCGCCTGCGGAGCTGGTCCTGCAAACCCGATCCCCTGAGCGCCTCATCCAGGCGACCTGCCACCTGACAACCCCGCTCCCCTGACAGGAGGCGGAGCACACGGGCTGGGGTAAATGGGCGCGCTGCCCCTGGGACGTGGCTCAAGGTTTTGCCCTGCAGCCGGTGGTAGGCAGGAAGTGCCAACAGCAGATCGGCGAGTTGGGACGACAGACTGGCGCTGGCGGGCGTCCGGCCGAGAGTGCGGAGCTGCATCTCGAGGGCAGCATCCAGACGCTGGGCTGCTAGCCCGACAGGGCGTGCCAGAAGTAGCGGCTTGGGAGTCTCCAGAAGGCCGATGAGCTGAACCGCTCTTCGGCAAGGGCAAGGCAGCAGGTCGCGGCACAGCTGTGGCAACGAATCGGGGCCGGGGAATGGCGTGCCGGGACTCAGAATCCTCAGGAGGACCACGGTCGCCTGTAGATGGCGGGCGCAGTCCCGAGCATAGAGGAGCTGCTCCCGCTCTCGGTGCAGACGCAGCAATATAGTCCGAAGACGCTGCAAGGCGGGAGGGATCCGGCCGCCAGTAGCCGGCTCCTGCCTCCACTCAGCAGAACCAGCCTCGTGCTGCTCTCCGGTGTCGGCAGGCGCCCTCGCCGGTGCCGCCCACCAGGGCTGCCCTCCCCGAGCTCCGCCAGTCTGTGGGTCCAGGCAAGGCATGCTTCTGGCAACCGGCAGCCCGGGCCACTCAGGAACATCCCCACGGAGAGCGCCTGCCCGCCTTCTCTTCCACAGCTCCTCCCCAGCGCGCCCGGGTTGCGCCCACAACGGCGGCACGGTCGCGATCGGAGGCAGAAGACCACCTGAACGAGACCTCTGGTCCATGGGATGGCGTGTCTGGAACGATCCTAACGATCCTTACTTTCCCTCACCGCCGAACGCCTGCCGTACCCCGGACTCCGCCCATCCCAAGAGCCATCAGTCTTGCCCTGGAGCCGCCGAGCCCGCAATGGACTCTCTAGCGATCCGTCGTCGGAGGCTTTTGCCCCTAACAAAGATGGCGGCCTACTCGGTCCTACTCGGTCCTACTCCGCCCTACGGCGGAGATTAAATACCAGACTTTCAGTTTCAAGTCACTGTCGTTGGGAGATGCAGCCGATTCCGAAGACTGTGGGGCGGATTAACCTAGGTGAGCAGATGTGACACGACGGGACGGGAACCAAGGGCAGCCCCACGTGGGGTCTCTCTTTTCAGTAAGATTTTGTGCTTCACGCGGTGGGCAGAGGGCCCATCCATCCCGAAGTCCCCTGACGGGCCACGGCTTTCTTTACTATTAGACTGCCCTCTTGGGCGCGGCCTTCCCCGAGGAGTCGCTGCTGTCTCCAAACTCTGCCAGGAATTCGGTCCCGAGGACTACGCTGAAGAGGTAAAAGGAACTCTTAATCACCCAACCCCCAGCCGGGTTCCGGCGCCCTGTTTATCTTGGTCACGCCTCTTTCAACCCTCCTACCCTACCGAGCTTAGGCGGGCTGCCGCGTTAGGCTCCCGGGGCTTTCGAGAGACTAGCCTCGGGCCCTGCCCTTGAGGAGTGCGAGGCACGTAGGAGGGTGTGGACTGGACGACGCTACTGTAATAAGTGCTGTGAGTGAGCAGGACTGGCAGACAGGGTTGAGGACTGGAGAGTAGTAGTTACTTGGGGACAGTGTGGAGCAAAAACACTAGACAAGGAAAAGTTAAGAGAGCTTCACTGAAGTGAGACTTGCGGGGGAGAGTTTGGTTGGAACCGTAAAAGATGGAGAGAGAAGGCATCAAGTGACTTGAAAGACTTGTCTGATACTTGGGTGTGGAGAATGTTCTTGAGTAGGTGGTAGGAGACACAGAAGCAGGTGGTTTTGATGATTTGGTTTGGTTTTGTTAGAGGAAGAAAGGCAGACAGGCAGGAAGAGGAGAAAGAAGCATTTTATTTTATTGCATTTAGTTAGGTGCTTCATCTATTTCCCCAGGACTATTTCATTTGAATGTTTTACTTCCCCAAATCAGGCCACTACCATTACTGACAGGATAAAACTCGAAGTCACTGGGTTGGGGAGGGTGGTGGTTATTCAAATACAGCTCCTGGTTGTGTTGCTATTAGAACCAATTTCTCTGCCTTTGCTCATTCATCACACACTACAGTGCACTATGTATCCTACACTCTCTTAGGCACTGGGAAGATAGAAGTAAACAGACCAAAATTTCTATATTCAGTGAATTGGAGGCAGCTATTCAGTTGATAAATAAACAACATAGCATGTCAACTATGAGAAATGCAAAGAAAAATAAAGCAAGAAGGAAGACAGGGTGCACTGAATGGAATTGATTGTGTTCTCTTTTTAAAAGGAGTAGTCAGAAGAGGCTTCCCTGAGAAGGTTTAAGCAGAGGTCTGGAGGGGACCAGGGAGTGAGCCATTCACTGGGGAAAGCTCATTCCAGGCAGAGGAAACAAGTGCAGAGATGACTTGAAATGACAGCACACTTGATATGTCATAGGAACTTCAGAGGAGAACACTGTATCTGGGGGAAGGTGACCAGAGTGTAGGAGATGATTCATGAACACATGGGTGGGGCAGGATCAGGACAGATCATAGGTGGCCATATAGTAAAGTAAGAGTAAAACAAATTGTGTTTTGAGGAGAAGCTGGAAGAAGGTCAAGGAAGTCTTTAAAAAAAAAAATTAATAAAGCTGCTCTGAACTGAAGAGGGAGAGTGAAAATACAGGAAAGACATTTATTTGAATGACACATGCTAGGGAGGCTGCCTAAAATAGATCTTAGAATATGTGTTACTTATGCTTAAGTTAGGAAGTTGAAATAAAACTGCCAGGAAACTGAATTTGAGAATAAAACTTGATGAAAGTACCCAGCAGTGTCATGAAGATGCTTTTGAGTCAGGACTATCTCCTAAGAGGAGCCTTGGCTCTAAAATTGTTGACTGCCCCTTAGTGATATAAAGTCCTGACTGTGCTTTATTTTAGCACTCTGGATTTTCACATGACTTCTGAGTTTCTTATCAGTACCTATTCAGTTTAGACCTAATTAGGCCCAAATATAAGGGACGTGTTCAGGAAGCAGTTTTCATCAGAACCACAAAACGTACAGGTCAAAGCTTGAAGAGTCTCCCTTGCTTTATGAATGTGGGAACGGAGGTCCAGAGAGACTAAATGACTTGTCCAAAATCCAACAGCCATGCAGTGAGAGCTTGGTTTAGTGGAGTAACAGATCAAGTGTTAGATGTAGGGGAGAGGCCAGCCAGCAAATGCTGTACTTGTGTAGGTATGAGGCAGTTACAGGCTGGGTTCTCTGAGGGTTCTTCATATTCAAGGATATGACAGGGCAGAGCTGGAAGCGCAGGTAAGAGGGCTCCATGTTAGAGGCCTCTATGTGGCTGGCTGAGTGGCAGGTCAAGGGGAGGAGAAGCTGGATGGAGAAGGCAGAATATCACATTCAACTCTTAGGAAGGCAGAAGAGTAGTGAAGGGAAGCGATACCCCAGGGAAATTGGGAGCAGTGTGTTTTGAGGTATTGAGAGGTCAGTCGGTAAGGTTGTCTCTGCTGGTTTATGGTGTTGCCGTGGTGGAGGGTAACCCAGACAAACCTGTGCTCTCCCAGGGCTTCTCCCCAACACCAGCCTCCCCTCCCTTCCCCTCCCAGGACATAGTGGATTTTCTTCGACGGCTTGTGGAGAGTGATCCCCAGGGCCTGCACCAGATCAGAGTGGATGGGAGCAGCGGGCGGCTGCAGCTGTGGCACCATGGTGGGGAGTGCAGGGGCCGGACCAGGGATCAAGGGGCTGGACCCTGGGGAGGGCTGGCCCTCATGCCCCTCTCTCTCATGTTCCTCTCTTTCCCTTCTCTTTCTCCCTCCTAACAGATTACCTCGTGGACCATTCCTGTGATGAAGAGAAAATGTCTGGACAGAGTGATGGGGGCAAGGGGGCTACAGGACTGGGTACCTACTGTGGTCTCCGAAAGTCCTTCCTGTTCCCTCCCCATGGGTCTGAGCCTGAGACTCAAAGCCCCCTTGCCTCTGCATCCTTCTCTAGTGACTCAGACAGCCTGCTTCAGGTGGCCATGCCGCAGAAGCTCCTGCTGACGGAGGAGGTGAGACTGTCCACGAGGGGCCTCCCCTTGTTCTTCCGTTGCCCATCCCCGTGTCTCTTGTCTTTCCCGATCTGGACATTTCAGCATTCCCATACACTGGTTACCTTCCTTTTGCTTTCTCTTCCATTCTTTTCCTGTCACTGCTCTTCCTCCTCCAGGAAGCCAACCACCTGGCTGAGGAGCTGGTGGCAGAGGAGGAGCGCATGAAACATAAAGCAGAGAAGAAACGACTCAAGAAAAAGGTAGGTGAAGGGTGGAGGGAGTGGGAGTACCAGGACACTTGGGGTAGGGAAAGAGGGGAGCTTTGTGATCTCAAGAATGGCCCGCAGTGGGCCTCTTGCCAGTGGGCCCCAGGGGCTCAGGACTGAAGGGTCCTGAGGCCATTGGGATGGTGGCTCTGCAGTCACACTATCCCGCCTGGTTTGGAATCTACCTTCTTACTGTGAGAGCTCTCTCTTTACCCTTATTTGTAAAATGGAGATAACAACCAAGCTTACTCAGCATTGTAGGCATTAAATTAGAGAGTGTATGCAAAACTCTTATCCTGATACATGACTTACAGTAGTTGTACACATGAAGAATTGGTCTCAAGATGCAAATTGTGTGTGTGTTTGTCTACTGTTCAAAATGCATCCTCCTCTTCCTCATTATTATTGCAGCGTCAAAAGGATCGAAAGCGACAGGAACGCTTGGAACAGGTACTAAGATCACCAAGTGCCAGGAAGGTGGGTGCTGAAAAAGCTGGTGGCTCAAGGTGATCACAGTTCTGTACTGTCTACTTTCTCTCTAGGCCAAGGCCACTCCAGATGGGCACGGGAGCCCCCCATCCAGTCCTGGGAATCCAGCTCAGGAACAGTGTGGTGAGGAAGAGGTGAGAGTCCTCTTCCTTCTTTTTTTGGTCTACGTCTTCTCTCCTCCCCTTCTCCAGGACTTCATCCCCACCTCTCCATAACTTGCCTTTCTGTTTACAGGATTTACTGGATTTATCCAGTACCTTTGTGTCTCTGGCTCTGCGAAAAGTTGGGAATTTGCCCCCTAGTGCCTTCAGAGAAAAAGGACCAAACCAGGAGCCCCAGGGCAGGAGCCTGGGCCTCCAGGAGAAGACAGGCCAGGAGGAAAGGCGCTCTTCAAGAAAAGAGAGCCCCAGGAAAAGCCCTAAGGCAGAGGTGAGGAGGGTAGAAGAACCTCACTAGAGCCAGGAGGAATGCCAGGGGCTCTGGGAAGTCACATGATCTAAGGATTGAGGGAAGAGGGGTCCATCACTGTCACCCTGACCCTGCGTAGTCCCTTCTGCAGGAAGATAGGACTGATACCATCTTGCAGAGCTGCCATGAGAATTACATGAAATGTTAACTGTCTGCACAAAGGAGAAGGATTTGGGAGGTTGAGGCCTTGAGACCTTCTTGACTTTGCTCCCCATCCCCAGGCATCCCCGGGATTGCTGGCAGCTGCCTTACAGCAGAGCCAGGAGCTGGCAAGTGAGATCCTTTATATCTCCCCCATCACCCCACCCTCCCCAGCATGGCACCAGCGGAACCTTCCCATCTTCTTGCCTCCCCAGAGTTGGGTACCAGCTTTGCACAACGTGGTTTCTACCACAAAGCTGTGGTTCTCTTCACCGAGGCCTTGAAGCTCAACCCCAGGGACCACCGGTAGGTGGGAGCTTGGCTGCTGTGCTGGGAGATCAGGGAAAGACAAGGTGTTGAGGACCCAGAATTTTGGCTACTTTATCTTTAACAGGTTATTTGGAAATCGCTCTTTCTGCCATGAGCGGCTTGGGCAACCAGCCTGGGCTCTGGCCGATGCCCAAGTGGCCCTTACCCTGCAGCCTGGCTGGCCCAAGGGCCTCTTCCGCTTGGGCAAGGCCTTGATGGGACTGCAGGTAATGGGTCCAGAGGAATTTGGGAGGGATGGGGTGGGGACTGGGTCTGCGCTGACATTTTCTAGTAAACTAGTACCACAATGTCACAGTGTTAGTGGTATGAGGAGCTGGGCCAGTTTTTGAAAGGGGACAGTTTTAAGTTCCTCTGATACCTGAACTTCCTCTTTCTATCCCTCTGGGGACCAAAGCGCTTTGAGGAGGCAGCTGCTGTGTTCCAGAAGACTCTGAGAGGTGGGTCCCAGCCTGATGCAGCCCGGGAGCTCCATGTGTGCCTTCTGCAACTTGCTCTGGTGAGGAAACCAGGCTCATTCTCTTGCCTGCAGGGAGAGGGCAGCAGGGAGAGTTGGCTGGGATTATATCATGAAGCTACCTTTGGCCTCATGCTGGGAAGGGATACAGGATGGGGGGGATGAGGCTTGGACTGTAATGCTGGGAAGGAGTATCAACCGCCCCTCTCTCTTCCATCTCAGCAGACTCAACAAAGAGGAATCTCTGTGCCACCCCTGTCAACTGGGGTTCCCCAGCCATTTCTTCAAAATGAGCCGGGAGCCTCGGGCTTCCTATCTCTCAGTCCAAGGTCCCCTGGTCTTCTGCCTCCACCCTTGCAGTATCCCCCACATCACCTGAGCCAATCCAACTGGCCCCTTCGCCAGACTCAGAGTAGAAGACCCCATCTTCTCCGTCCCCAGGACCCTTCAAAAGGCTGGGACATCTTGGAACTTGGGCCCTAGTATCTACCTCAGACCAGATGAGGGAGGACCTGTCCCTCAAAGGGCAGGATCATATGTGCATCCTACAGGGATAACGGCTCTTGTGTAGGGCAGTTCACTGCCCGTTTTGAGCCCTTGCCCTCTAAAACCATAGTTAAAGGCACCCCTGGAAGTCATTCCCCTAGCCAGAGTCCTTCTGTGGATAGTGTCCACTGAAACAGCCTTTCTTTGGTTAAGCAGATGGCTTCTTCCAGGGGCAGTAAGGGAAGATCAAGTCCACTAGGGTCCAAGAAGGGAATAGTACAAAAGTTCAGGTTTTCAGACTCTAACAGACGCAACCTGGGGCAACCTTGGTCTCTCAGGATTCATTTGCCAGTCAGAGCTGTGCACTCAGAAATGGGTCATGATGATGATAGACCCGAATCCCACCCTTTACCTGGAGGGACGCTCACCTTTTTTCTAGTCTGTCCTTGCTGTTTTTCTAGCCCCAGCTCCTCATGCCCTGTTTCCTGTCTGTATCTCTATGCACATGCTGATCTGGTTTTCCCACTGGTCTGATGCTCATCTTCTCCCACTGCTAGAAGATTCACCGAGGACTTGCATTTTAGAAGTCCCTCCCCAGCTCCTTCTGGAGATGCAGAGCCCATATATCTCCATACGCCCCAGCCCTGCCTGGGACTCCCAGCTCACATGGATCTGCAATGGAGTTTTGGCCCTCCCAGAAAGCTCTTCCCAAAGGAACCATTTACCAGGATAAATGATTCTTGCTCAGCACCACTCACACCTGGAGATCGGTGTTGAAACGGCTTTATATAGAACTTTCCCACATTCCTCTTATTGTGTATGAGTGGGCCACCCTAATCTCAAGTCTTACATAGTGTCTAGCAGGATGAAGTTGCCATTACTAGGTGGGTCACCTTGGGACAAGACTCTCAACATCTTTGCTTTGGTTCCCTCATCTGTAAAGTGGGGGCAGTTGCTACCTCACAGGGCTGTTGTGAGGACTGAAAGAGAAAGTATGAGAAAATACCTACCAAGTGCCTGTTATATAGTGGATGTTAAATAAACTGATTCTTATCTATAACTCTCATACATAACCATAATTCCCACAGTAGAGAGAGGAGTATGAATGGATTGCTGCTTATTTCACAAAGCACAGAGCTCCTGAGCCTGTAGTTCTCAAAGTGTGGTCCCAGGACCAGTGGTATTAATGTGACCTGGGAACCTTTATCAATACAGATTCTCAGGCTTTCCCTTAGACTTTCTAGATCAGTAACCAAAAGAGTGGGCCCCAGCACTTTGTGTTTCAGTAAGTCCTCCAGGTGATTCTACCATTTGAGAAGCACTACTATCAAACCTAGCAGAGGAAACACACATCCAGGGGCCATTTTGGTGGGGTAGGTTTGAATTTTCTTTATCCAAGTCTTAACTAAAAGAGGTGGTAGCACTGGGTTAGAATTTTAGGAAACCTGTAGTGGAGTGAAGTTATAACTCAGAACCAACTAACTTGCCTGGACTCTGCCTTCCTAACTAGAATAATTTTCTCTGGGAGTTCTTTGTTCATCCATGGTTGGAGAATAGGGTTGGGGTGAGATGGTTGTGTTTAAGTGATGATTATATAAAGTGACTAGAAGAGGCCTACCCATCTGGCCTTCTAATTCAGGGTGGGGGAGACTTGTCTGCTTTGGGGACTCCACTAGGGCTCCTGACCCCTCTAAGAATGGCCATCCATCTCTATTGCATGGTATCTTTGCTTTTGAGGTTGAACTGACTTCTTGCTCTTTCAGCCTCTCAAAGAAACGTTCCTCCCCAGAGCCTCTTAACCTATCCTGGACTTGAATCTTCTAGGATCCACAGGACTCCTGACACCTTGTCCCCACTTTCCCCCCCCACACTCACACTACTAACTAGTAGGTTCTGACCCGGCAGCTTGAGTTTTGAGTCACCAGGGCTGGAAAGCAGAGTGACCAGCCATCTTGGTTTTCCTAGGGCTGAGGGATTTCCCATAAGTGTGGGACTTGAAGTGCTAAACCTGGGAAAATCATAGGCAAACAGGAATGAGTGGGCCACCCTAATCTCAAAGCAGATTAATCAGAGGCAGCTTTTAGAAGGTGATAAAGGGAATAAGGAAGAGACCCTGCATGGAAATCAAGGGATGTATGTGTGTTGTGTATGTATATTGATAGGGTAAAGCAGGGCAAAGAATCTTCTTTGTACATATAATAGCTGACAGATTCTTAGCTCTACAGTAGTAGTTACTGTCTGTTTCTGTCCATGATGCTGTTTCTCCAGTTATCCAGGGTTGCAAGGTCATCACTAATTCATACAATCTTTGATCATTGGGGGAATCCCTCTGATTCCTGCTTTATGACTACTCTCTTTCCTCCTCACAAATTCTCTCTGCTCTTATCTTCTACAGTGACCGAGATACTCTCCTTTCTCAGGTCTCTGGTCCACCCTGTACATATAGCCAGACTACCATGCCCTAAACATTGCTTTTATACCCCTCCTTTAAAACCTCCAAGGATTATGCTCTGTCTGCAGTACAGGGCCTAAATTCCTACCTTTGACCCTTTTTCCTCTTCTCTCTGTAAAACCTTTTTTCTTCAGTTAGGCACAGCCATCTTTGTAGGCACAACTTCTAGTGGCCAAGAGCATGGGCTCCTGAGTCGGACAAGCAAGCAGGTTAGTCCTGGCCCCACACTTCCAAGCTTCATGACATAACCAAATTTCCCTGGGCTTCAGTGATTCAGTCTCCTATCCTTAAACTGAAGATCTCAACTCTCTGGGTTATTGTGAAGATTAATCCATGCCAAGTGTTTGGAATTGTGCACAATAAGAGGTAGCTATTGTCTGAAAACGCCAGGTTCCCTCTGATGTCCAGCCTTGTTCACCCTCCCTGAACCATCTCTCCTGGAAACATCACCTAGCTGATCCTGACCTCACTCCCCTTTGGGCCCAGGATGAATTGTTCCCAGAGCATCCTTGAGAGTGGGGTTGCGGCACCTGTGCAGAAGCATGGGAGGGTGTGAGGAGAGAGGACTGACGGGGAGCCAGACAACGCTGAGAAGATGCCTAAGCATGGTCTTCTGAAGATCAGCCAGGCCACGGGGGAGGCCTGTAGCCTTACCGAGTGACCCTCTTTCCTCCCCATCATATTACTTAATCACCAGTGTAATAAAATTAATCTCAAGTGACAGCCACCTACTCCAAGCTCTGCGTCTCTCCTGTGGCTACTGCCCCTCCTAGACTGAGTGTGGGGTGGAGGTTGGGAAGCAGGACTTTGCTGGGAGAGGGTTCTCCAGCACCTGTGTCTTAGTGTGGCAATCTTTTGGGCAGGGAGAAAAGAGGGCCCATATTAACAAAGGGCCTAAGGGTAGGGAAAGAGTCAAAAATCAAGTAGGACGCCATCGCTCTGGGACCTGCCTACAGATTAGGAGCAAGGTCTCCCAGGTGGCGCCACCAGATTAAAGACAGGTAGAGTTTGTCCCCACCCCCACCCCCCAGTGGAAGAGGGATTCCCCACAGCAACCACCCCAACCCCTCAGCTGGGACTCATCAGAAAGCTGACGAGCACCTGCTCAAAGGGTTGGCCCAATGCCTGGGTCCAAATCCTGACCTAGGGGCTCTTCCTTTATAAAATGGGCATAAGTATATCACCAACCTTATAAAGATGCTATGAAGGGTAAAGGAAACCGCGTTAAAAGCGCTCGGCAGAGTGCAAGTGCGAAATCTCAGCAATAATCAGTACATTTTGGCTTACTGGCCCCAGGCTCCGGAGTTGAGGAATGGTGCAGCGGAGTCTCCACTTTATTCTTAACAATTGGGAAAGGTGGGTGTCTGTGGTCTGGAAAAGGCCCAGGTCGACACCCTCCGTCCACCTCGCATCCGGACCAGGGCGCGGAGCTGGGAGCGAGGAGTCCAGCGCCCCCAGAGCCCCACACTAGCGGCAGCGGCTTTGCCTTCAATCATCTACATGTATCTCTTCATCTGACAGGTGCGGCCTGGAGTCAGGCCCGCCGGGGCGGGGGCTTGAGGCGCCACCCGGCAGCTCGAGGCGGCACTGAATTTCGGGGGCTAGCGCGCGCAGTGAGGCCACGTCCGCGCGCATCTCCTCCACTTCGCGCTTGAGCTTGGCGCGCCGGTTCTGGAACCACGTGACGACCTGCGCATTAGCCAGGCCGAGCCGCGCAGCCAGTCCGTCGCGCTCGGATGGCGCCAGGTACTTCTGGAAGACGAAGCGCCGCTCCAGCTCCAGCACCTGCTGCGCGGTGAACGCCGTGCGTGACTTACGCCGTCTACGACCTGCCAGCCCAGGGACCAGGGCGCGTGGGATATCACATGCTGCCGAGATAGGGAGAGAGGGTCAGTCTTAAACTTCCGGGAATCAGGCTTCCAGAGGAAAAGCTGGAAGCTGGGGTGAGGCTAGGGTGGGGTCTAGGTGAGCAAGGAGGAGAGAGCCTGAACCACGGTCCCTTACTAGACCGCCTGGGGGTCAGCCCAAGGTGGGGGATGGAGGCCCAAATGGAACTGGCCATTGGAGTACTGGAGGCGGCAGGCGAAGGCATCTTGAAGGGACCGGGAGTGGGAGGAGGATGAGATAGGTCAGAAAATACCTGGTGCAGGGTCAGGCCATCTGGGTCTGGGTCGGGGCCTCGAGGCTTTCGGGGTCTCTGGATCAGAGGGATTTCAGGCTGGGGCCAGAACCAGAACCAGGGACTGGGGCTGGGTGGGGGCCGCCACAGTCAGCGTAGGAGCAGCCAGCCCCACATTGGTGATTGTAATGGCACCGTGATGGTGCCCTTGTTTAAGAGTGGTGGGTCGTGTCAGGCATGCTCAGTTTACTCTTTAGTGGTACCAGCGCTTGGTCCTCCAGCCCCAAAAGGAGATAATGTGGATACAAAAACAAGGAGAGGCAGAGTCAGGATCCCAGGGTCCTTTCTGCACCAATGACTTTCTACTTCTAGAGCGCTATCGACACAACGGCTTGGAGGGAGCTTGGTCACCAAAGGGGTCCCAGCACTTTCTGCACTGGCCTTTGCCATTGAGGACGGTTTACAGCCTCCGAATCCTGCCTTTTGTCTCCTCTCCGGCCTCCCACTGTCGCAATTGCCCCGCCTACAGCGAACGGACCTAGGGGGTCACTCAGTTCTCGACCGTCCTGCTCTTCCCCGGGTGCTGGCGACCTCTGGGGGTGGCCGCTGAGCCTGAGAACTAACAGAGGGGAGGTGAGGAGCGGGTGCTGCAAGTCCAGGCACATGGGCTGAGGCCGGGCGGAGATTAGGTGCTGGTCAGGGTGGACGAAGGTTTGAGACCAGGAACCTGGAGGAGAAAAGTGGGGAGAAGGTCAAATCCCGGTGTGCAACCTACCCGGCGCTATGCCTTCGGAGGGCTGCGGAGCGTGTCCGTCAAGTCCGCGAAAAGTTTTACTCGTGAGCTCCTCCAGCGCACACAGAGGCGATGTGGGATCTGGGCTCAACTCTGGAAGCTGCGAGGCAGAGGGTCCTTGGGGGACCATGCGCGGGCTTAGGATGTCTGCGATGCTGAAGGGTGTCCGGGCTCTCCGAAGCTGGGGTCCCGAGCTCATGGCCGACCGGGCTGTGATAGTCCCGCCGCCCGCTGCTTTCGGCTCAGTAGCTGCCTGGGCCCCAGCGCACTGCTCCCGATCTGGGCCCCCAGCCTCAGACCCGCCCCCGTGCTGAGCCTGAGCCCTGTGTGCCCCTCCTCCTGCGCCCCCACCCCTCTACCCCGGGCCTCAGTGGGTCTGGCGCTGGTAGATATACCGGCAGCGGTATTTCTACAGGGTAGAGAGGCACCGAGAGAAGCTAGCGGAACAGCCCTCCAGACTCCGACGCAAGGCTGCTTAGCGCTGCGGGACTCAGTCCCGCGCTGGGTCTGGCTGCACCCTTCCCTGGCGGCGCCCAGACTCTGTCACAGAGTCCCCGCCTAGCCGCCGCTCAGGCTCATAAACTTGTCGGCAGTAAATTGCTTTTTCTGGCCCCAAATGACTGGGGATTTGCAAAATTCAGTGAAATCAGAGTTGTCTGTGGTAGGATCCCCAAGGCCACCTAAGAAGGAAGGACTTCATCTCTTGACCTGGCCCCCTCATCCCGCCTTACCCCTGCAGAACACTTAAAAAGAGATCTTGGTGACTGGAAGTTATTAGTGCTATGGGGGTGGAGAGGACACGTCAGGGCTCAAGGCTTGGAAGGACCTAGCCAGGCAGAGACAGTAACCCAGAATAGTAGAGATGCCATGAAGAAACAAGCACAGGTGAGTGGACTCCAGGGAGCCCTCCACTGGACCCCACTACAGGCTACCCCACTACAGTTCAGAGGCCCTGGGGAAGTCACAGGACAGGACTGGGACAGAACTGGTCCTCAGAAGGAGGATCTGGTTTTATTACCCAGGAGGAGTCTTTGTCTTCTTAATCAGCTTCTGTCTCTGAGTCTGGCTTCCTGTGGGGAGTGTAGGGGGGTGGGGGGCAGATACCAAGTAGCTACAGGAGTGGTGGAAGGGGCCACTAGTCACTGCCCAGGAGCATCAGGGTCACTCCCTGGTCAAGAGTGACTTGAAGGGCAGACATAGTTCCAACCAGAGCCTGAGACAGAGGCCCCTAGTAATCCAGGACAAACTCTAAGGCCTGAGTGAGCACTTATAGCCCTCCTGTGCAGGAAGGAGGTAACTCTGGGATGGTGCTGTTCCACCAGAGGAGACCCAGCAAGGAAGGGTTTTGTCCCGAATATCACACCCCAACTAGTGAGAGGGCTCACAGCTCAGAGGTAGAGATGCACTCTCCACCATCACACTCCTGAGGAACTGGCCACTCATAAGGGGTTCTTCTAGTTTTTTCAAGCAATGCCATGAAAAATCTGGCTGGTTCTCATGCCCATTATGTCACCTTCTCTGTAAACTTCTGCATCTCCCACCATTTGTGCAGTGATCTTCTGCATCCATCTATTTTCTGGGACAAGCGGAACCCGAATTCGGGGTGCTCCAAACAGCTTGGAAAATCTGAGGCACCTGGACCAAAGGCTTCTTGACAAAGACAGGAAGGTACTTGGATCATGGAGTTCAGGGAGCCTCATGTGGCCTGAGGCGCTGACTTGGCTCATCCAGCAAAGGTGGGAAAACACAGTCTTGGTGAAGGGTCTCTGCAGGGAAACCCCATCCTTCAGACACACCCAAATGCTCAAATGGTGCCCTCACGGCATCTGAGCAACACATTTAGCCCAATGGGCCACTGGGTTAGAGAGCAGAGCCAGGTCACAGGGGGAGGTTGAGATGCCTGAGAATCTTAATTGGTTATTAATGGTGGGGGACGGGGAGGACAGGAGAGATCCTCTGGGCTAGGGCTTCAACATTCTGTCCTGATGGTTAAAGAAGTTCCTGGGAGACCAAAGAAATTGTCTAGCCCATGTCCAGGCCTGTCACCAAACAGACACTACACCCTTCACTTGTGCATCTTCTATGTTAATGTTATGTCATCTCTTTCACTGCTCTCAATTACTAGTGCATGTCTGTGGGGAGTGTGGGCTTTCCCAAGGCCCTTCGCTTTCCTCTCCTTCCATCTTTCCGCAGATCATCTTCAGCTCTGCAGCTGGGTTCAGGTAATAGGGTTAGGCAATCCCCAGATGTGAGTTGGGGGAGGAGGGGAGATGTGAGTTGGGGGAGGAGGGGAGGGGAGACTAGCGAAACCAGGAGGCTGCTGACAGCAGAGCCCCTGCTAAGTTCTGTCCATTGGCCAGGGATGTGTCCAGATGATGGTGGGGCCACAGAAGGGGACTTTTCCCAGGGAAGCCTCTGGAACCTGAGCTGAGGAGAAACCGGATCCTTAGAGGGGGGTAGGAGGAGGGTGAGTGATTAATGAGGGAGATTAAGAGATTAAACCTGGGTTCTGGACTTCAGCCGGAGCTGGGAGTAGCTCTGTGGCTTCAGGTTTTTCCCCACCCCAGCTTCAGAGTGAGGACACTCTCCAGTGCTCCCGTAGTGGTGCACCTCCTTGGCCACACCTCCCACCCTGGTGTTCTGACCCCCCCTACTAGGGGTACCTATCCAGAGGAAGACCCACCTATGTAAGCGGTTGCTGCTCAACCTCCTGAAGTCTGATGGGAGGAGGTATAACGGGGTGGGGGGTTGGGGGGTGGAGGGTGGCTTCCTCCCCCAGCTTTGTCAGGTAATTCCTCTAGTCTCCCCTCCTCAGTGTCCCCTCATTGCTCC
Source organism: Solenodon paradoxus (assembly GCA_004363575.1). Classification (NCBI taxonomy): domain Eukaryota; kingdom Metazoa; phylum Chordata; class Mammalia; order Eulipotyphla; family Solenodontidae; genus Solenodon; species Solenodon paradoxus. Next base: position 42,224 of record RJWH01002791.1, on the reverse strand, counting down.
TTCCCTTAACAGGCTTCCTGCTGTAGAGATCCCCACATTCCTTTGTTTACTCACTAGGGAAATTGCCTTTAATCCCATTTAAAAATGATTTCTCACCTCCCTCCCCCAACACCCCCTTTTAGATTTCCTTTTTGTTATCCATCCATCTATTCCTCACCTTATTCCCAATCCTCATCACCCTCACTTTCTCTCTTGTTCCCTGACACCTCTCCTCTCCCCAGCTTTGCCCACCTCAGCCTCTCATCTGGCTGGTTCCACTGCTCAGGCAGATTGAGAAGCCCCAGATTGAGAAGATTCTTCTTGTCACCAAGATCAGCTCAATGATGACCTTTAGTCTCTAGGTTTCTGAGCAGTCTTCTGAATTCTGTGAATATAGGGGTATGAACTGCAGAGAGTAGTCACAGAGATATGCTTGTTCACCCCTTCCCACCTTTAGGGAAAATCCTTCACCAGAGTGAGGAGGTGGGACATTAGGGAGGCCATGCCAGGCAGAGGAGCGTGGAACTGGACATCCATCTGGAACACTTCCGAGTTTTCTCTTTCAGAAAACACTACCATGGAATGAGTGCATTCGGACACTTAAAATTCTAGTTCCGTTACTTCCAGGACCTTGGGTCTGTGAGCTCTTTCAGGACCTTTACACTGGCTCACAAAGAGCTCTGAGAGCCCCAGTAGAGTCAGCTGGTCAACTGGGCGATTGGGATGTGTGGGCTGGGTGGGGGGAGCAGCGAGACACTGCCCCCAACACACACATATACCGTGGCCTCACTGTTCTCAGTAAATCCCTTTTCCTATCCCATCCCTCCCCCATCAGAAACCAGCCAGACTGAGAGACTCATCTTGTGTCAAAGGCCCAGGTAAATTTCAGTCCTCATCCCCCAGGTGAGTGTGGACCCTGAAAACAAAACCAAACCATGGCTGAGAAAGGTAGGCTGGGGAGAGGGCAGGCTTTACCTTGAAGGTGAGGAGAGGCAGGCTGGCTGCAGTGGGGTAGCCTCACAGGGGCCTCTTTTTGGCGTGTAAGTTCTAGGTCCCCAAGCCCAAGAGACCCAAGGGCTTGCTTCACTGGCTCTGATGACTGGACTGGAGTGACCCTGGGTACAGAGTGTGTGGGGGCAAGCCAGGGAGCAGGGAAATAAACTCACAGACCAAGGCAGAGAGGCTGGGAGCCTACAGCTGGCCTCCATCAGCTACCTCAGGAGATGCACCCCAGCTGCCGCCTCTAACAACAACCCCCAGGAGCCCAACCTCCCACAAAAAAAAAAAAAGAAAAAGAAACCGTCTTTTGAGCAGGGGACAAGGCAGGACAGCCAATCTACCCCAGATCCAACTGCCCATCCTGAGGCTTGGTCCTGCACTCTTTCTTGCCCCCAAGTCCCAGTCAGACTACTTCCCAACTCCTGCAGGCGCTTGGGCCCCTGAAAAGTCCTCAAGATCATTTATTTCTTCTTTTAGAAGAAGGAAGCAGGCAGGGATGTGGCAAGTAGACAGGTAGATAGGAGGAAAAAGCATTTACTTGTTTAGCTGCTCATCTTGGTAGTCTCCACCCCTCCCAGGACCCTGGGCTTTACAGAGACTATACCAACACAGTTGCAGACTTAAAACCTGACACCAGGGCATGCCCACAAGAGCATTTCTCCTTCCTCCAGTCCACCCTCCTTGAAAACACCCTTGCTCACATAAACCTCTTTAGAACAGCCTGAATGGGGTGTGCTCATGTGGGCCTCAGAGTCCCAGAGCTTAAATTGGGAGCAGAGTGGAACATCCCAGGATACAGTTCATCCAAAACTGAGATGTGTTGGTGTAGAGGCATGCCCAAAGTGGGTGAGGTAGGTCCTGATCAACTAAGAGGTTTCCTGGAGGACATTACCCTTAGACATGCAGGAAAAGCTGAATATGGGGGATGGTGAAGAGGCATTCCAGGCATGAGGCCCCCAAACTAAGGAAGCTTTAGGAATTTGGAGATCACCTTAGGAAGGAATCATGCCAGGTTGGTGGCTCTGCAGTGTCCCCTCCCTGCTCCCCACAGCTTGCTCAGCACACCCAAGGGCTCTTTCTTACAGTCTGCAGCCTCTCCACTAGTGCCTTTCTCTTGGATTACAGGATTCAAATCACTAGAAGGAAGCCAGGGCTGTGTTGCAGAAGAAAGAGTCCCTGACTCAGGTTTTACCCCCAAGTTCCCTCCACCTTCTTCACTATACCTCTCCCCCAAGTCTGCTGACATCACTAGATTTGATTTTGGTAACATTTACGCAGCCTGCTCCATCCTGCTCTTGCTAGATCAGGCAGCAACCCCTTTGCTCGCTTCAGGAATCCTTTGCTTGGTCTTCTGTCACTGGCCCAGTTGGGCAAGTTTTTGGCTATCCCAGTGAGACACCGTAGAACAGGGACACTGGGTTTATTTCTAGAGCCCTGCACTCCTGCAGCTGACGTCCTACAAAGGAATCTTTGCTGAATTAATCTTTGCTGCTCCCCTTGTTCTTTGAAGTTGCCTTTGCTCTCCTTGGACACCAGCTCCCTCTCCCCAGTTACCCTGTCTCCACTCTGGTCTCTCGAGATCCAGATACCTGAAAACTCTCTGAATCTTGTATGAACATCCAGGTCTCCAGCTCTGGTATCCTGTGGATTCCCAGCACCCCTAAAAACTATTTTTTGCTTTCCCCTAGCCTCAGTCTTGAAACAGGGTCTTTGGATTTTACATCACCTGCATCTTAGGTCCCTAGCCACAAAAGTGCACCTTGAATTTTTTTTTAAGACTTCTCCTATAGAGTAATTCTTTGGATTTTTCTTTAAAATATCACTCTCCTGAAAAAATGCTAAGCAATACTTATTAGAGAAATGCAAATCTAAACCATAATAAGCTATTATCTCACACCTGAGAGAATGGACTATATTGGAAAGACTAGAAACAACATGAGGGTGTGGAGAGAAAGGCAAACTCATACCCTGCTGGTGGGAATGTAAATTGGTACAGCCACTTTGGAAAATAGTTTATAGGGTCCTCAAAAAGCTAAAAATAGAACTACCATATGATTCAGCAATTCCACTTCCAGGCAACTGCCTGAAGAATAGATGAATACTAATTCAAAAAGATATATACATACATACACACACACACACACACACACACACACACACACATATGAGGAACGGGGAACCTATACATAAGAGTTTATTTTGTGTAAAATGTTATTATAATAAACGGAAAAATATATATTGACGGGTGTAAAAGGAGTGTTCTATATTCATTGCAACACTATGATAGCCAAGATACAGAAACAACCTAAGTGCCCATCAACAGATGAATAAATGAAGATGTGGTACATATACACAGTGAAATACTATATAGCCATTTTAAGAAAAAGATGAAATCTTGCCATTAGTGACAACATGGATGAAACCTAAGGGGATTATGATTTTACTCATATGTGGAAACAACAAATGAACAGACAAAACAAAACTAATCCTTGGACTCTGACAACAACTGAAGTTACTAGAGGGGACGGGTGGGGAGGTGGGAGCAAAGGAGCCAATGGACAATGGTGGAAGGTTCTTATAAATTTGGTGGTAGAAGTGGTATGATATCATATATCTGATGAAGAGTAAAGCTACAATCCTAAAACTAAATCCTAAAACTCACACACATGTACATACGTTTTGTAAACTAATGTTATCACAATAACAACAGGTATTTTTGTTGGCGCACTGGACGCTCAGCCAGCCACCGCCCATCCTCTAGCCAGCCCGTTCACACAGCTAGCCCACCAAGCAGTAAGCCTGCCACCCCTGCACTTTGTTCTATAGTGGGTCCATCTTGTACACTGACTGGAGCTGGTTCTGAATATATATATGTATGTGTATACACACACATATAAAATTCTTTAGTTCAACCCTAGTCCTAATTTCCACTTATGAATTGGGACACCTCCATTTAGGTCTGCATCATATGCTGTAACATTCAAGGTATAGTGAGAGCTCCCTTGGAGAAAGCCTTCCCTTCACCAAAGAGAGCTGGTGTGGGTAGCCTGGTTTCACTTAGCTCACCTTCTGAGTTTTACATTGTAGGGTCCTCTATCGCTCTCCTTGGGCAATTCATTGAGGGACCACAGACACAGAGAGGCCCTCCTTCATGATGAAACTCAAGAGGATTTCTGAGGGAAGCAGGACACAGGACAAAGCATGAGTGTGGGGTAAGACAAGAAGAAAGACAAGAGATGCTTTTTTAAAGTTTTTATTTCAAAAAATAGAGCCACAGTTAATTTCACATAAATATCTAGGGAGGGAAAGGGCAGAGGGATGGGGCAGGGGCTTGGCCCCTACCTCCTCTTCTCTTTCACACTGTATTGTAAAAGCAAAGGGGATGGCTAAGGAGAGAACAGGGGAAGAAGTGATCAGTGGGGGCATTTTCACCCATAAGGCTCCCTCAGCCCACCCTGCCCTGGGGACTGCCTTGGCCTTGGCTTACCTTGCCGAACCAGCGGGAGAGCCATATTTGCTTCATGGTCATGTGATCAGGGAGAACTTCATTGTCAAAAAGGAGCTGTACCTAGGAGGAAGGTTGGGGCACAGTTTTAAGAACACTCCTTTTACACATGTCAGGAACTATCCTGGTCTAGCCTAGATTCTGTCCCTTCTTACTTCTCCCCAACCCCTGCAAAAAAAAAAAACACCCTACTGGGAGAATACTCACATGCTGGGGATTTAGCATCAAGCGGTGACATAGGACCCTCCGGAGATGGCGAACCTCAGCTCTAACAGAACATCTGACATATTTGTTCTGACATATGGGAAGGGAAGGAAAGGGACAAGGTGTGTGAGGGAAGGGCCATGGGGAGGTGAGTCTCCTTAGAGAAGCCCTGCCCTCAGCCCCTCTCACCTGTAGGACGATTTTATTCTTGTCTTTGCCAGAACTGAGGGAAAACAGATACAAGTCAGGGAGCCCTATCTTTGCACCTGTCCCTCACCCAGGGCCACAATATACTCTCTTCAAGGGAACAGACAGTTCCTTACTGCCGCCCTCTTCCCAAGCTCCTCTTTGGCACTGCGTCTTTTAGACAGCCACTCACCTCAACCGCTCCAGGCACAAGCTCAGCTGCTCGTCATATCTATAGTAGTGGGCTTTAGAGTGGTCGAAACTGCTAAAGGGAAGGCCGAGGTTGCTTAGAGCTGGCTCTGAGAAAGACAGAGTAGTGACAGGGTGGTATGGGTTTCATACCCCTTTTTCGTCAGAGAAAAACTGGGCAGGAGGAATGCTTTGGGGCCTTTACCTTACCCTCTTGATGCCAAGAGACATACCTTCCCCACTGGGCTGGGTGACCCGGTCCAAGCCTCGGGACTGGTAGAATTCTCTAATCCGTTTCTCTTCACCTAGAAGGGAGCAGAGTATGGGAAATAAAGTATTAGCTGCCCGACTCCACCTCATTCTTTATCTCTCTAGCTGTTAACCTTTTTATCTACGATTCCCACTAAAGCCCTTATCATCTCAAGCTGCTACCCAGCATCAGTCCTCAAGAGGCCCCTCAAAGTCAGGTTGGTCACTCACTGTCTTGCAAGCCAGGGACTAGCTTGTATACAATGTCCTGCATGACCCGGTCCAGTTTGAGGTTGAGCAGTGGCTGTGTTTCATGGATCTTGATGTTGCACATGGGGCAGTACTTGCTGGTTTGGAGGTACTTCACAATACAACTTTTGCAGACTGTAAGAGAAAGAGACTCTCAGACCCTCTGGAAACGGGTTCACTGGCTGGGCAGGATGACTAGGTGGTTGGGGCAGGGAATCCAAAGGTTGGCTGCCAGCTCAGCGGGGACTAGGGTGTGGTAGAACCAGTCATGGTCCCGGGCACTCACAAGTATGAAGACACTCTGTGATGGTAGTGGCATCCACGAAGTAGCCAGCGCACAGGCAGCAGACGATGTGTTCATTCAGGTCTTTGATCTTTACTCTGACCTCCTCCTGCAGACACACCCTCCGTCACCAATTACCTCTCATCAACCCCAACCCAGGTTCCTCCCCATCTTGGCACTTGCTTCTGTCAACAGCCAAGCCCCGCACCCTGAGCTGTCACAGGGGGTTAGCGCCAAGGGGCTGGCACTCCCCCTCCGCCCAGCAGAGGGCTCCGCGCACAGCGGGGGTTTCCTTTCACGTGTAAACGTCCGACCTTTCTTTCCCAGGGGAAACTACAAGACGTGGGCGGTTCAACGCGCAGGCGTTCTAGCCCAAGGTTTGGCAAGTGGACTGCAATCGCGCAGGCGTATTGGGCACCCAGTCACTGCGCAGGCGCACTGGGCGCTCAGCCAGCCACCGCCCGTCCTCTAGCCGGCCCCAGTTCGCACAGCTAGCCGACCAAGCAGTAACCCTGCCACCCCTGCACCTCGTTCCGTAGTGGGTCCATCTTGTACACTGACTGGAGCTGGTTCCGAAGCCTCATCGCGATCGCAATCTGGCCCCCCTGAGGAGACGCCATCTTAAAGGCTGATCCTGGCCTGCCACTTCCGGTGCCGCCTGTGGGGCGGGACTAGTCGCCCAGCAACGAGGGCTTAGGTCTTTTCGGATTCGTTGGCCTTCTGCAAGGCCCCGCCCATATTTCTTTCTCCCCCGTGTGCTCACCTGAGCCCCACAGGCCCCTCCCCCTCTCCAATCCGTAATTAGAGTTGTGGGGGTGTCGGCCGGGAGGGGTCCTCTCTCACTGACCTCGCAGTAATCCTCTTAATAGACTCTACCCGATCTTGAGACTAACTTTTGGAACCTGCAAAAGATTGTCCCTGCTATCCCCAAAAGGCCCAGCGGTCTGTGCCCACCACCGCTAAGGGTCGTCGATCTCCTGTGACGACGACCCCACCAAAGAAGCCTCTCCGGGGCCCTCTCCTTGTAAAGCCGCCGGTGTCTGCTGACGCTCCGCTTCACGGAGCTTCTTCCCGAAGGCGGGCCTTCTCCCGGCAACGCAGCGGGAGTTTCTCCCGGCTTTGCGGAGTCTGGAGAGGGTGGCGGGGAGGGAGGGACCCCAGGGACTTGGTGGTGATCTTCTATCGTCCCCTCCATCCTCCCCTCCCCTTGCCGCCGGGGAGTGGTGGGGGCAGGCCCTGGCTAATGATGATGATTCAATCATCGGCGCCTGCGGAGGCCTGGAATAGACTAATGCAGAGCAGATGCCGGAGGAGGAGGGGAGGGCGATTAGGACACTACCGCATAAGACACGCTGAGGCAGCGAGCGCCTGCAGTAGCATAGGCCCAGCCCTGTACTTGGGGAGAACTCCGGGGCGCGAGAGCTTGTGGACCACTGTCCCTAGGTATTTACAATGGAGTTTAAAAACAAGGATAAGCTGACCGTGGAGCGGTAACATCAAATACAATTGGAGATTCGAGAAGTGAGAGATCCCAATGGAGACCCCGGAAAGGCTTTCTGGAGGAAGTGGGACTTAGGGCACAATTTAGAGATGGGGGGTAGCAGGGCGTTCTGCTGTATGAAATGTGGTGGAAATAGAAAAGGAAGTGTGGAGAGGAGTGACTGAAAAGAAACAGGAAGGGGGTCAAGGTGTGGATTCAGAGTAGGTAGACAGCAGGGCTTTCTGGAGTTGATATTTTAGCCTGAAGGCAATAAGGAACTAGCTAGACCTTTTCTTTCTTTTTATGGAGGGAGTTACTCTTAAGAAAACTTTTTGTTAATTTATCTTAATAGTAAATTGGAGTGGATAAGCGGGAAGAAGTTAGGTGATTTTTTAATCAAGTATTTGTCATTACCACCACCGCATACTTCCCTGATCCAAGATTCCAAGTGGCTTCTTGCCTGCTTTCCTTGCTTCCACCTTTGCTACTCTTTAGCCTATTCTCAACATACCAGCTCAGAGTGATTCTGGTAAAACATGAGTAAAAAAGAATACAAAGAAAGTTTTTTGAGTTGATGAATATGTTTTATTATTTGGATGTGTTGATGGTTTCATGGGTGCATATATATGTCAAAACTTTGTCAAAACTTATCTAATTGCACACTTTCAATATATGCAGTTTAATTGTATGTTAGCATTACCATAAGACAGGTGTTAAAAATAAAATGTAGTACCCCCTTCTGTGGCTTAGGTGGCTAAAGCTCAGGTTATGAAAGTCATGGACCTGAGTTAGAGACCCACAGCCTGGAGGGGGTGCGTGTGCAAAAATGTAACAAGCAGGTGTCTTCCTTTTCTGTTTAAAACCTTCCAGTCAGTTCCCTTTTCAATCAGAATAAAAGCCACATTTCTTTAAATGGTCTTCAAGGCCTTCCACCATCTCTTGCAGTCACTTAGTCTCTCCAGCCACACTAGACCCATGTTTGTTTGTTTCACAGATATACTAAAATATACTCTCACTGCGTACCTAAATTGAAATGCTCAGATAGCCAAGTGGTTCCTTTCTTCCTTCAGGTCTATATTCCATAAGGCCTTCCGTGATCACTGGATAAATCACAATCTCCATCCTTTCACCTCTCCTCTTACTTGCTTTATTTTTTTCTTAGCACTATTATTTAATACATGTGAATTTTTCTTATTCTACATATGCTTCTCTCAGTAAAATATAAGCTCAGTGGCATGGATTATTTTTTTCTCTTGTGTTTAAAGCTATCTCTCCACTGTTAGACACACAATAGGGATTCAATCAAAAATTCTGGATGAATGAATAAATGAATGTAAGTGGTGTGATGATCCTACATTAGGGTTTTATCAGTGGAAATGGAAAGAAAAGGTGTGCCTTGGTAATCTAATGGTTTAGTCCAGGTGCAGTTCACATACATCCGAAGGTCCCCAGTTCAAGACTGGGGTGGGGATTGGGGTGGGGGTGAGGGGACAACCAAGATGAATGACTAAATAAAATAAAACCTTCCTCCTCTCTCTTCCTGTCTGCTGGTCTTCATTCCTGCCTGTACCTTTCCTTAAAAAGAAAAAGAATGAAATGGAAAGGAAGAGCTGTATGTGACACATTTTGAAGGAAAGCATAATAGGAAGAAATGAATGAGGAGTTTTGGTGGGGAGGAGCCTGTTGGACTTGAGCAAAGGCAGGTGGAGCTGGGCAAACAGCTGGAATAGTGAGACTGAACCACAAGTGCCAGAACAAGGGATGGAAGTGTCAAGAGTTTCTGGGTGGATGTAATAGATGGTCTATTGGAATAGATGAGCCCTGTGAAGATATATAGCTAGATAAAGCTGAAGTTAAGTTTTGAAGAACACTCATTGTTTTTCTATTTGTTCAGTCCACAAACATACCAGGATATCTGTTTCAGTAGAAGAAAATAAAAGCCATGACTATGAAAGTCCAAAGATCTAGAATAAGACAATATAACAGAACCCAAAAGAAGAGACATTTCTAGGAATAGTTGGTGACTGACAATGTAAAACACACCAGGGACATCCTAGATATGAGCTCTCTTAGAAAGCGTCAATGTAGTAAAGCCAGCTCACAGTGGGTTAAAAGAATAATTGAGGAAATGGAAGCAGTGGATATAGGCACTAAAAGGAAAAAGAAAACCATTTCTCTTGAAGAGTCAGATGAAAATGTTTTCCAGATAATAGAGACCTGAAGGGTAAGAAGGTTTTTGAGAGTAAGAAGAGTTTTTGAGAGAAAGGAGGAGGCATGAGTAGGGATCATTTTGAGAAAAGGATGCTACCAACAGTTAAAGGGTAGGAGCAAGGTTGGGAACTTGACTTTTTCCTGTGAAGTTGGTTGGAAGGTCTGAAAACTGGAAGAGTTGGAGGGTGGGGCACATGCATATAGGATATAGTGAGACAGATGTATGTGTGGGAGGTGAGGGTGTCAACTACAGGACCGATATTCATTTACTTAGGTATTTATGTCTGTGTTTATGTAAGTATGCATGTATGCATGCTTGCAGGTATTTATTTTAAAGGAAAGGTGCAGCAGGAATGAAGGCTAGTAGGCAAACATGAAGAAAGAGGAGGAAGAAGCACTTTATTTTTAGTTTTTCATCATGGTTGTTCCCACCCCTACCCCTTCATACACCCAAGTCCTTGGGAGGTATGTGGACTGTGCCAGCACAAGGTGGCTGACCAAACAGCCACTCCATCATGATTGCACCAGGGTCCTATGTTAGCCATAAACTAGTTGGAACCATCCTTTCCTGAGTCAGAGAAGTGGAGGCAAACAGGCAAATTCCTAGAGCTGTGGTTAATAGAATCAAATGCCCTTTATTCTTGAAGTGGGACACTAAACTATTCCCCTCCCAGAAGATTTGAGTGTACTACTGAGTTTGTTGCCACCTGTGATGACTTCAAGAGTAATGACACACAGGCTCTACCTGTGTGGCTCAGGAGGCTGAGACTGCTAAAGTACAGACTATATAAAGCCCAAGGACCCAGGTTCGAGAACTGGGACTGGGGGGAAACAAAGTCAGATGTACAGTAAGTTAATAAATAGGTCTGCATAAAGCTTCTTTCTCTTTTCTTTCATTCTCCCCCCACCCGTTTTTTTTTTCTCATGAATTCGTTCAAGAAGGATTTGTTCAGTTGGCTGGAAACACACTAGTATTCACCCTATCATCAGAGGCCCACCACCTAGAGTGGGGAAACTCCTAACCTGCAGGCCATCCCCCTCCAGAAGATTTTCTTACCAGCCTCCCCACCTGTTAGCATTTTGGGGACCCAACACTTGATATCTCAGAAAGTTTTGCCCATTATGGTTTGCCACCTTCAAACAGAGGGTTCTGAGACCACTGGGGGGTGGTGGGGTGGGGGGTGGTGGATGGCTTTGGGTAGGTGGTTGGGTGAGAAGAAAGCTCACTCCCTTCTTTCTCTTCTTTATCTTCCTGCCCAGATGCCCAAATACCATTTTTGGTTCCCTGGAGAGAAAAAACCCTCACCCTGCCCCAGGCGCCAGGCTGCCAGCCCATCTGCTGGAGTGGAAGGAGGGGCAGTCTTTCCCAGAGAATCCGGGAGAATCAACTGGAAGACCCGTGCTCCCAGGGAGACCTGTCTACTAGATTTAGAAGCTCTTCGGCTCACACGGGAAATGGCAGCCTGGGGCTGAAAGCCTGAGTGGGCTGTGGTCGAGGGGCTAAGGCAGGGCGGGGTCCTTTGCCCATGACTTGTCCGAGGCAGGCAGAACTGTTTGTCGATATCCAACCGCCACCGGGTAGTAGGAACGTCCCCCACCCCGAGCGTCTCACCGGCTTGGAGGCGCCAAGGCCCCCCCGGGGCCGGGGCAGGCGGGGAAGGTAATGTAATTCCGGCCCAGCTAACCCGATTATGGCGGCCTGCACCGGGCCGGGCGGCGGCGGGGGCGGGTCTAAAAGACGCTGGGGCCCTCCCCGCCGGGGTCCCATCCCGGGAAAGGAGGCGGAGTTCACCGACTCCTAGCTCCCAGGTCCCCGGGCAGAGGTCACAAGGTCACCAAGTGGCTTCGGTTTTAGCCCACTTCCCTTCTCTGCTACCATGCAGGCACAGTTTCTGGGCTTCGGGTTTGGGAAAACATCTATGGGAAAAGAGGTGACTGGGAGCCTCCAGAGTCTCCAGTGAGGTCTCACGTGTCGCCAGTGGCGATTTCATCTACCCACCCTTGGGGAAGGGTCTGGCGTGTGAGAATAGACTTCCTAGGAGCACAATGGAGGGATAGAGTCCCGCGTTGAGGGTCCCCTCCTGAAGACCGAAACCAGCCCCAAGCATCCACCCACCTAAGCTGCCCCATGTTGAACCCTGAGTCCACTTTTTACCAATTTCAGAAAAATCGAAATGTTAAGAAACACAGGGCAACTATAACTGGAGCGCCCTCAAGGAGGTAGGGGTCCGACGGGAGAGGCCAAGAGGTTCACCAGGACCACCGGTCCAGCGTAGTTGTTCCCCGCTCTAGCCCACCGGCCGCGCCCGGTAACCCCCTTCCCACACCTGTCCTTCTGGGCCCTCCAACTCGCCAGGCGCCGTTCCCTAGCCGCTTCCCATCACAGCCAGGAAGCCACAACGAGATTTAGTCTTCGGGGACACTTAGGCGGGGACCACAACGAATCCGAGAGTCAGCAGGCAGGATCCATCGGGAGGCGAAGAGTGGGGGCTTTGGGAGGAGGCACCTGCCGGGGAAGTCGGTGAGGCGGAGGAAGCCCAAAATCCGAGGCCAGCGAGGATCCTGCTGCTTTGCGCCTCTCGGCTGACTCAGCTGCACAGTGGCGCAATCCTCAGGCCCCTCCCTTGCCAAGCCTGGTTCCTAATACCCTCCCCACCTACCTCCCACCCCCATCATCCCCACCCGCCAGTGCTTGGCGCAAACAGGCGTCTCTTTCTCTTTAACGGACCGGGCCCCGCCCCTACCCTACCCCCAGCTCCCACTGCCCACCCGAGGTTGATCTGTCAGTCATTGCCCCAGCCAGAGCTGGCCAACCCTCTCCATCTCGGACTCGGACCGAGGCCCCCGCAGCCCAGCATCTATCTGCACTTCAGAGCCTGTAAGGACGTTCCTGGGGCCACTGGCCAGTCGCATTCCCCCGGGATGCGAGTCCCTGAGCCGACGCCCGGCAGCCGCCGGCACCAGCGCGATTACTCCCAGTGTACAGGGATGAAGCCGTTCTGGGGGCCCCGGCACCCTGCCGTGGCCAGCCTCGCTGGCCCCTGAAGCTGCTTCCTGGAGCTAGCCGCCTCTGAGCTCCCAGGGCTGCCTGGTGCGCCCTCTCCAACCACCAAACCTCGGGCGGTCCTCTCTGACCCGGACCCATGGAGCCGGCGGTGCTGGCCTCGCATAACCTCCCGCAACACGAACCAATCAGTTTCGGCATCGATCAGATCCTGAGCTGCCCGGAACCACCAGGGAACGGCCTGGGCCCAGGTCGCGTGGTCCACGGTCATGGGGAGAGTGCAGCATTCTCAGGTGGATTTCACGGAGCCTCAGCCTACGGCCCTGCGGGCTCTCTGGCCCCGCTGCCCAGCAGCTCCGGCGTGGGCCCGGGCGGCGTGATACGCGTCCCTGCTCACCGCCCGCTGCCGCCGCCCGCGGGAGGCACGCCTGCGGTTCCTGGACCCTCGGGCTTGGGCGGCGCCGGGCCCCTAACTGGACTCACCTTCCCTTGGATGGATAGCGGCCGCCGCTTTGCCAAAGACCGGCTCACCGGTGAGGTTGCCCAATCCCACCAGTGTCATTCCCCACACCGATCCCGTTTTTTCAGTTTTGATCCTTCTGCTTGATTTCCAGTTCCCCTTTCAAACCTTCCCCCAAATCATACCGAGGCCTGCTCCCCTAACTTGTATCTCTTTGTCCAACTGCCGAGAGGCGATGGGAAGGGAATTGCCGTCGATGCCCGCACTCTCCCCTGCAGTCCACAGTCCATATTTAGGGGAGGGCAGGGTGAAGTTGTTGGGGACATCTTCCCTCAAGAGGGAAGGCCCGTTCTTCCGAGGTCCTTTCTTGCCTCTACTGATGCGGGGCAGTTCGTAGCCCGGCTTAGGACTGGGTGACCCGAGCTCTGCGATCTGGGTAGCGGCGCTCTCTTCTAGGTGACGCCTCGGGCCGCCCAGCAAACCTTATGCTGCTCTTTCTTCCTCCCTGTAGCCGCGCTCTCGCCCTTCTCCGGAACGCGCCGCATAGGCCACCCCTACCAAAACCGGACCCCGCCAAAGCGGAAGAAGCCGCGCACGTCCTTTTCTCGCTCACAGGTGCTGGAGCTGGAGCGGCGCTTCCTGCGCCAGAAGTACCTGGCCTCCGCCGAGAGGGCGGCATTGGCCAAGGCCCTACGCATGACAGACGCACAGGTCAAGACTTGGTTCCAGAACCGGCGCACCAAGTGGCGGTGAGGCATCAGGAGGGCGATCAACCGCTGGCAGGGCCAAACGACTGTGAGGCGCAGGGTGGGCGAAGGAATGCAGGTTCAGTTTAGTGTCGGTGAGGCACGGGGTGAGCAAGGACCGGCCTCGCTGACCCCGCGTCTCTCTCTGAACAGGCGCCAGACTGCCGAGGAGCGCGAGGCGGAGAGGCATCGCGCGGGCCGGCTGCTTCTGCACCTGCAGCAGGACGCGCTCCCAAGGCCACTGCGCCCGCCGCTGCCCCCGGACCCGCTTTGCCTGCACAACTCATCGCTCTTCGCGCTGCAGAACCTGCAGCCCTGGGCCGAGGACAATAAGGTGGCTTCAGTGTCCGGGCTCGCTTCGGTGGTGTGAGCGACACCTGCACGACACGCCAAGCGCTCTTTTCCGTACCCAGGCGCCGCGCCGAGCGCCTGACCCAGGGTTGTGGAGCTGTGCCGGGCGCCCACAGCGTGGTTTCGTGGCAGCGGAGCATGTGAGACACAGCCGGCCTAAACGCTACGATGAAGGGTTTGTCGACCCCACGCAGGCTCCCGGGCCGTCGTTGAAAGGCTCCGCTCGCTTAGACGCGACATTTCCCGCCATTTTTTCACTTAATGACTGTTGCACAGCGGCTAGAACTTGACGTGCTGAGAGGGCGGAACGTGCAGTACAGTAGCCAATGAGGTGCGGGGAGGGGGCAGGCTGGCCAATGGGAGCTGCTCTCCTGAGAGACTCTGAATTCTCCCGGACAGTGAGTCGGAGCTAGGGTTCTAGAGTCAGACAAAGATAAAAGCGGTGCTGGGAAGGGGCAGAGGGTCTGTACCAAAGGTGTGGAAGAAGGGAGGAAAACGCCAATGACCAATGACCGCGTAGTAATGAAGGAGGTGCTGGAGAAGGAAAGTCAGACTGTGGCAGGAACCAGGGGGTTATCCACATGGGTACCTCATCCTTCAAACTGTAAAATAATCACTAAGGATTTATTCTTGACTTTGTGCCTCATGCTATCTGTGTTTTCAACTACTGACTATGTTCTCCTACTTGAGCCCCACATCGAACCTGGACAGCAGACTAGACGGATAAACACCCAGTGAAAGAGAAAATCTGGGAAGAGGCCTGACTCTTGTGGAACAGAGAGGGGAAAGGGGAAGCAGTGGACACATTAGTGGGCCCAGTGGAGTTAGGGTGATCAAATTTGGCAAATAACTAGGAAGTGACAGGACTAAGAAGAATCATAGATAATTTCAAGGTTAGAAAGGCAGAGGGTCAGGAAATCAGCAGTGTTATGGATGATAAAGGGAAAACTGAGAAGCCTGGAGAAAGATGAACTCCACAGGCAAAACTGAATAAAGGTTAAACCAGAGAGACTACACTCTGTAATAGTGCCTTTGGGGGAGGTCAGTGACATCCAGAGAGAAGTGGAGATAGAATGATGAGACAGAATATCCAAGGGAGGAAACTCTGAGGAAGGAAGCAGAGTTCTGAGGATTAAATATTTCTTTCCAACAAATTCTACAAACACATTTACAATGTGTAAGGCAACAGAGAATATAAACATTAATAGTCCACCATAAGAAATGGGAAATGAGAACCTAGCTGGAAAGACAGATAAACACTGTGTGTGAAGTTGTGGGAAAGGCTAGCCTATATATAGGTCAGGAACTGCTGGAAAGCTTGTTGATGGAAAGTTGAGAGTTTTTGGAATGGTTGTAATAGCCTTCAACTTTAAGAAGGAGCAAGATTTAAATTGTATAAGAACAAAAGGGAAGATTATGTCTGATTTCTATAGCACCCCAATTCTCCTGGAGAGGGAAGTGAGCTATAAGGAGATATCAACTGTAGTCAAACTACTCACCTTCTGTCAGTGATAGTTAGGTAGGTCATAGTACAAAGCCTTGACCAAAGGTAGAAAACAAGAGGCTCTCACTAGTGGAGCTGGTGCTGAATCTTTGACAGTGTCATCTCTAAAGTTGTTATATATGGTGCTACAAAGCCAAACTTTTTTTTTTTTTTAAGGAAAGGTGCAGGTAGAAATGAAGGTGAGTAGGCAGGCGGCGGGGTAATAAGGAAGAAGCACTTTATTTATTTTTATTTCATTATATATCTTAGTTGTTTTCCCCAGACAGGGTGGTAAACCTCGGTCCTTGGGATGTATGTCACCTGCATTTCAGCCAGAGGCAGCTGACCAAACCACTATTCTACCAGCGTGTGTCTCAAGCTCAAATCTGATAGTAAAGGAAAGACCATTTATAGACCAAAGGAAAACATAGGATGCGTTTAGTAGAAATTTGGGTGTATGGCAATATGGCAGTCTGTCACCAATACATAGAAAGATAAAGAAACTGGCTTACCCTATCCCCTCTACTCTCAGCCCACCATTTCTTGGGACTCACGTTCCAGGCTTTACCCTAAACTTTGGGTTTCTAAATATGGCTGGCTCCCTGATGCTACCCTCAGGGAGGATCAAATGCAGTGAGACGAGTGCAGTTCCATTCCTTAGGCAGGTCACTGTAGGACACAGGCATCTCCAAGCACTTGGGTGGAGGAGGATTCACTCTCTGTTGAAGAATCTGCCATTTCTCCCCTCAGCTGGTTCAGAAGGTCTCTACTCTCACTGGGGGGCAAGTTACTCAGGAAGTATGGAGGGGCCAACTCCACCAGCCTAACAGAGAGAGTCATAATTAGATGATTTTAGTATCCTCACTTAAAGTACAGGCTCTTAAACTTCTTACTACCTCTTCCACAAGCCTTCTCTCCTCACATAATGTTTTGCTTAGCAGTAAGAAGCACCCCCTGCCACACACACTTTAAGGCTCTCTAACTCCCTAGTTGTAATTTGGGCTCTAGGAAAAGGAAGGGGCTGTGACTGAGGTATGTCATGACACTCACATCTGTGGTTGAATCTCAGAAACAATGGAAAGGCAGTTGTCTTTGGAAATGGAGAAATTATGGTAAAGAACCCATGGTGGAGGTCTGGCTGGAGCCCGACGGCTTCGGTAGCAGCAATATGGTGAGAGCTGGGCCACGTGTTTATGTGTTAGGAGGAGGTAATTTCCAGTTCCATCTGTGTCTCGGGCCACCTCATTGAAAGGCAAAGATATTGAAGTAAGTGCAATAAGAGATAAACAGGGGAAAAGAAAAGGGGGCTGGGAAAGAATTAGTAAGGGTGGTGAAAGTATTAAAAACATTACTTCTAGGTTTAATACTTACCATACCACATGGTATTTTCCATAGCATCTTGTACCCTGAAAACCCAAAGCAAAAGCTTCTCCTGTTTCTAAAGACACATTTGAATGGCCACCTAGCCTCAGATTCAGAGGTACCATACCAATCTTTCGTCCCACTGCCTTCTGCTGCTTTTATGACCCTTAGCCCAACACTTTCCCCTAACCTTAAGGAAGTATCCTGACATCAGTGCTTTCTGAAGGTCTCTGCGATTCTGCTCAGAGCCAAAGGCAGGTTGGGACAAAGGAAGTTCAATGCGTTGCATGAGTTCTAGGAGTTCACCTCGAAATTTCCTGGCTTGGCACAATGCTGCCCAGTTTAGACCCCGAGCCTGGCACCAAGTCTCGTCTGCTCCACCTAGGAAAGGAAAGGAACCAACTACAACTAAAGTCCTTGAGGCTCTGGAAGAAAACCCCATCCCTTGGTTAAAGGGCTTTCTCTTCTTGAGCATGGGATCTGTCAGCTGGTTACATACCACTTTCCCGTTGGAAAATGTGAGATTCTTTAAGGTGCAGAGAGCGCTACTCACTCTGTATAAAGGCTTCATACACCTGGAGCAAAGAGCAGTGATCGCCGTCAGGGTGCTCCAAGGCCCGACGCAAGGCAGCTTCTTCTGCACAGAGTGGAGGATGGGCATACCCAGGGGCAGCTGGAGGCAGAAGAGAGACTTGTTTTAGGGAATGAGAAGGGATAGCAGTACATGTGGAACACTGAAAAGATCACTTTGGGGATTTTATTCAAAATATACAGATAACTTCTAGATACTATCCACTTAAAGACAAAGAGATAATCTTTGCCCTCAAGGAAGTGGTGGGAGAGATCAACAAGGAAGCAAACTTGTTAAGGATGAAAGGTGGGGGTGGGGGGGTGGTGTGTGTGTGTGTGTGTGTGTGTGTGTGTGTGTGTGTGGCAATATTTGAAGTTCAAATAGGAATTAGCTCGGGGAGAAGGACCAGAGAGAATATTTAGATGGTGGGAACAGCATGGCACAAAAGTAAGTAGCATGACACTTTTGGAGAACTGCTAGTACCTAGGATGGGTGGAGATGGCATGTGTAGACAAGAGTTGTTTTATTTCCATTTTTAAGGAATGAAGGTGAGTAGGCAGGCAGGCAGGCAGGAAGAGAGGAGGAAGAAGCACTTTATTTTTATTTAGTTATTCATCGTGTTTGCTCCCTGTCACCCCTGACACTAATGTGGGTTCTTGCATGTATGTCAACTACACACCATGCTAGAGGCAGCGGAACTAACCGCTACTCCACCAGGGTGCGCCGTAGAGAAGAGTTTTTAAGGAAGAGTGTATGCGTTAAAAGACACTCACATGGCTAGTCAGGAGGCTACTGAAGGAATCCAGCTGAGTGATGAAGAGGAGGAACTAATGCTGGCATGGGCAGTGAGTATGGAGAATAGATTTAAAAAATTAGATAAAAATGAAAGAATCTTGAGAAAGATTAATCCAGAATGATGGTAATAGAACTGCAGAGATGATGGTATTCTTTTGTGGTAGTGTAAGGGATTAATTTAAGAAAGTACCTGAAGTACTTTTATCATTCTGTTAGGAATGTCCATCAGGAGACTACAAATCTAAGAACCAGAAGAACAGTGTTAGCAAAGAAATACCAGGTTTGAAAATGGGACGCTTCAGATCATGAACGTGCTCATGAACTAGTTCAGAAAGGTTAGGGATGAGAAGACAAGAGGAACAAGGACAGAACCTTAAGGCCCAACTTAAAATGTACGTGCAGAGGACAAAAATCCCACAGAGGAAATTAAGCAAATGGCCAGACAGGTAAGATGAAAACAAGGAGTTGTCGGTCTAAGAGGCTAGAGTTGATAGAGGTAGAGGTGGGGCAGTTTCAAGGTGGGATTGCTGGGCATTTTCAAGTGTCAAAAGGTCATGAATAAAGGCTCAGATGTGTTCCCTGGATTAGGTCTCTGTGAGGTCACCGGGGAGCTGAAATCTGTTTCAATGTTCCGTAGGCCTGAACCTAAATGCAGGGGGAAGGACTGCACAAGGCAAAGTAAGGTAGAGCTTATTCTGTTCTTTTCTGTATTGGACTGGAGGGAAGTGTAGGGTTGAGGAAGAGGGGTGTGGAGTTTCAGGAGAGACTTGAGAAGGTTGAATGGCCATAGCCAGCAGAGAGAAAAAGCTAGAGACAGGAAAGGCATAAATGATTAAGCCTGGTTCTGCAGGCATTGTGAGGGGTAGAACCTGGAGCAGAGGGACAAGGGTTGGCCTTAGAAGCAGCGACACACCAAGGAGAAGGATTGCAGTGGCTGTTAGAGCCAGAGAGAGGTGATTTATACCAGTGAGCATAGCGACGAGGGTGAGCATCTCATCCACACAGTCAAACTCGCAAGAGGCCAGCAGGGCTTTGGCCAGCTCAGGGGGCAAGGGAAACTCTGATAAGATGATTCCCAAGTCTGACAAGTTCCCATCATCATCCAGGGCTGCCAGATAGTCTAAGTCTTCCAGCGCTTGCATCAGTGCTTCTGGAGCTGGTGAGGAAACAGAGTTTACAGGACAGAGCACCTCAGAGTGGGGTGATCAGACAACAGGACTTGGACAGGTGGGATGCTCACCAGGCCGGTCCAGGAAGTGACACTCCCCTGGCTCTACAATTTGTCTCCTCTTTAGAAGTAACACCAGGGGGCTCAGATTCTCCTCACACACCCTGGGCCGGGGCAGTGGAGAAGCCTCTTGTTCTAAGAATGACTCAGGATACAGGCAGAAGCAGGACCCTGAGAGGAGAAAGACCTGGGAAAGGACCACTGTGGATTTTTCAGGATTTGGGTGTTGGTGACTCTTTTCGTGCTTGATCTCAGTGAGGGCAAAGGCTCTTACCTGGTGGGAACCCTCTTGCCCGAAGTTGTCTTGCCTTTGCCTGGCACTTGCTGATTGGTCTCAACACTTGGGATTCTGCTCGGATCCGAGGATTGTAAACCTGTCACCGCCCCCCAACCAAGGCCAAGATAGATCAGAATGGGCCATTTGCTTTTCTTTTTTAAAAGGAAACGTGCAGGCAGGAATGAAGGCAAGCAGGGGCGGACAGTAGGACAGGCAGGCAGGTAGGCAGGAGGATTTTTAAATGTTATTTTATTGTTCATCTTAGTTGTTCTTGCCCCTGATCGTCCCCCACCCTGTCCCACCTCCACCCCTAGGACTTGAACCCAGATACTTGGGATGTACTTGGATTATGCCTTCTCAGAGGTAGCAGGCTCAATTGCTGCCGCAACAGAGCACACCAGAGTGGGCCATTTAGTTGTTTTTAAAAGGAAAGGTGCAGAAATGCAGGCGAGTAGGCAGGCAGGCAGGAAGAGAGAGGAAGAAGCATTTTATTTAATTTAGCTGTTCATTTTGGTAGTTTGCCCCAGCCCTGGGGTGTATACACAGGACCTTGGGATGTATCTGGACTGTACCCAACCACTGCTCCAGCAGGGCAGGCCACAGTGGATCATTTCTATCTTTAGCCCCACATCCCTTCATTCCTCACTCACACTTCGAAGTTCCAGTCCTGAGTCAATGACATGTCGGATGGAAGGGAGAGAGAAGGAGAAGTCAGCCAGCCAGTGAGTGACCACGACCTTTCGGGCACCTGAGTCATTGTCCCCGTACACAGCCTGAATGGCTTGCCCACAGCTTGGGTGAAGGGGAAGCACTTGTGGTGGAGAGCACCCTGGGCGAGCCAAGGGCCCCACTTCTCTGGACAAGAAGTCACAGCACAGGGAAATTTCCTGAGGAGAAGGTGTGATGTTAGGGAAATTCTCACCTTTTTGAGTCACAGCCCCCTTTGAAAACTTATCAAAATATATGGCCCTTCACTTTGGAAGAATGCACACTCATAAAATTGGGGGGGGGGTGTTATAATTTCAGTAATTCACTGAACTACAATCTATGCATTAGATGGAAACTTGGGTGGCAGGTCCTTCTACCCTGAAATCCTCGCGTTTTCCTTCAGGATCCACACAGAATGTCAATACTGCAACCCTAATCAATGTTCCTAATAAGCATAGCTCATATATGCTGGGGGAAGGAAGGTGGTTTATGTGAATACCCCCTTTTGCAGCCCATTTTTTTTTTACCTCCTCACTGGGCAGGTAGACTAGCACATCTCCTGGAGCCTCCTTCTGACACAACTGAAGCACAGCTTGGCAGGCAGCTTCCACTCGATTAGCAGGGACAGAGTCCCTGTAAACAGGAGTTGGATACCCTCCAGGTTCTTGGGCCACATGTACAATAGGAGGGCTGCCCCAAAAGTCTTGGAGCTTAGGTTCAAGGGCTGGGTCAGTAACCACAACCACTCTAGGGTCCCCAGGCAAGTTTCCCAGCCTGGCATCTCGCAGGAGCCCTTGGAGCAAATCTGAAGCCACTGACCGCTCCTGAGCCTCATCCAGCACCAGCACGCCCCAGGCTCCGGTGCCCCGGCTCGAGGCCACCTCCTGTAGAAGAAGCCTGTCCCAGCAGAACCTGTTGACATTGGCCGTGGGCAGGAGTCAGTGTGGATACTGACTAATGTCAGCAGTCCAGGGGTGCTTCTCAAGGGGGACAATGAAGGTTAGAAAAAGACCCTCTGACTAACTTGCTAAGCCTCTGGACCCATAACCTCACTATTCACAAGTTGTACTCCAGCTGGGAAAGTGACTTCATGAGGGTGAGGCTGAATGTTTGAGGTCCCTGGCTGGGGTTAAAGGGATTAATTCAGCAATTGCACTGTTTGACTGAAAGGGTGAGCTGGGTTGAGGGAGAATGTCAGAGACCTGGGTTTGTTTCTACTGAGAGGGAAACTCCACTTATGTTAGGCCTGCAGGAGGCCCCACCTGAGCAGGGTGTCTGGCCCGGTGCAGTCTTCCTGGGGGATGCTGTATCCAACCTCATGACCCAGGGTCAGGTCCATCTCATCCGCAACACGCAGAGCCAGGCTCAAGGCTGCCAGAGGGTAGGGCTGAGTAACAGTTACCCTGCCCTTCTGGAACCCCCTGGCCAGCGCAAACTCTGCACACCACTGAGGGATCTGAGGTAGGGATAGGGAAGGACAATGAGTCAGCGAGGTACAGAACTTCAGTAAGTAGTGGGGGGAGCTACTGCCATTTAATTGCTTACTTGGGGGAGTCCCCAGGTCCTTCAGCTGTCACCCTGAAGCCAGCCTACCTCCCCTGTAACCTCATAACTCATAAAGCTTGACTTCTTCCCTTCTCTCCCAATCCTTTACTCAGGGAAGGGCAAGTTTCCTAACCCCGCCCTTTGTCCACTCCCAGAATCTCCCCGGACCTGAGTACTCTTGCCAGAGCCAGGCTCTCCAGACACCAGCACCACTCCACTGGGACTACTTTCCAATTGCTCCAAGAAGATAAAGCGAGCAGCCCAGATGGGCAAGGCTCTGCGCTGCTCAAGTAGCTTGTAGTAGTTGGAAGAGAAGGGGAGCCCGTCAAAGGGATTCACCGCCAGTTCAGTCTCCCCAGGGCTTGGGCCTGACTCTTCTGCCAGCCTGAGCAGCTGAGAGGTCATGGTGGCTGTCTGGCACGACCTAGAGGAGGCAGGGCAGTCTTGTATTGATGACTCACATCATTTTCCCACCTTAGCCATGTTCTCTAACCTGTACCCTCAGGTGACAATACACAGGGGTCCAAAGATCCTCCCCAGCATTTTTTGCTTGCCAGGAAACAATGACTTGAATCTTCAAGTAAGGGATTATTAAGAAGACTACTACCCTATATAAGTAGTGAATAAAAACCTTACAATTAACACAGGGGTCTTCAGGAGCAAAAGGAATCTGAGACCTGGTACACATATGGGAAAGTCCCCAGGGGAAAACGGTAAAGAATAAGAGAAAGGCGACAGAAGTTAAGACAGCAGGGTCACAAAGATCCTGGATTCAAACCTGCTTGCAGCTCTGAGACGTGTCAGGATGGCAGCCAGTTCCAGACCCACCCAGTCACCAACCCTGGCCCTAGTGAAGTACAAAGGTGAATTCCGGCTCCACCCCAGGGCTTGGCTCAGCCAGAATCCTAGACAGGCTTGTGGGTGGGGCTATATGCTCCACCTTATTTAACTTAGCCAGGAACCTATGGAAAACAGGCTCCAGCCACCACACTGAGCATGCTTGAATTTTATAAACACCATGGAATATGTTCATCAGTGCATCTTGGGACTTGTAGTTTTGCAGCTGTTTCTTCACAAACCTGGGCTGATCACAAGTAAGGGTGTAGTTAGTTGCTGCTGGGTCTTCCATTCAGTCACAATTCCTTAATATTACTCATCTCTTGACATGACAAAGTGATGATTTTAGACAGTTCCATTCTGATCACCCACCACAAAACCACAAGGAAGGCCCCTACCCATTCCCCACAACTAAGGGAGAAGGAACCTGCTGAGGGGGTTTTAAGGACCCAGAGAGGCAACAGAAAGAGACCTTGAGTGAAAACCCTGATTTTAATGTGATATTGGGGGAAGCCCCAACCCTCCCTTATTACTACCCACCCATCCAGCCTTTTGTAAGTTGGGTAAGGGCTGCCCCCAGTCTCCGTCCTGCGGCTCTGGGTGCCATCCTGTTTTCAGTCAGCCTCCTGGGCCTGTCTCTCTCTGAATCTCCTGCGGGACACAGAAGGCATTGTGCAGGCTTGCCATATTAGCTCCATAATTAGCTCCCTTTCTCTCTGCCCAGTCCTATACATTGTTACTTTAAGTATCTCACCTTCTTGCATATTCATACAGTGCCTGCTTGCGTTCCTGTAGGCTCTCCTGCCGGGCCCAGGAGGACTTGGCAAATGTTAGGGCTGTGGGCTGAGGGGTCACCAGGCCAGAGCTGGGGAACTGAGGTGATCACAATGTGAGAGGGCTTGCGAAGTCATCATCAATAAACCCGCATCGAATGCCTACTTTGCAAGAGAGGCACCGTGCTAGGGTCTCAGGATCAAAAAAAGAGGAATCAGGGATAAGGAGTATGTAGACTGCTCTACCCAACCCCAAGTCTTGAACCTAACTATTTCTTGGGTCTCACCTTGGGGGCAGAGGTTGTGGGAAGGGACTGGGTCCCCTCAGTGATGTCTTCAGGCATGAAAGCTATGGCTCCCTCAAGCAGATTAGTGATGGTCAAGTCTACACAGCCAGTCCTGGCTAGAGAAGGAAGACAGGAGAGTCTGTTTCCTACCTGTTAACCTTCTCCCCTTACCACTCATTTCTCCTTTAACACCGTTTCCCATACCCAGATCTCTCTGGATGATACTCAGTGGCACGTGGGGTAAAACCTCCTTGACTCTCTGAGCCAGAGTTGCCAGATGCACATCAGGAGAAGGGCTCGGGGAAGGAGAGAAAGAAGACTGGGCTGGAAAAAAGAAATACAAAATATGATGAGTGGAAAACTAAGAGAAAAGAAAGGCTGACTAGTATAGGAATAGAGAGATTCTACGAAGCTGAAACGAAACAGAAAGTCTTGTATACAGTGACCACACACCTGACTGGGGGAGCAATCTGGGGTGTCTTTGTCGCTTCATGTGCTCTGCTTTGTCTGCTGGAGTAAGTCGTGTCCCTGTCTGGCCCAATTCTTTGGCTACCAGCTAGGGAGAAGTGAAAAATTGGAAATGTCAAAGTCTTAAGTCTTCCTCTCCTTCTGTGTAAGGAAAGACCCCTTTCTCCAACCTGCCTGTGTACCCTACTACCTGTTGTACCCGGAGAGCAAACTCCTCATTCCCTTCTCCTAGTTGGCGATGAACAGGACGGAGCCATCTGCAAAAAATAATACAGTACCATGTTGGGGACAGCAGGAGTAGAGGTGTCACCCTCTCTTCATTTGCATATCTATTTTCATAGAACAGTGGTGATATAGGTGAAGAATTAACAATCTGTATTGCCCCTGTGGTAGAACCTTGATGTTAAAAGATGTGCAAATCATCAAGGCAAGAGCAACTACTTTGACCTTGAGATGAGCTTTTCCCAGCCACCAAAAAAATGAGGACAGTTAATACCTTACTTGATACACCGTGAAAGGGATGAAAAGTGACCACAGCAGTTCTGAGACCCAGGAGGCATCTGATACCGTCTGAGGGGAGGGAATAAGGTGAGGTCTAAACCAGGGTGAGGAGTAGGAAACCTCTTCTCCATGCCCCGGAGAGTCCCTGTCTAAAGCACACTCACCACAGAAACTAGGGGTCTCTGGACTCGCAGGGTAAGAGGCTGTACCACATCCTGGATAGAAAATGGCCAGGAACTAGAAGAGGAAAGACATATTCCAACCATCAAGTCTGCAGTTCATACCTCACTTTTAAGTAAAAAATTCACAAATTATGTAAGTACATAGTGGGAAATAAAGGGATTCAGGGGAAAGAATTAAAAATAAACAGAAAGAAACTAAGAAGGGGGGTTGGGGGGGTGGGACTGAAAAAAGTTGGGAAAATCCAAAAGCCCCTAAGACTGATCAGCTACCCTGTTGGAGACTTGATACTGTGGTCACCCACCTGAAATGCAGAAGCCCCTCCCTGCCATTGGTGGCCTCTTCCTCTGGAAATAGCAGCAGAGGGGTGGGGGGAAGCCTTGTGGAAGCACAGAATCTCTTGAGTGACTCCACCAACTCCCCACGCCCATCCATCTCCATGAAGCCCCGGGACCAGCACACAAAGCTTGGGGGACTATTGAGTAGAGGCTGGGAACGGGGAGAGAGAGCAAAAAGAAAAAAACCTTGTGAATTGAGAAAACAGTGTGAAGTGAGAAAAACATATGGGGCAGAGAAGTTGGGTTTGGAGTAAAACTCGGTCATGGTGTCCAAGGGAATCTCAGGTGGGCAGAGGGGTGCCTTGAGCTGGGCCCCAGGCTACTGACCCGCAGCAGTCTCGGTTTTATTTCCAACTCACGGTGCTACAGCTGGTAAGTAGGTTGACTATGTTGTGGTCGAAAGGTGTCACGTGGTTGGAAATGAGGACCCTAACGCGATGATCTCGGAGTCCGGAGTCCTCTTGTCGGGCCACGAGACCCAATACCGCACACATGGTCCGCACCACGAACCTGGGGGACGCAGGCAGTGGTGACTGCACCGTTTCGGGCCGGGCCCAACCCTGAACCTCCCCGACGGCCCGGGTTGGAACCTGCGAAGGACACTGTCTGGCAGCGCACAGCTGACCAGGAAGACGTGGATCCCAAGAAAGAGGCGCAGGACGAGGAGGCAGAACCCGACGGGAGCGTAGAGCAGCAGCGCGAGGAGCAGGAAGCCGTCACCCGGGAGCCTGGGGGCGAGAACGGGGTGATTGGGCGCCGAAGGCCGAGTGGACGCGGGAACCTACCTCTTCCCACCAGGTCTCTTACCGGTGCGTGTCAAAAAGCCGCTCCGGCCCGGGTGTCCGGGGAGGTTCCATCGCAGCTCCTTTAGGGGTGTCCGGCCACTGCCGCCGCCTCCATCTTCGTACCCCGCCGCAGGGGCTCCTGGGAAGGTGGAGTATGTGGGCATTCACCCAGTGTGCGGGGATCCGAAATCCTCAGGCGCCCCGGAAGGGCTAGCGGTCCCAGCATGCCTCGCGGCCTCTTTGGCCAGCTCTGAATTGTCGGGACCACAATTCCCGGCATTCGCGGGGCGGGGGCGGAGTCGGTTTCCGGAATCCCGGGTCCCGGCGTGCACTTCAGGAGGACTTCAGATACCGGCGTGCTTCGCGTTCCGCTGTCCGCCAGGTTGCATTCAGGGTGCCGCCTCTGTGTAGGGCGGGCGAAGAAGCAGCCAAGGCGGAGCTGATGGCTGCACTGAGGGCGGGGCGGGTTGCAAGCTGGAGCTTTCGGGGATGGCGGACTTTTGGGGGGGTTCACTGGAGGAAGGGACCCTTATTGACCCCTGACCTCCGGGCCCTGCTGACCTCAGGAACTCCTGACCCTCGGTCCCGAGTGACTTATGGGACCCCCAGCCTCCGGACTCGGTTGTCTGCGGGGGTTCCTGAATCACGAACATGCCCGACGCCGGGGGCTTCGGCTCCCCTAGCATGGCTGACTGCAGAAAACCCAGAAACCCGGACCCGTGAGGACTCACAGTCCTCTGGAACCCATCAGCGCCTGTGGCTGGCGGTGGCGCTGGGCGCTGGGGGGGCGGTGCTGTTGTTGTTTTGGGGTGGAGGTCGGGGTCTCTCGGCCGTCCAAGCTTCCGTCCTCGGCTCGCCGCCCACCTCTCCCCGGAGCCAGTATAACTTCATCGCAGACGTGGTGGAGAAGACGGCACCTGCCGTGGTTTACATCGAGATCTTGGGCCGGTAACGGTGGGGGTAGACCAGGAGGCTCCCAGGCAACGGGTTAGAGGGCCGGCGAGCCGGAAGCATGTGAGCCTCCTTACGTCCGTATTTTCTTTCCATCCCAGGCACCCTTTCTCAGGTCGCGAAATCCCTATCTCGAATGGCTCAGGATTCGTCGTGGCTGCCGACGGACTCATCGTTACCAATGCCCATGTGGTGGCTGATCGTCGCCGAGTCCGTGTGAGACTGTCTAGCGGTGACACGTATGAGGCCATGGTCACAGCTGTGGACCCCGTGGCAGACATTGCCACGCTGAGGATTCAGACTAAGGTGGGGTATCGGGCAGGCCTGGTCTGATTAAAAGTTGTGCATTTGTTGGCATCTCTAGTTGACAGGTCTCTTGTACCCATTCTCCCTTAGGAGCCTCTCCCCACACTGCCCCTGGGATGCTCAGCAGATGTCCGGCAAGGGGAGTTTGTTGTTGCCATGGGAAGTCCCTTTGCACTGCAGAACACGATCACATCTGGCATTGTCAGCTCTGCTCAGCGTCCAGCCAGAGACCTGGGCCTTCCCCAAACCAACGTGGAATACATTCAAACTGATGCAGCTATTGATGTGCGTGCTAATATGGGAGAAATGATGAACTAGGTTGGGAAATGGGAAGGGCTGTGGGGTTCAGGCATCAACTATGATAGATGGTGGATAAGCCTGTGTACAGAGGTTGGGCTGCAAAAAATGTGGCCACTTATTCATGGGCTAGAAAGGAGAGAATTTTGAAAAAATGCCTACATCCTCCCGCTTAGTCTCCCAGGCATAGAGTCCCCGGATCTTTTCCATATATTTTTCTCCTTGTTCTGCAGTTTGGAAACTCTGGAGGTCCTCTGGTTAACCTGGTGAGTGGGACAGCCTTTGAGACTCCAAGCCCAAGGTCAGTGTGGGAAGTTGTGGGTCTTCCCTGATTCAATGCTTTGGGTCAAGTTTCTGAGCAGTCTATTGTTGTTTAGCTCCTAGAGTCCAACCAGATCTCCCCAATTCCCCAACAAGCCCCGCTTCTCTTGTTCACGGGCCCCCATCTCCTGTTATTTGTTTGGGCTAGGGAATAGTGGGCTCTTTCCCTGCAGGATGGGGAGGTGATCGGTGTGAACACCATGAAGGTCACAGCTGGAATCTCCTTTGCCATCCCTTCTGATCGCCTTCGAGAGTTTCTTCATCGTGGGGAAAAGAAGAGTGAGCCTGGCTTGGTGGGAGGAGGGGTTCCTTTAGATGGTGGGAGGAACATTCATTGGGCCTTGTTGGAGGGGCACCTATTAGGAGGAGAGAGGAGGGGAGGAAGGGTGTAAGTGGGTGGGCTTATTTGTCCTTTTATCACAGACTCCTGGTTTGGAATCAGTGGGTCCCATCGCCGCTACATTGGGGTGATGATGCTGACTCTGACTCCCAGGTATGAGCTTCTGGGTAGTGACACGCAGGACCACCAGTGTCATCATGATGATGACACGGGATGATGGTGGGAAACTGGCACCTTGATCGGGCTTTGTTGTCATTTGTTTAAGTTGAACCGCCTCACACTTGGAGCGATCAGAAGAGATGTTTGCTCATGTTTGTGATTTCTCATCCCCTTCCACTTTTTATACCTGATTTCATTCTGTTCTTTGATTTAAAACTTTCAGTCAGTTAACCTGGTGTCTAAGGGCCATTTTCCACTTCACTCCCAATTCAGCCTTCCAGACCTGGCTTTCTACATTGTACAGTATATTCTGTTCCAGGCAACCTGATTTCCTACTTCCAGGTTTTTATTTGTTGTTCTTATTTTTTATAATTAGATATCAGACCCACCCTTCTAGGTTCAGCTTAAATTCTGTTCCTCAGAGTTTCTCTTAGGATTTTAATATGCTAATATTTAGTGCTATTGATTTATGTATCATTTGGCATGAATTACCTTTTATGTACATGTCCAACTTCCTAACTGCTAAAAGGCAGAAAGTGAATTGCCTTTGTGTTTGAAGTACCTAATATATGCCCTGTCTTTACAGTTGTCAGTATGTTGTTGAGAAATGTGAAGTGAACCCAAGATGAGGAGAGTGCCTTGGGGTGGTTAACAGGGTGACTTGTGTCTTTTCAGCATCCTTGCTGAATTACAGCTTCGAGAACCAAGCTTTCCTGATGTTCAGCACGGGGTGCTCATCCATAAAGTCATCCTGGACTCTCCTGCGCACCGGTGAGGGAGTGACTGCAGTGTAAGTTGGGGCTGAGCAAGGTGTGTACGTGCCCTTGAACTGAGCTGTCTACCCCCTCCTTTCTCTATATTCACTATAGGGCTGGTCTTCGGTCAGGTGATGTGATCTTGGCCATTGGGGAGCAGGTGGTACAAAATGCTGAAGATATTTATGAAGCTGTTCGAACTCAATCCCAGTTGGCAGTGCGGATTCGGCGAGGACCAGAAACATTGACTTTATATGTGA
Source organism: Solenodon paradoxus (assembly GCA_004363575.1). Taxonomy (NCBI): domain Eukaryota; kingdom Metazoa; phylum Chordata; class Mammalia; order Eulipotyphla; family Solenodontidae; genus Solenodon; species Solenodon paradoxus. The sequence continues at coordinate 12,602 of RJWH01002791.1, read as the reverse complement.
CCCCAGAAGTCACAGAATGAATGGTTCAACAGAGTATGAGGCTCTTGCTCTGATTTCTACTTTGCTTTCCTGGCCTAGGCTCTGAGGCACCTGGACAGAGGATTAAATGAACTAGTTGGGGGCAGGTTCTTCCAACCATCAGCACCAGTCTCTGGGCTCTGAAGAATTGCAAAAACACTTTTTATATAAAATAAAATTATACCTAGCAACATGTTATAGTTTAAAAAATGTGTGTGTGTGTGTGTGTGGTGGATGCTGATTTTTTCCCCTACCAAAAGGTTAGAGGTAAAGCTATATCTCCCCTGAGTGGAGGGAAGATATTGGAGCTGACCATCCTGACCTCCCTATTCAAGAAAACCAGCTGCTGCTATTTGTCCTTTGGGCAGTTAATCAGGTGCTGCTCTTTGGGTCGTGCTCGGCTCAGTGCTGGGCCTGGAACACTGATTCCCTGTGCAGTGCCACAGAGATGGACCCATGGCCTCGGAGGGAGGATGAGAACTTCAACTTGCACACTGGATGAGTATGGTGGGCCTGCAGACACCGGCAGTTCCTTGGTAAGCTCCTGAGGTAATGGCAGCCTCAGACCCCTGCCATCAGGGGCCAGTGGTGGTTTGCAGAGGAGGGTGGGGCACCTTAGACAATCTGATTGCTGGTCTGCCCAGGGTAGCGTTCGAATCTCCTGTTGGCCTCTTCACTGAAGGCGTCACCTGTAAGGTGAACAGGGGGTTTGGGCCAAAAACCAGACCCATCGTGGGGAAGGGTAGGTAGAAGTAGAGAGGCTAAGAAGTCTGGAGGTAGGTGGGAAGACACAGAAACAACTTAAGGAGGAGAGAATAGGAGTCTTTCCCTCCCAATCCCCAGTCTTTCTGGTCTGGTCTTCCCACCAAATACCAATGTGGCAGTTGTGCACCCAGATGCGATGTCCGTCATATTTGCAGTTACATTTCATTGCGTTATTGGTGAAGTCACTCTCTGCTACTTCAAAATTGGGGTTGATGACCACCTGCAAGAGTGGGAGAAAGGCAACTTAACCCTGTAGTTCCAATTCAACAGTGTCTTTAATATATACTTCTCCCACTTGCCATCTGGAAATCTCAGAAGCCAGGCACCTGCAGAATGTAGTTTCCTGGCTTCATGTCTGTGATGTCAATCCACTGACAGTCGATGTCATGCCGGTAGAGATCCCAGCAACCCACAGTGATGCCCTGCTCTCCAAAGTTGGCGCACTCGTACCTCTTGGAGACATCTGAAGGAAATGGCACGTATCAGTTCGAAGAAAGAGTGTGAGTGAAATGGAGATACTGCAGTCCATTTGAGGTCCCAACTCACCTTCCAGACACTCAGTGTCTTCTAGACAGAAGCTAGCCTTGTGGCCTTCAGCTACCTTGGTGCCGTTGGGGGTCAGGATATCGTAGTGAGTGAAGATGTCCATACTGTGGTAATGCCTGTGGGGACAGGAGACCCTCTATTTCCTTCCTGGCCCCCCACTCGCTTGCTTCATCCCCATGTGGCTTTGCCCTCTACTTGTCCCTCTACCCTCTCACCCATGGCACTCATGCCACACCCAAGAGTGGCGCCCAGCCTTGGGTCTGAAGTCAGCTCGTCCCAGGTTATGGATCTGGGAGGAGAACCGGAGCAGACGCCGGTGGCCGTAAGGCCAATTGGCTGAGCGGGCTGAGCGAGCCAGGCAGTTCTCTTCTGCAGCACAGTACAGCATGTGTAGGGGCCGGTCCTCGATGTAGGCGGTCTCTTGCACCAGGGCTGAGTGCAGCAGTAGGTCTGAGGCGGCTGCACTCAGGGAGGAAGGAGAGTGATGTTAGGAGTCACTGCCTGCAGTGTTGGACAGTGGGGGTGGTTTACCTTTCCCCCAGCCCCCTAACGTGTGAGGCTGGTTTTGCCCACCCAGATGATGGCTCCTTTCCCTGCAAAGGAGTGGCTCAGGGCTTCCCTTCCCTGACTTGTGTCACCCTACCCTCTACTCACTCTCAGAACAGATGACTCCGGCAGTGAAGCGGGTTCCTGTCCTCTTGCACGTGATGTGGGTGCCATGATGAGCACACTGGTCCAGTGAAAGCTCAGTTCCTGTGCAGTGTACTCCACTCATTACAACCTCCGTTGTGTTCCCTGAGTCCCAGTACCAGGTCTCCTGGGGAGATGCGTAGGTGTTTCCGTGAGGCCCCACTGGCAACTTTCCTGGGCCAGGGGACTCATTTCCAGTCCTCTGCCCCTAACACAGGCTTTGAAGGTAACAGCCTTGGCTCCCTTCTCCTCCCCACTCACCTGCAGACCGTGGTTGGCATAGCCCAGTCCAAGTTGCCTACAGGCCACCATAGCCTCCAGTGTCCCCCAGTCATCCCCACAGATGAGGCCCCAGTGAAGGGACGCAGGTCCCCCTATTTGCACCTCGACTCGCCCCTCGTATCGGCTGCGGCCCCCACTGAGTCGGATCTGCAGTGACACAGAATGGAAGCACTGGGGGGAGATTTTCAGGCAGGGGAATCTAGCAGGCATGCATCTGAAGGGTGACTCAGAGGCACATGGAGGACTAACAGGTGGTGACATCACATGGGAGCTGTAGGCTGGCAGGGGTCTGGGGCAATGGGCTGGGGGGCCATCAAACGCCGGATTGTCACCAGAATTGGATAGCGTGGGAGATCCCTGAATGGAGTTGGAAAGCATGACTGACCTTGGCCTCTACCCCAGTGTAGGGCAGATTGCATCGAACGCCAGCATCCTGGCTATGGGAACAGTCTTCGGCTGTGATGTTCTTGTGCGGGCACTTCCAGAGGGAGGGCTCCTGTCCAGAGCACCGGACTTCACTCAAGTGGATCGCACCCATGCCTAGGGTCAGAGGTCACATATCAGGAGGTTGGAATTGGACCTTCATTGTCTGCCCACAGGTCTCCTTTGCAAGGAATGTATGCATCCAAAGTGTGTCCCTCCTCCTCTCTCCCACCGCCATCATCCTCACCCTGTCCCATGCGGGCACCACTCAGAGCCTCTCGAGCACTTCCAAAGCCCAGCTCCCGACACACCACGCTGGCTGCCTGCAGGTCCCACTTGCGATCACAGACTGTGCCCCACGTGCCCGCCTTCAGGACTTCCACTCGGCCCTCTCCAGGGTGGGCCCCCCCCTTTAGACGAAGTCGGGTCTGCAGAGGAGAGACAGGTCCAGCAGCAGTGAATGAAACAGCACAGAGGGTTAAGTAGACCTGAGAGGTGAGTGAGATTCTGGTGGGAGGGAGGGGGTGGTCTCAGATCTCTGGCCCAACCCCTAGAAGTTGCCTCTCTGTCTTCAAAGGTCAGGGCTGTGTTTAGTCTGGGGAGGCCAGGTGAAGGGTTCTCCACCAGGGGTGGGGAAGGTCATATTCATTGTCTCACACACCTCCCCCTGAGGTTTCGAGTGCTGCTGCTTCTTCGGGCCACTGGATGCTGCGTAGAGAGGACCTGGCACACAGCTGACCACTGCAGGCGCCCCCCCAGGGCACCTGGCGGTGTCATTGGCACGATAGAACTCCAAGGAACAGAGGGAGAGGTGGACCTCTGTGCCCACGCAGGCCACCCCATGCAGACCAAAGGAATGTTGCTGCCGCTGGGCCAGCAGCCTGGGGGGATAGGAGTAGGGTGCAGTAGGGTGAAACGGTGTTCTGCCTCGGCCCACAGCCCTCCTCCCGCTCCGCGCCTCCATCCCCCAACCTTTCATGACCACTTCATCCCATCTTCTTCCCTTCTTCTCAACTATATTTCCCTCTAAAGAGACAGGAAATGGTGAGTTTCCAGGCTGAGCCCAGATTACCCAAACTGGAGAGTCCTCGGGGATGCGCTACAGCAGAAGCACCCTATGGGAAGAACGGCTAGTCTTGACTTGCCTGACAAATCTTGTTCAGAAGGTTTCAGGTTGCCAGCCCTAGCGGAAGTTGAGGCTGAGGCTGCTGTGCAGAGAATGGGAAGCTAGGACTACCCAGCAGGAAGAGATGGGCAGGAGGGCGTGGCTGACACAAACAGGAAACCCGAATAGCCAGAGTGAGCAGATCCCTCCTATTAGGTTGAGACTGAAATAACTGAATCAGGGTGCAAATGAGTGAGTAAGTCTTGGACCTCAGTGACTTCTCAGAAGCCAGAGGCGTTCCAGATCAGAGGTTCTGCAGGCCAGAGTATGAAGGCAGTTATGGAAAAAATAGAGTAGATCATGGGCCCAGAAAAGACGCAAGAGGGCGTATGCAGGAATGAAGATGTACAAATATGAGAGAGACAAAAGTTAGAGGGACCATGAGACCAGAGATGGAGAGTGACTATGTACAACAGAAGGGTGAAAATATCCCAAGACTTAAGCTGAGCTGTATGAATAAGAGTAGTTCATGCTTCTGCAATCTAATTATAACAGAATGTTCTATGGTCACCAGAGTAGGAAAGGGGGACTAAACTAGAGATGCTGAAACTTGGTAACACTGCAGAGATGCTTGAAAGAACGAAGGACTTGTTTATCAACATGAGCAGAATGAGAGACTGCAGTGAGGCATGGGATGAGAGAAGTAATTTTCCCTAGAACAGTGGGTTTGAGTCCCAGGAAGGAAGGAAACGAGACGAGGCCTGGTGTTGGTGGACTGGGCCCTGGTGAGGCTGTTTGGCAGTGAGTGTTTACAGGCATATGCCCCATCACGTGATGTCAGAAGAAAGAAGGAATAGGACATGAAGCCATTGGCTACGAAGCGATGGAGAGGAAGGAAAGTTATAAACACAACAGACAAAGGAAGCCTGGAGACTTTACAGAATACCTTTGGAAGCTCAGGGTAAGTGGATTCTGAAGCTCAAAGAGATCAGGTACTCTCCCAAAGTCCTGTTTGGCTGAAAATAAAAGTCGAACAGGCCATCGCAGGAAAAAGACATCTTTTTTCTAAACTCCTTCCTCCCCTATACCCCTAACAAAGTTATGTGCACTTCAGTGAGGTCAGGGAAGGCCAGCATATGGCCATGCTGGGCAAGATGACTCTAAGCTAGAAGGCACTAGAAGAACACCTTCTAATTCGGAGGTCCTTTGAAGTCACCAGAGGAGAGCCTGGGGATTGAGGGATGCCAGGGAACCAGTGGGTGATCTCTGAATGTGCTGAAGACAGGAAGGGTCAGTAGAAAGGGGCAAATCTGCATCTCAGCCACTGCTAAAGAAATTTTCAGGGAGACTTCATGTGCAAAAGGCCTTTGGGAGCCAACTGAAATGTAATCGTTGGGGTTGGAAGTTTTCTTCTCTCTTGGGTTCTGAGTGAACCCAGGAGGAAAATTATGGAACTGGGAGCCTAACTGTATAAGACAGGGACTGTCAATCTGACTCCATCCTCATGAAAGAACCCTGAGTCTTACCTACAAGCTGGTAGCAATTAAAAAACTAATCAAATCAAATAAAGGTAGATGGGAACACCGATTCCTTAGGCAAACTGGAGTTCTTGGTGGAGAGGTAAGCTTGGCATCTGAAGGACGAAAGTGCCAGAGTATCTTCTAGAATTCACTAGGGGAAGATAAGCCTGTGGATCAAGGGTAGTCAGTGAATGAACTTCTTTTTTGAGTTTTTTCAAAACTCCTGGGACAAGCATAATTCTCCTGATAGCAACATAAGGGCCAGCCTTACTTTACGTGTTAGTGAATCATCTGGAAGGTGGTTTGTAATCACTACTGCTACTGCATTTCTTGGTGGAGGTTTCTCCTGGACCCCTTCCTGACCACAACCCAACCCCCGACTCATCACTCCATGTTCTTCTCCTCTCCACCCAGCCTGAACTTTATTTACCTCTTGACAGGGCCCCTGCCCACTCGGGGTTTGGGTTTGACTTTAAACTTGGTGATTGGTCTGAAAAAATGAGAAAGAAGTTAGTGGAGGTAGTGGTTAGGTATGTGGCTGGGGAAAGGTAGACGGTCATTTATTTTTTCCTGTTTCTGGGAAGGACCCTTCATGCAGAGTGTGGGAAGGGGCAAAGTGAAGGTGATCAGATTTTCCACTTACACTGTATACCACCGAACAGGATTTTAGGAGCTCGTGTTGCTCTCTGGATTCAGCAACAGTGATAAGAAATCTGGTTATGTCAATTTGGGTGAAGAGAGAGATGATAATAGAAAAGGTAAAGGGAGGAGAGAGAATGGGACTGTGGGTAAGTTAAGGGAGGTGAGGTGTGGGGGACTGGAGGAAAGCATGCCGGTGCCAGGGGCTGGTGTTCAAGCTATTTGGGGGTAAGTATAAGGATGGGGAAGCTTCTCTTCAGTCATTCCTACATTATTTCCTCTGTATTCTCCCTAAGATCAAAGATTTCCCATTCCCATTCCTACTTCCCCTCCCTTCCACCCTGGAATGGACCATTTTTCAGTCACAACCTAATTCATCAAGTTGGGTTCTGGGATGGACATGGAGAGGCTGACTTCCATCCATCCACCTCCTGGGGCCACAGAGGCGAGCAGGAGGTCCCAGGGCTCTTGCCCCATTACCTTCCAAGGGGCTTGGGGCGTCGGGCCGAGGCTTTGGTGGCTCGCTTCCTCAACTTTCTGTGAGGATGAGACAATAGTAGAGTCAGGATCAGTCTAGAACCAAGTGGGAGAGGCTGGCACAGCTGGAACCAGGTACAAGGTTTCTTTTCCAACAGTCAGAAGAGTCCTGGTGGTGGAGGAAAGCTCTGTCCTTCACAGAGGTTTGGCCTTATGAGCACATGACCAGGTGGATGAGCAGCAGTAAAGGACATGGACTGAGGATTGATGGGGACTCTGTACTAGCACTCACCATGGAGAATAAGGACTCATGGGTCAATATCGGGCTGATCCAGACCTGAAGAGAGTGCTAAAGGGAAAGGTCTAAGTAAAAGGGTGTTAGGATTGTTAGGATTGCTGGGCTGACCAGGACAGGAGAGAACAGCCTGATCATGCCTTGGGAGGCTGTGTCATTTTACTTTGATGCTTTCTAAATTCTAGCATTTCTGGGCCAGAGGCCAGTGGACCAGAACCAAGGACCAAGGCTGAATATTAAAGGATGTTAATTGGTCTGACCGGGGGGCATTAGGCCAGTTTGCTTAGTATGAAAGAAGACAGCCATGTGCCCAAGTTAAATCCCTTAGGCTTTGGTTACTGGCAAACTGAGCTCATCTCCCAAACTTACTTCTAGGACATATGTTCTAAAACCTTGTAAGTCTAATGTCTAGAAGCTAGATCTGTTACTCCTGTCATATGCCCTGTCAAAGCTTTCAAAGACTTTAATTTTGGCCCCTCTTTGTTCTGTCCAACTATGTATTAATGCAGGTCTTGTCTGTCCTTATAAATTCTTGGAATTCCCTATTATCGCCTTATTTATTTTTTCTTTGAACATATTCCTGCTCTGCTATTTCTCTTGAGAAATCATATTTGAATGCAGTATACTGTAGGCAGATACACTGGATTTTAATATATGGATTTTAAAGAGGGCTGAAGCTGTTTGGTACGCAGTTGTTTGGATGTACTTAATTGGTCTTTTTGCCAGAAATATCCTATATATCTAACATTCCTAGCCAAGAGTCTATAATAACTATCAGGTTTCTTTCCTGAGGTATTACTTGGAGTTTAGACCTTTTATAAGTATAATAGGAATTTTTTTCTCTACATGTCTTTTTTTCCAAATGGCTCAAACATGTTTAAAATGAAACTAGTTGGCACTCTCTTTCACCAGTAACCCAGAGAGATCATCTTGATATCCAAAGCAGTACTCAGGAAAATATAGTATTACCTGAAAATGTGTAAGTACCTATCCTATAAGTTATTTAAGGACCTTATAAGATCTTTTTATATCATATACCATATATAACTTTATATATATATATATATATATATATATATATATATAGTATAATGTAGGTTCTACAAGGACCTGATGCTTAGGACCAGTACTGATACTTGTCTTGATTTACATTTCTTCATCCACACAATTGCTTGTGTTTCCCAGTCTTCGACCATCAAACATAAAAACCTATTTACATCTGCATATTATCTTCTCTTTTCAATTGTTTCTCTTCTCTAAGCCCCTCACTGCCCCTAAATGTTTCTGAATTCCATCCTTCATGATCCTCTCTACTCAATTGAGAAGTTACATACAACCTCTCCTTCTCAACTGAATTCCTTGAAACATGTTCAACTCACTCTCCCGCCCGCCCGCCCCCCCCCTCCCAATCTCTCCTTGGCAATACTAGGCAGGTTTGAGTCCTAATTCCAACTGCTCTCTCTTAGCCTTTTTGCAGGCTCCTCCTCTGACTAGTAATTGAAATTTTTGGAGCTCAGTTTTAGATATTCTTTTTTTCCCCCTCTATATTTTCTTATATGTTCACATTCAACCTAGCCTTGTATATTCCATTGTCTTCTTGATGTTTCTACTTAGATACTGTAAAGTTATCCATTCTCTCAGCAAAAGCTACTCCAGAAACAAGAGTCAAGCTTGACACTTCTCTTTCCTATGGCTCCCAAAATCAGTCCATAACCAAATTTGATCAATTTTTAAATATCTCTCCAGGCCATCTCTACTTGTTCTTCTCTAAAGCATTCTCAGAAATGCAGTCAAAGTGATGTTCTGGAGCCACAAACCTTATCATGTCTTTTCCTAGCCCTCCTCCTTAAAACATTTCAATAATTTCTCATTACTTGTTTATCATAAAAACCCAAATCCTAACATAGTTTCTAAGATTGTCTCATTTTATGCCTAATTATTTCTCATCATGTCTACTCAGCCTCACCATTTTGATATCATAACCTCAAATTTAATGGGTCCCATACAAATTCCCAGTACCCCACCTACTGTTGTCTTTATCAAATGAAATCAACTCCATACTTAGCTCAAACCAAAAACCTTGGAAGGATCTTTAATTCCTGTCCTCTCATAGCAAATCGAATCCATCAGCAAATCCTGTTAGTTCTACTTTCTACTATACACAGAGTTGGATCATTTTCACTGCTTTCAATGGTCACTCTCACTTTTCACTTTCTTTACTTGGCTTTCAGGAGACAATAACCTTCTAACTAATCTCCTGGCCACTCTGATTCTACTGTATCATCTATAGTCTATTTTTAACAAAGCAGCCAAAGTAATACTTTAAAAATGGAAGTCAGATGCCACACCTCTGCTCCATACCTTATCTCACACAGAGTAAAAGCCAAAGTCTTCCAAGTGGCCCAATGTGATCTTGTTCCTCACTCTTTCCTGATATCCTATGAACTCACTCTTCTATCATTTTCTCCCTTGTTCACCCAGCCCCATTGGCCTCCTAAAGCATGACAAAAATGCCTTCCACTTTCCCTTGCCCTCCACCTCCTCCCCATTTAGGATCCCTCTTCCTGTAAATGCTCATCTAGATTTCTGCAGTTCGCACCCCCACATCTTCTAAATCTTTCCTCAAAGGTGTTTTCTCAAAGAGGCCTACTCTGACCATTCTATTTAAAACTACAATTCTGTTCCACTTCCTAACCTCTTCTCTGCTTTACTTTTATTTATTAGACTCTTTGCTAGTCTTACATTTTATAATTCTTATTTTCTGATTCTTCACTAGTTCATGAGGTCAAGGATTTTTGGATTTTGTTCACCATTGAATCCCAAGTGTCTACGACGATCCCGATACAAAGGACACTCAACAACTGAATACTGTATGAATTTCTACACCTTTTTCATGCTGTCCTCTTCATTTGGAATGTTTGCTATTTACATCTTTCAGAACCTGAACTAGGTTGGACTAGGAAAGGTAAAGAACAAGCAGAGAAAGAAATATAGCTCCAAGATAGATAATAATAAAGGAGCACAGAACTGTTTAAAAATATTTTGAGTCTCTAGATCACATAAAGATTATTCTTTGGGATTGAAAGAATTTTCAGATGCATCTCAGGATCAAGAAAAGAAACACTTGATTATGTATGAAAAAGACCGAGGCTGGATAACATACTTTGAAAAAAGAAAAAGATGTTATATCCTGGAATAAGCTATTAAGTAGAAAGTTTGTAAATATTTATGAAAAAATTTAGTGATCTTTAGTCACAAAAAGGATCTCAGTAAACACTAGCTCAAACCTCCATGATTTCCTTTTTTGATAGGTCTGCTAAGTTGGAAAGCTGAAGCTTTGAACATAGTATATTTAGATTTTAGCAAAGACTTTAAAAAAAAACTCTCCCATAATTTCATTATAGATAAGACAGTGATGAAATATTAGCAAAATCATTATAGTGTTCAGTTTGTTCCCAAATGGTTGATGAAACATTTCATAGCTAATGATTAAAGACTTGATATGTCTGGAAAAGTTTTTCAGAAGCGTTAGCCTTTGGCTTTAGACATTTAAGCAATTTTAACCGTCACACTGATGAAGCCAGAAAGTATAGCTGTCATGCCTATTGACCACAGGAGGTTGGGAGGGATGGCAAATGGAAAAGAATGTCAAGATTCAAGATTATTTTATGTGATTGTTAGGGAGCAGTTAGCCATGAGCAGGGAATGGGGGAAGGTTAGAAACAGAAAAAAAGAAAAAAGCCACAGAAAGTGGATCTTATTAATCAGTTTAAAGATCAGCGAACCTTTCAGAAGGAGCCAGGTTCACCTTTTGGTGAACTCATCATATATAAAACATTTACCCCTTGTGGGCAATCAGGGAGAAACCCACTCAAAGTTCCCCTAGGTGGAGTCAAAGGCATGGAACTCAGCCAGAGCCTTATAAAGGTTTGAACTCCTAGTGCTCAGGATTGGTTCCTCTGGGAACCACCTGCCCACTCCCCTTGGGGGAGTGTACTGTCTTCCACTTTGACACTGTTTTACTTGTGCTTTGCTATTTCCCTAGCTTTGCCCACGCTAGTCAGTGAAACTTCCACTCCACATGTCTGCCTGCTAGTGAGAGAAGTGTGGAGAAAGATGAGAAGCAAAGCTATGATAGCTATGCTCTTCCTAGAGAAAGGTCTCTAGTGTTTCAGTCTTAATGGGATTTCCTTGGATCCATGAGGAGAACGTTATATCTTGTGTTTGGAGTTTGTCCCAAAGCAGCAGGGGCTTCTTTGATTTTCTCTGTTCAACCCATATGTTTTTGTGGGTCCTTACACTGGGAAGTTTTTTTTTCCAGTGGTGATTTGAGAGTTGCCTGCCTTCCAGGTAGAGGTGGAGGGAGAAAAACTCCACTGCTTTTCAAAGGTCTTTGTTTTTTGAAAGTAATCAGTGTAAGCTCTTTTCAAAGGTTTTTAATTGTTTCTTTGTTTCTTAATTGTTTCTTTGTTTCTGAAGTTAGTCATTGTCAATCATATAACACTGAGTTTGATTTCTTATGGAGCTATTTTGGGAAATGATTGTAATCTCTTTTCATAGGTCTTTCGATTGTTTCTAACTGTTGTCAATCATATGACAATGGGTTTGTTTTCCTAGAGTACTTTGGGAAGTGGTTTGCTATTAGGCTTACTGAAATTACTTGACAGAGGGAACTCATTCCACTTTCCACCCTTATTTTCACTTTGCTAGTTTGCCAATAAAACTTCTATTTGCTTTCTCTTGAATTGAGTCCTGGTGAAATTGTGACATTTCCTGAGTGTTCTGGGGGTAACTTTTCTCCCCAAGAACACATTCCGTGGTAATAGGATCATCATGGCTTTTGAATGATTGAGACTGATGCATCATAACTAATTTAATAAAGTAAACTCAGCATAAATTTAGGTGCAAGCAGGCTGCTCTATTAGTACCAAGGTTAAGGGAAAGCCTGGTTGGTTTTAGGGACTACAAGTTCACCACGAGCCATGGGATGCTGTCTAAACAGAAAGGCGATGCAAAATCTAGTATGCTTTCATCACAATTGAGCATTTCTGCCTTGATCAGACCACATATGAAGCAGTGGGGCAGTCACCAGGATCTCAAGAGGTCTTTCTGTAAAACTGGTCTAAGGGGGAGCAGAAGAAAACAAGTATATTCAGCCAGCGAATTTGATTACTGAGGGGCCATAAAGACTTTCCAAGTATTTGCAAGGTTCCCTACGGCTATTTCTCAATATGGTCACACTGGATGATCCAGGTACGTGAAATGCTGTAAGCGCAGTGCTGCAGGGCAGATGGAGAGGGCCTGGCGCCTCCGTGGAAGGATAATCCCGGAAAACTAGCCCAGGAGTCCAGTGCTCGCTGCTCACAGCCGCGCCTCGTGGGCGGCCTGGATTAAGGGCGGGGCCCGGCACCTTTCAGGCCCTGAGGGATTGGCCCTTTGGCTGGGAAACTTTGCCCCCGCAGGCGCCTCGGCGCCTGTCACGGTCCTTAGCTTGGGGCACCCAGCCTTGCGCGGGTCACGCTTAGACGCCGCCTCCGCCAGGAGTCGCAGCAAACTCCCAAAACTCGCAGACAGCTGAGGCTCGGGCCGCGCCGGCGCCTACCCGCCACCGCACGCCCCCTGCCGGACCGCGGGCCGCCGGGCGTGGCCTGGCGAGGCCCTGCGCAGACGGGCCGGACACTGCCAGCCGACCCCTGGCGTCCACAGCACGGACCAGCAACCCGTTACTACTCGCCCCGCCCCGGCCCTGGCTCCGCCTGGTGGGAGCAGGAGTCTCGCAGTTTCCATTTCAGACCCACTGAGGGGCCTTCATGGTCCCACGGTTTCAAAACGGCCTCCCTAT
>RJWH01002790.1:0-201182 GCA_004363575.1 Solenodon paradoxus | reverse complement strand
TAACTATTTATCTATTTATATGCGGTGGGGAGTAGTTGCTCTATGAGGCAGGATTCATGGTTTGACACTGCTACCATTCACCCAGAGTCCTGAGGGAAAAAGTTTGTTTAGAAATGCATTAAGATTTTAATACAGACATTAGTCAACACAATGAGGATCCTTATCAGAGGAGACTCTGAAAAGTGCCTAGGACCTGCCTTGACAGCCACCAGGAGAGACAAACAGCCAATGGAGATTCCTGCCCAAATGCCACACACACACACACACACACACACACACACACACACACACACACACACACACGAGTTCCTAGCACAAAATGGCGTCACCCATGCCTTTCTGGGGTGGGGACCTTGTCCTATCAATAGGTGCTATTTATTTTTGCATCTATTCAAAGGAAGAATACATTGAGGCAGAGCAAGATTAAGTTGCCAAGAGTCACACAAAGTAATTCTAGGGTCCAGACTTTGGTTCCAGAGTGTGTTCAAGGAAGTTTTGCAATGCTACTGTGGGACCTAGTACATGTCAGCCCCCTCCAGTTACTATGGCTCTATTTTCTATTTCTGAAGAAGCTGAGTTCCTGCCAACCTTATCCTACATCAGGCAAAAGAGTGAAGAGCCCGATTCTTCTGTTTCAAGAAGCTGCAGTCCCCTAAAGGGAAGTCTACAGGTGAGAGTGACAAGAATTTGAAACAGATGGTAGCAGCAAGAAAAATGTAGTAGCACCGTTATAATTACACTTGGAGATGCTACTTAAATAGCATATATTCAGTTAAATATAGAGTAGGTTGGCTGCCAACTAAGAAGAAAAAGCAGAAGCAAAGATCAAGGCAAATTTAAAGCGGTGGGAAAAATTGAAAGGTAACATATTGACCTCATGGTGAAAGGGACAGAGTTATGGGAGGAGAGGATAGGCGGTGAAGCTGAGAAACAGGACTGACATGAAAATAAAAATACCTGAATATAGCTAGAAAACAGAAAAATTAGTTAATCAACAAAATAGCTGACTTATATAGTCAGAGGTAACCTTTCTACTTGCCTCCTTTTCCCTTACTTCCTTTCAAGTGGAAGGCCCACTCTCACTCTTCAGTGTTGTTTCTCTTTTCCATTTTTTTCAAAGAAACCTCTCCTTGCTAATGCTTTGACTGGTCCTTGTGGGGTTCCAGGTCACTCAAAAAATCCATGGCAGAGTTAGGTGAGTGAGCAAGCAGAGATTTAATTAGAGGGTAAAGGAATAGAGGCGACAAAGGGAGGTCCAGACCCTGTGGGTTCAGGGTCACTCCAGATATCAAACAGGTGCAGTGAGTAAGCAAGTTGGGGGTTTATTAGTAGGGAGCAGAGAGATTAGAGCCAGCTAAGGGAGGCTAATAATCCCTTCACCTTGCTGGTGGCCTGGGTTTTTAATGAAAAAACCCACATGGTGAGGAAGGAGGTTGGAAAGAGGGTCATCAGGTCAGGTTTCAGTTCCTGATTGGGCAAGGTGAAATTGTTCTTTGAAATTATTGATCACTTACTACATGTGGGACACATCTCATATGTCAGACTTGTCTGTGGGCTGTCCCTATTGATCCGGGTGATTGCATTACTTGGCCAGGTGGTGCCAGGTGCAACTCACTGCCCTGATATCTGAAATTTGATCCCTGGCTTAAGGCTTGCTCTTGTGGGGGTCCTGACAGTCCTGAAATTCCATTTGGAGACCTGAACTCAAGTATCTAACCCTAACCTGAGGAAAGAGGAAGTTACGGGTAAGAGAAGGAAAGGGCTGGCACTGAGGAGGTGGCTGCCCCTCTTGGGATCTGGTTTCTGTGGCACTCTGCCAGAATCAAGGTCAGGCTGAATGACCCTGAGGCCCATACTCCATGTCCCTCTCTGTTCTTCTGCCAGCCTCCAGCTCTGCTGGAACAGGGTCCCATCTATATCGTGACATAGGTCAAGGTACAAGCAGTGATAATCAGAGGAATGAGTAAGGTAAACACAAGCCAATTGATTAATACTGAGTGGCATTAAACCATTGCCCATTGCTCTTAGCAAGACTTTCATCATCCTGGAAGAGGGTGGGGGGAGAGTTTCTGTGCTAACAGCGTATTGGATATATTTCAGTGTCAGTGGAGCATAGAGCAGGCAGGATGTGATTGGCAGCCAGCCTGCTGAAAGAGCCATCTATGATCTGGGCAAACACGTTGATGGAAATCTAGTAGTAATGCAAAGAAATGTTATTTATCACTGCCTTTTTTTTTTTTTAATTGACATACCATTGGTTTGCAATACTATGTAAGTTTCAGGAGTGTATCTTCACACCTGGGTACATGTATGCCCCATACAACACCCCCCACTGAAGTTCTAATACCTTTCATCACTATTGACTTGTTCCCTCTATTTGTTCCTCCCACTCCCCTTCCTCAGCACTCTGATAACCATCATTTTGGTGTCAGTCTAAGGGTTTGTTTTTGTTTTCTTTTGCTTTCTTGCTTGTTTGATTTCTTTATATTCCTATTATGAGTAAAATCATTCAGCATGAGTAAAATCTTTCTCTTTGTTTGTTGTTGTTTTGAGATGTGTGGATAAACCTTGTAGGGTCAAGTGCCTGAGTGCCTTTTGGAACCCAGGTCTCAGGGCAGAAAGGAAGCTGCTCCCCAGAGGAGAGTAGAAGGAAGAGGAATTTGACTTTGGTGTAGAATCCAGAGCGCAGAAGAAAGGTGTCTGTGGGGGAGCTGGGGAACGAGGCAGAAGAAGCCCTAGTTTTTAAAGCTAGCGGGTAACTTTATGGGAAAGCATCAATGGCTACTAAAGAATCCTCAGTTGTTTCTATACTCAAAGCATTGTGATAACCTCTCCAACTCTCATGAAAAATTCTCAGAAAGAACAGGGCTCACTAGTAGTACCTTCTGTTGCTTGAGTCACCTACCTGGGTTCTGTGGATCACAACCAGCTCTGTGACAGAGTCAGTTGGACCTGAAAATTCAGAAGCAGTCATACCACTGGGAGCCAGAGATGACTGTTCTGTGATGAACTTTGTAGGTTTCACAGAAGCCCTGCCAGCATGGACCTTAAATACACACCATTTATGTTTTCCTCCTTTTGTCACTCACATTTTCACTTTCTTGTCCTGCTCCCTGCACTGAAGTCTTGTCTCAGTTTGCTTTGGGGAGAATTCAAAACTAAGAAAGTCTCCACTGTGTTAGTGTGAACTGAATGTGAAGACATCAGGAGCAGGTTATATCCTGGATTCAGCCTGCCAAAGATCAAACTAGGAGGTGCCTTCTGGGAGGTAGAGGCTCATGAAAAAGAGGAGAGTGTTATCCCAGAAACTCTGAGGTGTGCTGTCAAAGATACATGTTCCCTGCTGCCTTATCCTCCTTTCATTCTCTTGATCTCTCCATCAGAGTATTTGCTGCCTCCCTTCTTCAGTCCTGCTAGTAATGATACTAACTATACAAACAGTCCAATTACAAAATGGGTGAAAAGATTTGAACAGATGCTTCACAAAGGAAAACATGCAAATTGTTAATAAACATGCACATGTTAATAATCACATAAAAATGTTCAATATTATTAGTCACGGGGTGAAAACTAGGCCACCCACAATGGGTGTTGAGATAAGCCTCCTCATGATGTCCAGAGCAGACTTTCCAAGATGTGTCACCTTGAAAAGTGGATTATTTTGAGGAAAAGTCAGTTGAGTCCCTGCTGGCTTCTAAAGAAATTTGTACTATTAACTACCTAAACAAATGAAGACTGGGATATTATCAAGATTCAGGGTTATCTCCAGAAATAATATTTCTATCAGAGAAAACTATCCATTTGACAGGGTAAATAGTCATAGAGTTTCTGATTTTTGTCATGAGAGTCCCCCTTCTCTCTCCCTGAAGCTCCAGGCCCCTATCACATTCCTTAACTTAGGCTAAAAACCCATGATTTGTCCTTTTTATTCTAGATTTTATAGCTATGTAGATTCTTCATATATAGTAAACATACTCTTTTTTTCTCCTACCAATCTGTCTCATATCCATTTGATTGCTCAACTAGCTAAAGAATAACCCAGGGGGACAGGAGGAAATTTCCCATTCTATACCACAAATACCATTTATACCAGAAGGAGAAATCAAGACATACTCACTAGAGTGGCTTAAGTTTAAAAGAACAATAGCATCCAATTCTGATCTGGATATAGAACAAGTGTTGCTGGGAATATAAAATGGTATAAACACTTTGGAAAACAGTTTGGCAGTTTTGCATAAAACTAAACATCTACTTTAAGAATTGTGGTTTTCATTCTACCTAAATTTTACTTCAAAGGGGAAAAAAGAACCACAAATTGACATTGAGTTTAATTAATGAAACATGAACTAAAGTATTTAGAAATACTAATATTCATAACTTACTATATATGCATTAAAAATGGATGTATCACTATACAGATGTAAAGTAAGCATGGTAAGATATAGGTTACAGGATCTAGGAGTTAGTATATGGGTGTCTACTATCTTCTTTCTAGAAGGTTTGAAATTTTTCATATTATAATAATAAAAAGTGAGGAATTACAACCAAAAACAGAATAGCTGCTTTTATTGAGAAGTTACTTTGTGCCATGCTCTCTGTTAGTGATCTAATATTATATTTTTTAAATCCCCCCAAAATCCTGAGGGATCAGTATTATCACACCTATTATCCTCTGAAGAAAAACCCAACACCCAGAGAAGTTAAATGAACTTTTGCAAGATCAACTGGCAGGCAACAGAATGATGCAATGACTTTGGAATCAGTTTGACAGTTTCATATAAAATTAAACAAAGACTTATGGCCCAGTAACTCTACCCAAAAAATTCTTCCCAAGAGAAACCATATACCCAGCTAAAGACTTGAAGAAGGATGCTTTAGCAGCTTTATTTATAATATAGGATACAAATTCAGGTCTTAGTGACTCTAAAGTTAATGCTCTTAATTTTCAAAATATTCTGGTTAAGAAAAAAAAATGAGGACACAATCTGTGCCCTCAAGCAGCTCTTGTTTAGTGGGCAATCAGGTCTATATTTATCAGAAAAAAATGTGTGTCTGCTTTTCTTGGCTCTGAGTGTCTGGCTCCATCATGACTCTCACATGGTGTTAGGACACGAGGCTAAGGGTGAGGAGTCAGAGCCAGGGAGTTGAGACATTATCCAGAGCCAGGACAGAATGAGAAGGGCAGTGTGGCAGCACAGCTCAGTAGATCTGAAGAAGCAGGGGAAAGGCTGGCAACAGGGTCCTGGGAGCATTCAAGTCAGAAAGGCTATGCGCACTAAGCAACAGAGAATTATGGGGCCCTGAGTTCAGAAATTTCTCCAAGAGGACATTAGGACTCAGGTCAATCGAAAGTCTTATGAAAGGTGTTGAGCCAGAAAAAGAACTGGATTTACAACCAGGGGCTTACTTATTGTTGTTTAATGCACTTTTTTTTATCTAAATTATTTTTATTGAGTAATTAGTCTACACATTGAAATAATTTCCTATGTATGGTGCCCCATTTCTTATGTTTCAACACACCACGCCCTACACCAAATCAACAAGTGTTCTTTCCCATTGTCCAGTGGGCTCCACCACCATTTACCCCCGCCCGCCCCATTCCTTTTTGGTAACCTCAATTCTGTTGCAAGTTTCATGGTTGGTTATGGTTCATCTGTTCCTTTTTTTTTTTTTTTTGTCTATTCACATTCTACCTATAAGTGAGGTCATCTGGTATCTATCTTTCTTCTTTTGACTTGTTTCACTTGGCATAATCCCCTCTAGTTCCATACATGTTGATTCAAATGACAGGGTTTACTCTCCTCTAAGGGCTGTGCAGTATTCCATTGCATATATGTACCACATCTTCTTTGTCCATTCAATTGATGTTGGGCACTTAGGTAATTTCCAGTTCTCAGTTACTGTAAATAGGGCTGTGATAAACATGGATATTAATGCACTTTATTCTTCAGAGCATGTTCAGGTTCACAGCAAAATCGGTTAGAAAGCAGAGATTTCTCATATGCTCCCTGCCCTTACACAGGTACAGCCTCTCCTACTATCAACAACACTTACCTGTGATTCATTTGTCACAAGTCAACTTACCTTGATACATCATTATCACTCAAAGTCCATAATGTACATTAGGGTTCGCTCTTGGTGTTGTATATTCTGTGGGGTTTGACAAATGTATGACATGTATCCATCATTCTAGTACCATACAGAATAGTTCCACTGTCCTGAAATTCTATTTTGCATATTCATTCCTTGAATTCCTGGCACCTAGTAATCTTTTTTATTGCCTTCATAGTTTATATCATATAGTATGTGGCTTTTTCAGATTTGGTTCTTTTAGCTAATAATATGTTTTAAATGTTTTTTCTGTATCTTTTCATGGCTTAATAGTTCATTTCTTTTTAGTACTGAATAATATTCTATTGTCTAGATGTGCCACAGCTTACTTAGCCACTCACCTATTGAAGGAAAACATCTTGGTTGCTTCCAAGTTTTGGCAAGTTTTTGTATGGACATACGTTTTCACTTGGGTAAATACAAAAGAGGAAGATGACTGAATCTTCTTGGTAAGAGGTAGTTTAGTTTTGTAGGAAACCGACAATCTGTCTTCCAAAGTGGCTGCATGATTTTTCACTCCCACTATCAATTAATGAAAGTTTCTAACACTCCACATATTCACTAGCATCTGATGTTGTCAGTGTTCCAGTTTTGGCCATTCTAAAAGATGTGTAGTGGTAGCTCATTGTTGTTTTAATTTGCATTTCCCTAGTAACCCATGACTGGAGCATCTTTTCATATGCTTATTTGTCATCTGTACATGATCTTTGGTAAGGTATTATTGAAATATTTGGACTTTTTTTAATTGGGTTGTTTGATTTTTACGCAGAGTTTTAAGAGTTCTCTGTAGGAGTGCCCTGGTGGTTTAGTAGATAAGTCTGCCAGGTATAGTCCACATGCAGCTCAAGGATTTGCAACCCAGGGCCAAGGAGAACAACCAAGATGAACAACTAAATAAAATAAATAAAGCTTCTTCCTCCTCTCTCCCTACCTGCTAGCCTGTCACCTACATTCCTGCCTGCACTTTTCCCTTTTTTAAAAAATGAGTTCTCTGTATATTTCAAGTAACAATCCTTTATCAATTATGCATTTGCAAATGTTTTCTCTCTCCCAGTCTGTGGTTGGACTTTTCATTCTTTTGACACTGACTTTCCTGGAGTAGAACATTTAAATTTTAATGAAGTTCATATTATCAGTTATTTCTTTCATATATCTACTCACTATGTTTTCTGTGTGGCATGAGAAAATTCTGGCTAAAACTATTTTCGGATGTAGGTACACAGAGAAAATTCCCTCATTCCTCTGAGCTTTTTCTTGACTGGTCAATCAAATAAATTAACATTAGACAAATTAACAGGAGAAAAACACAAAAGTATATCTGTATACACACACACACACACACACACATATGGAGAATTTACATGGCTGTAAATTCCAAAGTAAATGAGACAGACATTGCGATTTATATCCTGAGCTAAGGAATAGGAGATGGAACTGGGGCATCAGAAAGAGGAGGGGGTCTTCACATGAGAGGGTGATTTCATATGACAAAACCTTGCCTCTAGATGTTTACCCTGACTTAAGATAGACTTCTCTGATAAAGATTATTTCTGGAATTGACACTATATTTAAATAATCTTTATTCTTGAAAGTAATAGTAACCATTTCTTTTGAGATCACAATTAGTCCTTGATTGACCTTCAGCTTCACACATAAAGGTGATACATGTTGGAAAAACTCTGCTCTAGACATCTCAGAAAAAGGTCTGTCTAAATATTATTGTTAAGACAGATAGTACAAGGACTTGCAAACAGCCATGAAACCTTGGGTCATTGAAGGTTAACAGACATTATTAATGCTACTCTTGTTAGTCTATTCAGACCTTGTCTGGGCCATTAGGTTTTGGAAGCTTTTGGTCTTTCTGACAGTATTTCTGATTCTATGTGTCTTTGTCTCAGCTAGTCATAATATGAAGCTCAAATGTGTGTATATGTGTGCGTGTTTAATTTGTTTTTTTTTTTCATAATAACAATTTATTGCATAAATAAATTCCTCTTCCTAGTTTCTATGAGTTATAATTTTTTATATTCCTCTATTCATTCATATGCACTTCTCTTTCCTCATCCTTAATTCCCCACTTCTGCAAAACTTGGCTTAAATGGTTTTCATTGTGAATTGCCTATGCCTTCAATAGAACAAAAACTTGCCCCACTTTTTCTGAAACAACTTCTGTTCCTATACTCACTGCATTGCTAATAAAATACTCTCATTTTAGGATTAAATTTACTTTCAGAGATATTCTAAGCTGTCAAGTTTGACTAGTTCTCAAAATGACATCAACTTGGTATCTTCAAGGCATTAAAAAAAGCAACCTCACTAGTTTCGTAGAAGTTAAACAACTTCTAGTTAAAGACAGCATAAGCAATTTGAATGTTAAAAGTGAAAGTTTGAAACCCTGACCTAACACTGTTAGTTCAGTGATTTTGAGCAGATTACTTAACCTTTTGAGGTTCGTTCACCTTAGCCATAAAGGATAATAATGAGATACCTCACTATCATTGTGAAGGTTAAAAGATAATTACCTTAAAATACTTACTGTACATGAGGTGTAAAAAATTTTAATAAATAATTTAAGTAAATTAGTTTAAGTTTGATTTGTCCCTTTTATAAATGTCTGAACTTTGGACAGCAGCAAACTGGTCTAAAAATCTTTCATTCCTTGGCTATGTGTACTGTATAGGCATTGTCTTGCTAGTTTGCCAATGTGATTCTTTTGATCTGAGAGCCGATGTGTCCCTGAACTGGGACAAGGATTTTGAGCCGTATTATCATACATGACCAGGAAGAGGTCAAAGAAACCTTTATCTTTCTTCTGACACTTAATACAAACTGACAGACCATAAACAGTAATTTCTGCATCCTGCAATCAGTTCCAAGGAGCACACCACACCTCCTGACCTCCCCCTGACCTATTGTTCTCCACCTTTCTTCCAGCAGTTAAGGGAAATTTACTCCACAGCTCACTCCCCTTCTCTCCAATTTGCTTTATTCACCCAGATCTGCTTTAAAAAAAAAAAAGAAAAGTCAAACTTTTAGGATCTTTTCAAAACATTGTACAGTACCTCTTTGTTTTAAACTAAACAAAAAGAAAGAAAAGAAAGATATACTTGGCTCCAGCCTCTGAAAAGCAGCTGACTAGTAGACCCACCACACAATCCTACATAGAATAGCTGAGGATGACTATGGATTTGACTGGTACAAGAATACCCTTAAGATGCATCTAGTTATTCCAATATCAGTATCACTACTGCAGTGGTCAGACACAGAAGAAACTTTCAGTTAAGTGCTAGATAAACCTTTTGGCAACTGTGTAAGTCTGGACATATTTTTTATAATAACTAGCATGTAATTTTATATGATCACATAACTTTAAATACATAGCTTGATAAGATATGTTTTTTTCTAATCAAATTTGAGAGACTCCTTTGGGACTGTAACAAAAAAGATTTATTTTTTAAAAATTCAGAACCAGATAATTCGATAAAAAGTTGACGGACCCTAGCAGAGTAGTGGTTGGGCATAGTCCGCACACATTCTAAGGACCTGGGTTCCTGTCCTTGGGAACAAGGGAATGATCAAGATAAACAACTAAATAAAATAAGAAGCGTTTCTTCCGCCTTTTCCTGCCTGCTTCTGCTCACCTTCATTCCTTTCTGAATCTTGCCTCAAAAAAAAAAAAAAAAAAAAAAAAAAAATCTGAGATGTCTCCTAACCTACTTGAAGATTTAAATTTTAGGTGCTAAATTCAATTTCAATCTAGTATTTCCACTTTAAAAGTAAAATTAACATGAAATTAAGCATTACTGATATTTCTGCATGTAGAACGTATGTAGTCTACCTGAAAATTTCTAAAAGCAGTTGTTCTTTAATATTAGAAGAATAATTAGAATAGGGTTGCCAGGATTAATGAATAAAAATAAAAAACTCCTGCATTCTGAAAGTCAAATTTAACCAGAGGCTTCAATATTTCATCTACAAATCCCATATGAGAAAAGTTTTAAATAAAAAATTTGAATGTTCATGAATTCATAGAATTGGAGCGGAAGGAATTGGTGTTTAATTCATTAAAATATATGTATATGAAGTAGACACACAGATACTGGACCCTAAAATATCCAGGTAGGATCAGAAAAATTAGTTTTAATTCAGACACTGGCTAAAATGTTTACATCTATGATAAACATAAAGTGTTTACAACTTACCAGGAAATACCAGTGACCTATTAGAAAAATTATCAAAGACTATGAAATAAAGTTCACTGAAAGTTAAGCCAAATTGGATAAGAAACATTAAATAAATAGGAAAAGGTAAAACAAAAAACTTACCTGAGATATTGTACCCATTAAATTCCCAACCAGAAAAGTCACAGCAGTTTATTCTATTCAAAATGGCTTCCAGTGAGAGTTGTGGCTCTATAGATCGCCCAAGAATGTGTGCATACAGGATTATTCGAGAAGAATAAAGAGGAGTATCCTATTTTAACTATATCTGATGCATTGCAATTCAGTTCTGAATGGAACCACTGAAATGAGTGCAGACTCCACAAGTTAAAATCTTGAGTCTTCCTATTACTGCCCCCACATTAGACACCAGTCACAGAGGTCCCTAAGTCACCCACCCACACTTTTCCGGCTAACTGGCTAGAAATTTGGAAGTTCATATGATCCCCCTCAGTTTCAATAGTTCACCAGAATAATTCACAGAATTTATAAAAGCACTATACCTATGATTATAGTTTTATTAAGAGGGAACAGCTCAGAAATAACTAAATAATGAGACACTAGAGCAATGTCTGGAAGGTCCCCAAACACAAAGCTCTATCCCCTCTCTTCATGGAATCAAAGCCTGTCACCCTCCTCCCAACACATCAATGTGTTCATCAGGTAGGAAACTTTATAAACCTTGGGGTTCAGAGTAATTATTAGGGTTTCATTAAGTAGGCATGATTGACAAAACTATCAACCAGCTGACTGCAGTCCATCCACCTTCCCTTCCCCAGAGGTCAATAGACTGAAAGTCCCAACCCTTTGTGCTTGGTTTTTTTGGTGATTTACCTCCATCCTGAAGATATTTAGGAGCCAACTAGGAGTCACCTCATCAGCATAAATTCAGGTTTGATTCAAGGGCATCACTTCTTTTGGAACTGAGAAATTACAAAGGTTTTAGAAGTTCCATGCTATGAATTAGGAACAAAGACCAGACAAATCATGTATTATGCAACAACAGAGTGAAGGAGAAGAAAAGTAGAAAGCTACTTCTTTGAAAGACAAAGTACTCTAGATTGGTGTTTTCAAACTTGAGGTCATGACTTATTCATGATTTTTAAAAAATTGGTCAATTGGGAAATCAGTGTACTTTGAATATGATAGGATAGGATAGAACGAGATAGAATAGATAGGCTAGAATACAAAAGAATAAAATAGAAACTAGAGTATATTATATATAGTAAGGATGTGTTATTTTCTGAATTTATTTCTTCAGATATTCAGATATCTAGATACATAGTCCATTAGACATACATGTACACGTACAAACACACAAAAGCACATATACAAACATATGTAAGTTTATGTAAGTTTAGGTATAAAACAGATTTGGTTTAAGGTAAAAAAAAAAAAAAAAAAATTAAAAGCCTGTGTTCCAAGAAGACAGATGACATTTTGATATATTTTCAAGAGCTCAAGTAAGCTGCTTTATAGTTTTATCCATGTCTCCTTTTTAGTATTAGTTCCTGTTAGGTCTTCAGTAAATACTTTAATTAGCATAAAAGTTATACGAAAACATCTCAGCTCTTATGACAAATTGCTTTTATTTCTCTTGTTAAAGCAAAGGTTACTATAGTACTTATGCTAATATTTTTGTTTTACCACTCAGTCATCTACCTGAAAGTTGTAAATTCACTCTGATTCATGGAAATGTGGCCAATAAATCATCAGAATAAGAACATTTTCAGCTAGGAATTCTTTCAAGGAAGAGCTCCCACTGAATTACAGTGCTGCTGTGGAATACATTTCCAATTTTCCCACAAAGCTGAATCTCTTTCACAACTGCTTGGCCTAGGAGAACATGAGTTCATATACGTCACAGATATTTCTTATAGCAGGCTCCACACTGGACACTGGGGATGTGGCAATAAAGACAACTGGGCAAATAACAAATACAAATTATATAAATAGAAGCACCAAACCTTACATGGCCAGTGAGAAAGGTCACCCAGAAGTAATGACTAAGTTGACATCTGAAGGTCAGCAATGTAGATAGGAAAGCAGTGGCCCCAAGACAAAAGGAAGTGTCAAAGAAACTAAAAGACCCACAGTAAATATGGGGAACAGATAACTAGAGGAGAGCACAGGGGCAGAGATGGAAATTTTCCCCTACCTCTCTGTGTTCTTGGACTGGCCTAGGAATCCAGTTAGGATCAGACAGATTTGAAAGGGAAAAGGTAAACTTAATTGCAGATGTTTAGAAAATCTACATGAGTGGAGATTCTAAAGAAAATGGGGCAAAATGAGGAGATACATGCACACTACATACACACACATCTATATATGTCTATGTCTGTCTCTACGTCTATCTATATCTATCTATCTTGAGCTAAGGAATCAAATAAGGATCTGGGGTTTCAAGAAGAGAGGAAGGAGACCCACATGACAAGGAGAAGATGACTCATATGCTAAATGACCAGATGCTTTTTAATTATATGTTTTCTTTGCTGTATAGATAATTTTCTCCAGTAGTAAGGTTATTTCTAGTAAAAATCCTAATTCTGGGTATTACCCCATTTTCATTCTTCTGGGTAGTTAAGGGAATGAAAAAATTTCTCATGAGCCAGCAAGGCCTCAACAGACCTTAGCTTGAAATAATCTACACAACAAGACACGTCTGGGTAAGGCCTGTTCTGAATATCTTGGCCAGGCCTATCCTTCAAGAAACAGTAACAGATCAATTCTGAGTAAGGCAGGAAACAAGTTTTAAAGAATTTAAGAGCCACACTAAGTATTTTAGACTTAATTTGAAAGTCAATTCCTGAAGAGTAATTAGACTTTATCGTCTGATATCTTTTCTGAATAGCACTACAGGAAAAAGTATAGACTTTTGGAAAATTGTTATTGACTTGGAGTTTCCAATGTGTGAACATTCATGCCCTAGTAGAAATTAACATGTATCAGGGATCTGTGGAAAGAATTGAGGGTATTTTGAAGATAGGACTGGGAGATAGCTGCAGAATGGCAGGCCATTCTAGAAATAAAGAGCCCAGGAGATCATTTAAATTTGGGTCTAGACAAAGAAGACAGGAAAAGAGTAGCAGAGGATTGAGAAACTATATTTTAAAAGCTACAGCAGTTCCCACTTTTGTTTCAGAATTCTATATTTATTCTTTCATTTGCAGTCTATAAAGTATATGAACCAAAATTCAGTTCCATTTTTAATTTCAGCACAATATAATATTTAAGACATGGATGGCATAAATAATTTAGAACGAGGGAATGCAATTTCAAATTGTCCTTTTTGGTTTTGGGGTTGTTTTTTTTCCACATGTTTTTCTCCAGCTATCATAAGAATATTTTTAAAAGCGCCATGTTTGGAACTGAATCATTCTTAACACTATAAAAATAGAATCTAGTACTTGGAGACAAAAGTAATAGGCCTGAAACTTGACTTAAAATAAAATTCACACTTTTAAAACATAAGGAACTAGCTTAATTTTGTTTTCTTTCAGGAGAATTTTCAGATTTTAAAATAGATTTTACATGAATTCTGATAATGTACATTTTGCATTGATGTATTATTTATATCATTCATATTCATTCCTTTCCATTTTTAAAATAGTATCTTATTTTCAATTTGTGTTTATTAAAAATTAGAAATAGCTTTATTGCAAGAAAATTCTATCCTAAAAAGCTATGATGCATATATTAAATCCAGGACTGAATCATTTGGGACTCTTTTGATTCAAAATGACAGAAATTTAACTCAATTAATTTAAACAGAAAGGGGGGTTTGATTGGCTTATAAACCTAAACCACATGACTTCAGTATGATGAGAACTTAATCTATCAGGTAGTTAACTCTGTTACTAATTCTCTTTGCAATTCTCTATAGCTGCATGTAGGTTTGTTCACATGATGGGATCTAGCTATTAGCTGTTCATAGCATATCTTTAATAGTTCTTCAACCAGGGAGGAAAGGGTACACTGAATGACTGCATGGAGGAGAGTTGACATACCAAGCTAGAGAACTTACCTCTGAATCCTTATAAGAGGGAAAAAAAATCTTTGTTTTTTCTTTAGCCACTAGATTGTTGGGTCTCTTTGCTGTAGAAGTGAGCATCTAATCCTAACTAAAAAAAGGTACTATATATATATGAAAGGTGCAGGCAGAAATGAATGTGATTAGAGGCAGGCAGAAAGGAAGACAGAGGAGGAAGAAGCATTATATTTATTTTTACTTAGTTCTTCATCTTGGTTGTTTCCACCAACCCCAGAACACGAACCCTCATCCTTGGCATGTATATGAACTACAGCCAACAGCTACTCCATTAGGTCTTGCAGGTTAAAAACATTTGACAAAGTTGAGAAAAGCCTGAAGTTAGGATGTAGGATTTTATGTTTATAATAAAAACAAACACTTGAAAAAGAAAGTGATTTTAAATGGTAAGAAGCTGTCTGGGAGAAGAAGTCAGCATTGAAACTGAGAAATGAGAGAAGTTTTAAGTCTGGAGAAGCATTTTAGCATTTGAAGGATGGTAAGAAACAATGAGAGATCACTGAAGAAAGAACATTTTAAGGATGTGTTGGTTTCAATTATTTCTTTTTGAATTTTCTTTGAGAATATGACTACGTAAAAAATTTTAAAATAATTATTTGGCCACCATGCTTGTATTAATTTAAATAATATTAAGTGAATAGACATCACCCTAGCAGCAAATTAAATATCTTACACATATTTTCATAATAGTTCAATGAATATTCCTTTACCATTAGAAATACAACTATTATTACATTGCTTTTGAACTTGACGTTTATTTCTACTGGAAAAGAAAACTTTTAAACTCATTGTCGAGCTAAGTATAGTAATGCTGGTATTGAGCAAGCATGTTTACAAATATCTCTAATATTACATTAGGCTCAGAAGTAATTTAGAAGATGGAGACACTACTACATCTTTCAGTTGTCATGAATTATCAGTTGTGTTTATTTTGCTTCATATTTCTTACTCTGAAAAATTTCGAGCCTACAAGTTGAAATATAGTACAACAAACACTCATACTTTTTAACTAGATTCATCTTCCTTTAACTGTCACTTTTATGCTCTTTTCCTCTCAAAAAATTTCCCTTATAATATCTAGATTTTCTTCTAGAGGATTATTTTACCTTTCATAATTAAATTCAATTTATATTACATTTAAAATCAGGTTTTGATTTTTGTGTATCATGTGGTAGAGGTCAAGATTCATTTTTTAATGTGTATATCAGTGTATAGATTCAGATTTCTATGTTTTAAGTGTTCTTTTGTATATTCTGCCTTGTGATATTGGAGTGTGATT
Organism: Solenodon paradoxus; assembly: GCA_004363575.1. Classification (NCBI taxonomy): domain Eukaryota; kingdom Metazoa; phylum Chordata; class Mammalia; order Eulipotyphla; family Solenodontidae; genus Solenodon; species Solenodon paradoxus. Next base: position 185,524 of record RJWH01002790.1, on the reverse strand, counting down.
CAATAAACCCTTGTCTTCTTTGCCACCCTTTTTCCTATTGTACCCCACCAATATGGAAGTGTGGGGGGAGAGCAGAAGCTTGAGATAGACCAGGATCACGCTCCTTCCTGTTAACTCTATCATTGTCACTGCAGCAATATCCTTCAGTCACCTTGTTTTCAGTAGTTATTCCACACTCCAGAACCAGCCACATGGTACCCCTTCAGAGAAGTGAGCTGGTGATGCTTCGTTTGAGGTCCCTGTCCCCACTCTGATGGGGCTCCAAGCTTCTAGGTTCTGACACAAGCTTTCTAGGTCCTTTTGGACTGCTAAGCCCTAGCAATGGCAACTACTTCCATCACACTATCTCTGACCTAGCTGTGTCCATTTTGCCATTGCAGTTCACATTTCTACATTCAATTCTATTTCCTACAGTCAATGGTATTTCTGTTTTTATCAATGCTCCTTGACTGGTACAATATCCAATGACCCAGCATAGCATAAAAGATCATTCTTCCAAAATATTGCAATACCATTTTGCAAACAGTCATATATAGGTGGGTCATTCTGAACCCTTTTTAGTTTCATTGGTATATTCGTTCACATTATACAAGTATCTTACTATCTTTGTGAGACTTTATAACAAATCTTGATATCTAATAGCATTAATCTATCATTTTTATTTTCTTCAAGATTGCTTTATTTTAGTTTGTTTTTTACAGAAAGGTACAGGTAGGAACAAAGGTGAGTATGCAAGCAGGAAGAGAGAGGAAGAAAAACATTTATTTATTTAGTTGTTCATCATGGTTGTTTTTCCTGGCCCTGGGTCTCAAACCCAGGTCATTGGGATGTATGTTTTATATTTTCTTGGGAACTATATATGTTCTATAGTTGTTAGAAGCAGAACTCCTAAAAGTTAAGAGTTAGGTCAAGATTGTTTCTGTTGTTTTCATCTTCTATCTTCTTGCTCATTTTTATCTATTTAGTCTTCAGTAGTCAGAAGAGTTCTCATTATACAGTTTCAATTTTCACCTCTTTGTCTAAAAATCTCTGTTAGCATGCCAACACTCTTTTAGTATCTTTCTGACATATTTTTAAAATTCTTTTATCTTCAATCTATGTATCCAATATGTTTAGGTGTATCTTTTGTAAACAGCATATATCTGTCAATATTTTTTAACTGACATGTTCAGTAGTTTATTTGCTATTTAAGATATATGTGTGTGTTCTCTTTTCCTATTTTTATTTGTGATTTTACTGTGTTTTCCTTGGCTTTATTTTAATCGCCACAAAAGACAAGAATTTGAACATTTCCCCATTTCTTGCCTGCTCTACCTTTAATAAGCATAAATTTACTATCATGCTAACCTTTGGTAGTATATCATAACTATTACATGAAGACAACAAACAGTATCAAAATATTTCTTTTATCTTTTCTTCACATTATCTCCTAGTTTTGTCAAAATCTTGTATGCTTAAAAATACTTTTATTTTATGCCCTCATGTGACTGTTTGCCTGGAAATAAAATTCTATATCCTAAGGTTTTTGCTTCAGCGTCTTTAAAATACTGTTCTCTATAGTAATCTGATTTCTATTCTTTTGTATTTTTCTCTCTATATATTAAACTTTTAAATTTTTCTCTCTTTTCTTGGTGTGACTGAATTTCACTGTCCAATGTGAATATTTCTCTGTATCTCTTTAATACTTTGTGTCTTGTTAACTTAATGCCATTTTGTATCAATTCCGAAAATTTTATTTACTATTTATAATTGTGTAAATTAAGTATTCCATATGTAATAAAGAAATATATAATGATTTATTTCAGCATTTCCTCCTCATTTTAATATTTGTCTCTTTCTGGGCCTCCCATTATTTTATATTCTACTCTACCCTCCATATTCATAATTTTTATAATGTTTATTTCTCTGACCTTCCCTCTTCTTCTGAGACATTTTCCACATCTGACCTTCCTCTTTGCTGATTTAGTTCTCAGCTGTATACATTCTATTATTCCTCATATTGACATATGCTTTATTAAAAGTATAATTGAGGAAATAACAATTATTTCTGCTTGGTTCTTGTTCTCTTTCTTATTGTTCTTATTGTTAAAACTTTTCCTTGTCTCATTTTATATTATATTATATATACATATATATTAGACTACATTTAAATGTTTTCCTCATCTGTACTGAGAGTTCTGCCTCTTTTGAGAACAGAGTATGTCTTTCTTTTGAAATGCTCCTTAGACATTTTCTTTGACAAGTTTCTTTTTCCCCTGAATCTCTAGGACAGCTTATCAGACAAGACCCCAGACAGCAGCGCGAGTCCAGTTAGCTCAGAGGAAGCTCCAACCACTAAACCACCTCAACCAGCCAACCTGTTTTCATGACTCAACCAGTCACTCAGCAACGAATTTCTTCACCCTAAGTAGCCTAGTTCACTCCACCCACTCCAAGCAGAATGAGGCCTTAGATACTCTGAATTATAATTCTTCACCCAGTGGCTGTAGAGGGGCTGGGATGGTGAAGGCAGAGTCCAAGTCAGTCCCCATTCTTTTTTCTCAGTCCCTAGTAAGTTTGGGACGTCTGGGTTGCCCTGATTTTCCCTCTTAAACTAGGGCTCTAAGTTTCCGTAGGTGTCCAGGAGAGCCCCAATGGCCCAAGGAAACAGCAAAAAGAGCACAAAAGAACAGCGTTCTTCCTACTTTATCCTTCCCCCCATCACTTCTTCTTCCTGCCCATCACCAGTGACACCCACACACCACCCAGGTTCCTCTGCACCCCTGCAGTTTCTTGTTTTGTTTTGTTTTTTGCAAAGCTCTTTGTGTTTTCCTTCCTTTTACTTAGGGCTGATTTCTTGTGAAAAATCAGCATTTGACAGAAACTAGAAACTGATCACTCTAGTTCCTTAACACACCCAAATGAAAGTCCTTTTTTCACACACAAGCATAAGTTAAGTGAGTCGCCCAGGGTCAGCAGAAGAGAGTCAGCCAGGCAGGGGAGAAAGCCCCTGGTAATTCTTAGCCCAGGATGCTCAGATGGGGAGAGCAGTGATACTCTTCAATTAAAAAAGGTAGAATGCTTTAAGGAGTCATTTGAGTGCTGAGACATTTGAAAAGAATCCACATTTGCCCAGAAAAAGTTAAAACCTCATCATTGCTTTGAGAACTTTAGCTTTCTTTAAAAACAGTTACCAAGTGCTCTTCCTTATTTCAGGAGCATAGAGTAAGAAAATCTTGATTTTTATGAATATATATGTATGTGTACACACATGTAGGTATATATGTATGTGTGTACATGCATGCACGCACATGTGCATGTACGTATGTGTGCACCTGTTAGTAATGGAGATATCCAGAAGGCACTGGACTTGACAGGCCTGTAGCATCAGGGATTCTTAGATCTCCCTTCAGGTTATGAAGGGCAGTGAGAGTCATGGCAGCAGATGAAATTCATGAGAGAAGTTACCAGAGGAAGAGGAAGAGAAGGCCAAAGCTGGAACAGTGATGAAGTTAACCACTAAAGAGCAAAAAGTTAGGAAGGAGGAGTCCCCAAAGGACTAAGAGCAGTGAGACAATGAAGCAAAACCAGTAGTATTAGAGTAACCATAGAAATCAGTGTCATGGGGAAAAAACAGTCACAGTATCTGATACCTTGGTCAGGACAAAAACAAGCAGGAATAAAGTGTCCTTAATTTTAGGAAGAAGGAGGTTATGGAACTCAGAGTGCTGGAAGCAGAAGCAAAATTGAATTAGGGATAAATTGAGAGTGCGCAGAGCAGCAAGTGTGGGTAATTGTTCCAAGATTGTAAAGCGGAGACAGGGAGGACATGAGTGTGTGGGAGGAGTATATTAGAGATCTGCGTGTGTTCAAATGACTAAGCAATAAAGCTCAACCATGGCCATCAAGTAACAACACACGGGAAACCTTAAAATGAGGAATTGTTGCCAGATCCTGCCCAGAGACATTCTGATTTCATTACTGTGAAGTGAGACCCAGGCATCTGTACTTTTTTGAAAGCCTTCTAGATATGTCAAATAAATATACAACCAGATTTGGAACCGCTGGTCTAAGGAAAAGTCTCAGGAGGAAAAGGATTGTGAAAATGTGTAAGAGCAAAAAGATAATCACTAGAATAAAAGGAGTTCAAGCAGGAGCAAAGGCCCAAATCTTAAACAGGAGAGGCATTTCTTCTACTGAGAAAAGAGGATGGGTCCAGATATTGACCTGTGTATGGCTGAGCTGTGCAAGGTAGTTGAGGGGTCCTGTCTGACAGGCTCTTTTTTCCTCTGAGTAGGATGAAAAGCCATCTGCAGAAGGGCATGAAGCAAAGATGAAGAGGAGATGAAGAAGAGCAGAAAAGAGTTGCAGTGTTTGTTACAACAGAAACCCAAAACAGACTTTCCGACAGCACCAAGAGAATGTGGTGTGACTCGTTTATGTTCTTAGCTAACTCCGGCAGCGTTAGGACCCCAGGTTTGCTCAGACTGACAAAGTGGACAATTACGACAATGTTGGTTCACGATTGGGAGATCAAGGGACATAATGGGAAAAACTGCAGATAACAGGTGTTATATATGTGGATTGCAGTATGGAGGCAACATAAAGAAGGAACTGAAGAACGAGGGGAGCTGATGTGAAGAATCTAGGTAGTTCGAGAGAATGGAAGGTTCGGTGAGACTGAAGGGTAATGCAGCAGGGAAGCTAAGTAATAAGAGGAGATTAGAATGTCGTGATTCTAGAGTAGATGTTGGCATTTGAATCTTCGGATGTGGACAGTGCTGGATGGGACCAGGTCTGGCTATGGCCAAGGGTATATGTGGCTAAGCCAAAATAGAAGAAAGCATCAGAACATTCTATTTTCTAGAATACTCACTTTCCCAAATATTTCAATTGTCAGTCTTTCTTAGAATTTGTAACTATAGCATATATTTATATTATAAATATACCCTACATATAAAAGGTATATTTATACATATATAAATGTAGCTTGCCTTTCATGCCCATAATGTTTTTGAAAACTTTGTTTATTTAGCCCTATTTATTCACATATACATATGTGAGTTTTCTTTATTTTAAATCATAATAAAGTTTTCAAAACATGATGGTATGCAAGGCAAGTGGAAATTATATATATACATTATATATAGGGTATATTTATACATACTATTTATGGTATAAATATATGCTATAGTTACAAATTATAAGTAAGACTGACAATTGGAATATTTGGGAAAATGATATGATTAAAAACAAAGAAAACTCACATATGTATACACATGTATATGTGAATAATTAGGGCTAAACAAACATAAACCAAAATATTAAAGGCTAATTTTTTTATTTTCCAAATGTTTTACAATAGTCAAATAATATTTATATCATCTGAAAAGGCAATATATTTTATATTTAAGCAGAAAGAAAATGGTTTACTCCAAATGTACTTTGGTCTTTCAGGATAACAGTCTTGAAAGGAAGTAATATTCTGGACTATCAAACATATTGCAACGTATTATTATAAAACCCTTAATGCAAACAGCAATTCCAATGAGTCACTTTCTTTCAGGTTCATTTTAAACTCCAAGATGGCAATCAGGTCTAATTATTTAGACTTACAAATATTTAGTCTCAAGACAGTTCCTTGTGTTGATAATGTCAACTTAATAAACTCAAGTTGACATTGATATAGTACAAGACTTCCTTGTCTAAGCATTATGTATTGTGCTGAAAGAACTACATCAAAGAGAAAAAGAATGAAGCAGCCAGAGGGCTTTCTCTCACTACCCACTCTTCACTTAAAAAACCTCTCTAACAAACACACACATATGATTCCTTTTCCCATTTTAACATTGTTTGCTTACAGAATACTTATTAACATACTCTCTACATGACTGATATGTGTGGAATCTGGCATGTCTGATATACATATACACACCTATATACTTATGAATCTTTGGTACAAATTACATCAGAAATTCTGATTTTTCTGGCCTCTAGCAGGGAGTGAGTAGTGCTATTTTTTAAAGTTCCCCAGTTGATTCTTATGAGCAACCAGTTATAACCAACTTAGTTAAGCCAAAATGGAATGCTTGGGGTCTTGTTCCCTTACTCCATGAACATACTCTTGGCTGTTACCATTCCTGCCACCTTTGATTTCTGTGCCATTCTGAATAGCTGGTATTCAGTTCCCGTCTATCACCAGCAGGTTGAGTGTATCAATATACACTCAATATTTGTCTCTTTGTCTCTCATTTGGGAAATTTAAACAACTCAGCTAAATAGGAGGAAAACAGATGCCTTGGTACCTTTGAAAACTATTAAGAGCAAATCAAAAAGGTAAAATGAATGAAACCGTTTCAATGGAAAACATACATCTGTAACAATGCAGAGAGGGCTGTTTTATAATGTTTAATGGTGAGCATACAGCAGCAGCTGGCAAGAGTGCTGTAAGGAGTTTCATCAGGAAATTCAAGCAACAGCTGGCAGAGGCACGCTCAGCAGAGCTGCCTACAATCAGGAAGTCCATCTGAGATCCTGTAGCAGCCGGCAGGTGTGCTACAGGTGAAATCCACTCAGAGGACATAAACCATACTTTAATAAAAATCACTTTCTCAACCAGCATGATATTTTTTCAAATTTTGCTTTTTTTGGAAATAATTTTAGACATAGGAAATTCCAAAGAAAATACAGAGTCTGCATGTATCTTTCATTTACTTTCCTCAATGGTTGTATTTCATATAACAACAATCCAATATCACAACCCACAAATTTGATATAGGTACAAAGTATCGGTGTAGAGTTGTACATCATTTTTATTACCTGTGTAAATTCATGTACCCATCACTGCAATTTAAATCTAAAACTATTTCATCATTTTTCATTTTTCTGAAATACATGCTGGAATGTGACTGCTAGGTTTTCTTGGTGGATTGATCTTTTTTTAATCCTATATTTAGCTCCATACCTGATCATTTTCTTTGCTCTGAGGTCACTTTATCTGACTTCTTTTAATGTTTGCCTGTCTTTTTCCATTCACTTTCACTACCTAATTGTTATAGTTGAACTGCATTTCTTATAGACAGAATATAATTGTGTCTTTTAAAAGTTTTTAAAGATTAATAGACTTTATTTTTAGGGGTTTTAGCTTTATGGGAAAATTGAATAGAAAGTTAAGTGTTTCCATATACTTTTCTCTCTATCTCTCACTCTCCCCCACAATTTCCCTATTATTAACATCTTGCACTAGTGTGGAACATTTGTTACAACCGATGAGCCAATATTGATATATTATTAACAAATGTCCATAATTTACACTAGAGTTTACCCTATGTATTATGCATTGTGTTTTGACAAAGTTTGTCATGCACATGCCATTACAGTGTCATATAGAATAGTTTCACCTCCTTAAAAATCTCCTGTGCTCCATTGCAAACCCCTTCCCACCCCACCACCACACATACATGCACGCACGTGCGCACACACATACATCCTGGGCAAATATCCATCTTTCCTGCTTCTGTAGTCTAGCCTATCCTAGAATGTCATATAATTGAAATAATAAAATACGTAACTTTTAATATTGGTTTCCTTTTCTTAGAAATACGCATTTAAGTTTCTTCCAAGTCTTCTTGTTTTTGTTTTTTTAAGGGTAGGTGCAGGTAGGAATAAAGGCAAGCAGACAAGCAGGCAGGAAGGGAGAGAAGGAAGAAGCACTTTGTTTTCTTATTTTCATTTAATTGTTCATCTTGTTCTTCTCAGTCCCACGACACAAACATGGGTCTCTGGTATGCATGTGGACTGACGTTGACCAGAGGTTGAAGAACTAACCATGACTACATCTGGGGGTACCCTTTCATGTGTTTTTGTGGCTTATTTCTTTTTAACACTGAATAATATTCCATTGCATGGATGTATACAATTTATTCACATATTTAGAATGTCTTGATTGCTTCCAAATTTTGGTAATTATGAATAAGACTGTGAACATTCATTTACAGGTAGTTTGGTTATTTTTTGTTGTTGTTAGTTTTTTTTTTTTTTTTAAGGAAAGGTGCAGGCAGGAATAAAGATGACTAGGCCGGTAGGCAGGAAGAGAGAGGAGAAAGAAGCACTTCAGTTATTTTTCATTTAATTGTTCACACTGGTTGTTCCCTCCCAAGACTGGGTCTCAAACCCAGGGATATGTGACCTTTGAAGGTAACTGACTAACCACTACTCCATCAGGGTGTGTCTTTTTTTTTTTCGGTTTTGTATACCCAAGTTTTCAACTCATTTAGGTAAATACCAAGAAGAATTGCTCATTCTATCTCTTCAGGAGGAAAAGTTTCCTAACTAGCAGTATTTAAAAACAAATCAATTATATTATTTATCTGTAGAAGATTATCTTTCTTTCTAACATTGACATAATTTTTTTAAAATCATCCTATACATACATCAAAACTTCTCTCTTTAGCCAAAGGATAAAGAAAGGGGTAGCCTAAAAAGACAATATGTTTTTAGTATAAGTAATCACCTAATATTAATAGGACCACTAGACCTAGAGTGCCAAACTAAATATGACTTAAAAAATGAAATTGTACAAGAACTTCCCATATTCAAAGCAAATTAGTAGATCCTTTCACCAACACAAACTTCTGCATGATTTACTGACATATAACTACATTCTTATTTTGGTGAGAGGAAGAGATTTTATTTTTTAAAGGAACGGTTCAGGCAGGAATGAAGGTGAGCAGGCAGACAAGAAGAGAGAAGAGGAAGAAGCACTTTGTTTTATTTAGCTGTTCATCTTGGTTGCTCACTCTGGCTCTGGGATGTGAACCCAGGTCCTTGTGTAAAAGACAACAAAGTCACTTCTTTCAGAGATAAAACTGTTATAAACTTTAACATATCACAAGCCAATGAATATACTGTATCTTCATATTTGGCAAGGAAAACTACTGACAGTTAAGGAAAATGATGAATTTGTGGTGGTTGGGATGTATATGGACTGTGCTCTTGGCCAAAGGCAGCTGACCAAACCAGTACTCTACAAGGGTGCTCCAGAAAAAGCATTTTTAAATATTATCTAACTAGCTTAGTGAATCATAAATCACCTAACTGTAAATTTGAGAAGATTAAGAGAAGAAAAAATAATTCAAGTGGGACCAAATTTCAACAAGCAAAATTAATACAGTAAATTTTCTTGATAATGAATGAACAAAATTGTCACCCTATTTTAAACTCATTTGGAATTTGATATAAGTATTTTGCTTAATGATTACTTTTCAAACCACGAATTAATATTTTTCTTTAACTGTCAGTAGTCTCTGCTTGCCAAGTTACAGACAGACACTAGACCTTCCAGAATGAAGACGCAGTATATTCACTGGCTTGTGCTGTGTTAAATTTTATAACAGCTCTCTCTCAGGAAGAAGTGACATTGTTATCTTTTACATAATTTAGCTATGTGCTGTTTTCAGCTTCAAATATTTCTTACAACAGAGTCAAATATATTTTTCATTACTTAAACCATGATAATATAAATATTGTAGATTTACCCTGGAAAAATAAACAAAACTTTAATAGAAAGGGAAGTCTTCAGGAATAATAAAATGTGCTTGCTTGTATAACATCATGCAAATGTCATTCAGAGAAATGTGTGCGAGTCCCCCATTAGTCTCAGCAATCCTCACTCTGGTTTATTAATAGAATGCAATGTCTACTCTGAGCCTGCCTTTTACCACAACTCAGTTCTCCCCACACGCTTCTCTTCCCAGCCATCCACATGTATCAATCCATCAGGATATATTCCAGCATGGTGGAGGTTATCTAAATCTCAGCATACCATCTCTAGAACCTCCTAGGGTCAGGGAAGACTTGAGCTGATCTGGGAAAGTGTAGCTTGTACCCTTAACCCAATCTCCCTACCCTCCAGGTATTTCACAGATTCCCTACCACCTTTCTAGTGTCTGTTTATGCTAAATGACTAAAGGCATTTACCATTGTCCAGCTACTCATTCATTATTTATCCCACAAATATTTATTGAATATATATCACATATCACACACAGGTTTAGGTGTTGGGGAGATAGCAGCGAACACAGCAAATTCTCTGCACTCACCGAACTTAATTCCCATGTTGAGAAAGAGTATAAATTCACAAGTACAAAGATACTATTACAAAAATAATGTAATACCACAGTGACAAATAATCATCAAGAAAAGTAAAGCTGTATTGGAAAGTAAATATTGACTGGGGGACAGTGTCATAGATGTGTTAGGGAAGGCCTCTCTGTGGTGGTAGCTTCTCAGTAGCAACCTAAGGAAAAGAGGAAGCAGAATCTAGCCAAGTGCAAAGAACCTGAGGTAGAGACATATTTGTTATATTTGGAGAAACCAAGAGGTCAGCACAGCTCAACCTGAGTGGGGGAGGAGATATTATCAAAGAGGCCAAGGTTCAGGTACTGCGTGGCATTAGAGGTCATGGCAGAACTCTGGGTTCATTCTAAATGAGGTAGAAAGCTACTGAAGGCTTTGTTGTTTGCCTAGATCCAGCATATGCATTTCAACAATCATCCTGAATGCTGTTGAGAGAATACTTTATGGAGGGAACATGTAGAAATATGGAGCTCGTTCAGGATGCTCTTCTAGAGATGGTGGTAGCCTGGAAAAGAGCAATGGTGGTAGAGATGATAAGAAGTGTGATAGAGAATATATCTTCAATTCAGAACCAATAGAATTTGCTGGTGGATTGACTGAGCACTGTGAGCAAAGAGAGATGATGAATTTTTTCAGCCTGAGCACCTGGGTAAATGATAGCACCATTTTTGGAAATATGGAGCACTGAGGGAGAAACAGGCCTCTGGAAAGAAATGAAAAAATCCTGAATAAATTGTGTTTGATTTCAATATTTTTTTATGACGTAAGTATAGAAACTTCAGGAATCTCCCAAATTTATAAATACCAACAAAACCTATACTATTTCCCATAAGATAAAGTGTTTTTTTTTTTCTTTCTCATCCCTTAAAGATCTCTTTCTTGTTTGAGAACAATTGTGACTAAAGCCAGAGCGCTCTCCTGAAATGATGATGCTACAGTATCTTTTCTTACTGCTCTATGGGAACACGCAGTGCACTTATCCATGGTGTGACTCAGTTCCACAGAAAAATTTGATATTTCACTCTAGCTTCTCCAGCACTTTTAATTTATAGTGAAGAGTACTTTTATATATAGTGAAGAGTCACATCCATCCTCAGCATTAGCAGGTTTTTTTTTGTTTTTTTTTTTTTTTTTGGCCACTTTTCAAAAAGAAATAGAATGGTTTCACCTCATGAATGTACTGAATTGGGACAGTGACTCAGCATAAGAGGTCATTTTTTAAATATAGATTGTTTAAGAGAATAAAATTAAAATGACTGGGTTTGCTACCTCTGTTAGTTAACACATGTTTCACAGTAATAGTTAAGCCATATCAGAGTGCATAGTGCCTAAATATATATAGTCCACTGAAAACAAATTAGTCCTGATAAACTATAAGAGTTGGCTGGAAGGAAGAAAGGATTAAAGAAAATGAGAAAGAACAGAGACAAAATATTGTTCCCCAACCCATGGAAAATCTTTCTTTTTTATAAATTTCTTTTTCTGTAATTATCCTCCCCAGCCCCAAATTACATACCACACATGTACTACATATCTACGTATGTACTATGGTCCTGTGGAAGTGACCATTGTAATAGTTAAAAAATTTTTGGCCTCCGAGAATCAATTTTCATCCCATTGTGGTCAGCATTGACCTTATTGAGAACGCATGCTGTAAGGTGCCTGTTGTTTCAGTTTGTATGAACTGATTATTTAACTTTTTGTAAATCACTTGCTCTTTGAGACTGTTTCTCATTTGTCATCTGAAGAGGTTGAACAAGCTCCTAAAACTCATTCTCCGCACTGAAATCCTATGCCTTTTGTCATGTGCATGGGCCATGGTGTCTGTCTCCTCCAGCGGTCCCTGTCCCCTTGCCCACTGAACTGCACATGCAGACGCAAAAGGCAGCACACTGCTCCGTGATTATTAGGTTTTTGTTAGTCTCCCTCCAAGGCCACGTGAACTCCTTGATGTCAGAGTTCACCTGCATCTGATACAGTGCTTGGCAGGAAGCAAGTACTTGGTCAATGTTTGTAGAATGAGCTACATAGTGCACTAACAGGTTGAACTACATGAAATTGCCAATGTTAGATCTTTTGCAACTGCAAATATATAGGTTAACTCAGGTACCATGGAATTAAATGACACCTGTCTTGTGCTGTAGCATATAAGGTTGTGTCTGACATGTTCAGAGGTCAATATATGTTTAAATGGGAAGGAAGAAAAATTGAAAGGAAAAGAAGAAAATTGTTACCAATTATTTTACTCCTTTCAAAATGCCTAGTGCTCTCTAGCTATAGCAGGCTGTTTAGCTTTAGATCCAGTAGGTTAATGCATGAGCTTGAAACTGAATATGTAAGGATATTATCACTGAATATGTGGTTGCTCTTTATAATCTATGGCATAAAACTTAAGAAGGAAACAAAATTTTACATTAGAAAAGTAATTTCTAACTCACAAGGGACTTCTTCATTAATTATCTCATTGCAAGCTCCAGAAAAGCTTCACATAGCACAAAAGGCAGTCAAACTAAGTAAATCCACTGAACTGGGAATACGATCATTCCTTTGTTCCAACCACATTTCTCTCTTACTTGGAAATTTTAAGCATTCTTTTCAGAAGCTATTAGATAATATTCAAAATTGCCATGGATACAAGATAGCTACATAATGCATTCATCCTTCCTCATGCTCGGTCACTGAGCCTATGAACAGGGTAAACAAATGTCAGAAACCACTCCCATAAGTGGACACAGAGACTTATCCTATGAAGTAGAGGCATCATTATCTTCTGGTGTAGATATTTCTAATCTTGGATGTATGAATTTCTAAAATTGACTAGAAAACTTTATGACTGCAAGAATGTTTCTTATGAAGTTGATAGCTTTTATCAGATTTTGAAGGCTGTGTGCACAGGCTCCAAGCTGACAACTCACCATTCATATGTAGAGTAACTGAGTTTAGAGAGGTCAAGGGGAGGCTCCGCAGCACTAGTTAGGAGTAGAATTTGGCTTTTGGCACCCTTATTCAAATGCTATTTTCCTACGTCATCCAAGTGCTTTTAGGAGTCATGAATTTTTCACTCCTATCAGGGAAGAATTATATCCATGTGTTTCCAAAGTGTGATTATAAAAGGGTCTTGTACACATCTGCTTATTTTCCTTAAGTTTCCAGCATTTTATTGGGATGAGTTAACATTGTTTTAGTTCCATAATCTCAGTGGTATACAGAAAATGAGTCATCTCAGAAGGTGAGAATTTGATGGGTGCACATTGAAATTTGAATAGAGCTGGTAAGGTTCCATGATTATAGATGAACACATATAGTTAGTTTACTGGAAAATGGTTATCTGCTTCCTTCCTCTTAAAAAAAAAAAAAAAAAAAGGAATTATGCAATTGGGAGCAAATCTCATTTGTAATCTAGAACTCTTACATATAAAAAGCAATAGTGGAGATGCTAAAAATGTTATTATAATCATGTAATTATCAGGGACAAAGTTTTTAAAAGGCAACAATATCAAAGTTGTGAGAAGATAGAAAATAAGATTTATTTTTGTTTTTGTAGTGTAAATTTGCCCAATTTTTCTGAATAGTACTTTAAAATATAGTTATGTTTTCAGTAAAAATATAACCTGAAGAGAAGCAATTATTTGAATGCCTAACTTATGTTAAATAGGGAAACAGTTGTAACTGTTGTTGTTTTTTTTTAAAATAATAGCATTTTACACCTCTTCTATTCTCACCCTTCATTCTGGTTTCTTTTTTCACTCAGATCTTCTAATACTTTATATTATCCAAAAGCAACTCTCAAGAAAAAGATCCTGATAGTAATCCTGACAATACTGTCATGTCCAAATAGCAAACACAACCACTCTCAAAAACTGCAGAGGAAAATAACCCCAAACATGTGCTACACTATTGGAGCCCAATGAGAAAATGTCCAAATATTTTCTGGTCTAGTACAGTTCTCAAAAGAGTAGAGTGTGCATCCAATGAAAGGAGGGATCATTTCAAAGTGAAGGTAACAATGAATGCACTCTGGTTACCAGGTAGTACCTAAGGTTCCCCTAAGTATCATAGGAAGCACTGCTCCCCATTCTTCCAGAGTCTTCTGATTATTTCAGAGCTGAGCAGGAAGAGAGGAAGGAATTGAGGAGAGAGGGCTGTGACACTCAACTTTAAATTTAGGAAAGGGCTGAGGGATGCAGAGGTGGGGATGGTGGGCTGGCTCTGCTCCCAGTACCTTAGAAGAAAACCATTGATAGTGGCAGTGGTCCAAAATCCCCAGGCTAAGGCATGGACCTCTGGAAACCTCCTTTACAGTTCTTCTAACTTTATCAGAGTTCTTGGAGTGGGATGAGTTAGAAATTAAGGAAGTAAGCAAATGTCAGTGGAAGGGTCAGATGCAGTGTAGGTAAACCACCCATCAGTCACCATCATAGGACTGTGTGGGAAATGCCTCTTCCCTTTCTTGTTGCAGAAGAGCCAGGAGCAGGAGAGCCAACCCCCTCCTCCAACCTTAATTAGAATCTCTGTCTTTATCACTGTCTTTAGTCATTAGTAACATGGCCAGAGTGAGGAAGTCTATTTGTCAGGCTCTCTACTTTGCTCTCACTGAAATCATAATGATGGTGAATCTCAATCATCTTATTTCTCTATCCCCTAAAATTGTGCATAACCACCACTTTCTGTTCCCTAATCTAATTAAAAGGATGAAATAAATCTCCAGGAAAAGAGCCAGGAACTGTAACATGATGGACACTGGTTAATTAACATTACTGCTGTGTTCTTTGAACCTTACTGCAGAGGTGGTGGCTAGACAGAGGATGTCCCTGCAGACTGCCTTCATCTCAGCCCCTGCCCCAGGCTGTGTACTGTGTGTATAACATTTAAAGGAACAATACAGGATCTCTGACCTCTCACAAATGGGAAACACAGTTCTAGCCAGAACTTCCTATCTATCTCTGGCATCATGAAGACAACTAATTCATCACACACTATGGCTTGTAGAACCCCATTTGGGAGGTGGGATAAGTAAATTGTAGTCAGCATTTTTTTCCTCTGGTATTCTTGAAACAGAACAGTACTCCAGTCAGCAATCAACCTCTAAGGAAATTATCTCAAGAAGCCAGCTCCTGAGCCTCAACTGCTTAAAATCATCACCTCAGGGTTCACCCTGATAAGCAGTAGTTGGGTGAAGTTCACATACATCCCAAGGACTCAGATTCATGTCTCAGGTTGGAGGAGCAGGGAACTGGGGTTGGGGGAGAACAACCAAGACAAACAACTTAATAAATAAAATACTTCTTCCCGCCTCCCTCCTTCCTGACTGGTTGCCTACTCACCCTCATTTCTGCCTTCACCTTTCCTTTAAAAAAAAAATCCACTCAGGACTTCCCAAGCAAGCAGCTTTGGAACTTCTATTATTGAGAGCCAAAGGACTCACAGAATGGGATCCCTTGGCTGGCCCCCTGGATGGTAACATCTCGGTTATTGCTCCAGCTTTTAGTTGTAGAGAAAATAATTGATAAGTATTTAGAGCAGTTACAGAATTATGGGGAGTGGCAACATTTTTGTACCCGGAATGTTTTAGAGATGATATCAAATGATTATTTCATTAGCCACAAATAACCCATGGGTCAACCTACTGTGCGAAGGGCCCTGTGGTGAGTACTGTAAGGGGGAACAGTGGGCCCAATATAGAGTTCTTTCCTAACTATCTTAAAATCTGATTGCTACCTGCCAACAGTAATAATTACAAGAAACCCTCCTCCACCCCCATTAGAATAACTGAGAAGTCAGAGAGCAGCTCTGGAGTGAAGGTGTCTGAGAAGATTATTGTACTTTCCTGGAGGAAGTAGAAGACTCCAGAAAGATGGACTGTACCAGTTTTGCTTCCTCTGGAGATCCTGTGCTATTGCTTGTGGGTAAGGTCTCCCCATCCCGCAGTCTAAAAAGTAATTTTTTTTTTTGGCCAGTCTCTCTGGCATGGTGCTTTATTTATTGTCAGAGCTGTTATTCTGTAGGATCAGAGTCAGAGCCAGATCAAGATTTTGCCAGTCATGCTGAGTCTGCCTTCTATCCTTCCACCCTATTAACCTGCGTTTTTACTGGGAGTTCTAAGGGTGGGGATAGAAGAAAAGGGTTTTCTGTGAATTGGCAATTCTTTAACTAGAATTTTTCACCTACTTTCTAAGCCTAAGCCATGGAAAGCATTTTAGCTTATTTAGTGTCTCCTAGACTAAAATATCTAGGCCTGTTTGAATTGTAGATAGGCCAGGGAGAAAGTGCCAAGGGTAAGGGACCAGGAGACAGCCAAACTTGGCATCTTCCCCTCTTTCTTTGGCCAAACACGTGTACCAGAGAGAAATGTTGTTACTGTCACAGGCAGTTTTGAAGAGGGAAAGTCATCTGAGAATAGCAGAAGAGGAAGGGGTAAAGGCTTCATACATCTTTCCTTGCTGCTTTGAGGAAAAGGCAATAAAAGAGTGAGGGGCAAAGTCACAGTGCTTAATGATGATCACCCCTTTTCTTTAACTGCTTGTGTTATGGGTCATACTAGACACAGGCAGAAATTAGGTTTGAATAAGGGTAATTCAGTGACAGTTGCTACTCGTAGGATCTGTTCTTCTGAGAACCTGAATTTGAGTCTGGTTACAGATCTTTAACATTTGAAGTGATCACTTTAACGTAAATGACTTTTTTTTTAAAGAAAGGGATGAAAGTATGAACTCAGTATTCAATAATGTACAATTTATCAAATTCTTTATGTATAGGCATATATGTCCAACTAGTATATATAAAAGTGAGCACAATTCGGTATTAGAGCAAATCTCTCCTGACTTGGAAAAAAGGGAGATAAAAGATCCAGGCAAGCCTTTCTAATGGAATAATCTTTATTACATGCTAGTTTTATCATTTATCTCTTCGTTGTCCCTTTTTGGTCTGACTGGGAAGTCGACATCATTAGTTTGAGATTCTTACTTCAATTGTAAAGAGATGCTAATTTTTCTGTTCATTGGTCATATTTCATGTTGAAGTAGGTATTCAGATATTTAAGTATAGTTCTCTACTTTAAGCCATTATATTTCCTAAATGATTATGTGTAGTTTCATACAATGAATCCTTCTCTCCCCATGTTAGTTTTTTAATTTCTCATTTCAGCTATTCATGGATGCCCACAGTTTAATGATGGGATATATGCTAAATGGGCTACCCTATCTATTTTTAAGAAAATAATGAACATTTTAGGTCATGGGCTACTTGAAAAATTTTCCTCTTTTGTTAATGGACATTGATTTTTATATTTCTTATTTTTTTATTACTATCAAATATAAGCCCTTACCTTACACATATAAAGCAGCTTCACCAGTGTTTTAATGGTAAAACATGTCATATGTATATGCATAAAGAGCTCACCAAGAGCATTTCAGTTTGATATACTGTAAGTCTTGGGGCTAAACCAAGTAAAGAATCATGTGGCTTTCTGGACTGACTGACAAAAGCATTCCCAGGCAGAAGAGCAAGTGCAAAGAGCCTGGGGTAGAAACATTAATATAAAATTTATTCTGCACTAGATATTGCCCAATTCTCCAGGGACACAAAGATCAGATAGGCAGTCCTCACCCTGGTCTGTAGTCTGCACAGGGGTTCCTGAATATCATTTGTGACTTCGTTTATTTCATAAAAGCCTAAGCACTATATCAAGCTGTTCACATTTGATATCAGTTTTCTTAAATTTAGCAAAGAGAATTTATTTGTATAAAAGAGTGTCTTGGGATAGATATATACCTAAATAATCAAAACCTTCTGCAGTTAGCTTTTTAGTCAATTGCTTCTCTCCCACAAACTTTTGGTAGCTGCATCTGTCCATTCTTCCGTGTTGGCGCTAGAAAAAGGAAGTACACAACAGATACAATAAAGAAGTAGAGGAAACAGAATCATATAAGTTATGAGAGAGTTGCTTGGAAATGATTTCTTCTATGTTTTACCAGATTAATATGCTTTCTGGAGTTGGAAGGACTAGCGTTAGTGAACTTCTAGGGTATTGGTATCTGTTTCTAATTCAAAGGATCTGACTTTGAAATTAATTCAGGAGATGAAGTCAGCATTGTAGAAGTTCTGTGAAAAGTTGCAAAGTATTTGGTATTCCTAGTTTGTAGTCACAATATAAAGCTGAACAACTTTTAAATCTGTAGACATTGTACTTCTTTAAATAATGCTACAGAATTTTGAATATATTAGCAACAACCTTTTAGGTTAATATTGCTGCTAAGATACAAGGAGATCCTCCCTCTTGTCCATGTAGCAAGCTCTCTGACAAAGTCTCAGAGAAATTTTTCCAACATACGTTCAGTAATGTTTGTTTTGTGCTTACGAAATTGCAGAACAGATTTAAGTCATAATGATGATAGTGTAGAAAGGACAAATTCAACACTAATTTATGGAGGGGATGCATGATTTGCCCGTCAACAATCAAGGATTCAAGTTGACTGATTCAATTTTGCATATTATAGTAACACTGTTTTATGGCAACTATACCAGTCTTATGTCTTTAGACTTGATGAATATGGAGGATCCTGATAATCAGTTTCAAGGTAATTTTCACTGAGTTAGGGAACTGTTTCCACTATTTCTAGAATGTTCTTTTTTTCCATAAAAGACATAGACATACTTGCTTTAATTACAGCCACATACACACAAAATGTGCATACACACACAATTCTTGAAGTTTAGTTTAAGTAAAATTATTATTTTGCAAACAGTTAAATACCATATTTCTCCATTTTTTCTTAATTTTACTTTTCTTTTTAAAGACTCTTAAATTACATTAATATTTCCTTATTTATGCCACAAAATTGCCATGCTATAATCAGTTCTTATTCTCTATTATACTTTCCCCCCACACTTTCTGACATATAGTTTGAGACTTCAAAGGAAACAATTCTAACAGCTTCCTATACTAAGATAGTTAAGACTTAGCAATAGCCATTACTTAAATTCTATATTAGGAGGGAGGGATTTTGGTACTAGAAGTACCAATGCTGATAGAAAATTGTAAAGAATTGAAATGAAAAAAAAAATAGGTTTCTTAGTTGATGTTTTAAATTTGTTTTCCGTATTACAACACAATATTTCCAATTCAAATTTACTTTTGACTAGAATTTAAAATTTTTTCTGCCCATATAAATTCATTCTATTTATTAATAATATAGATGTTAGCTAGCCAGGCTTTTTTTTTTTTAAAGATATGTAAAATCAAACGGCTAGAAATGAATTTCATTTACTTATTAAGATATAACTCATTTGGATATTACTGCTTTGCAACACTTTGAGTGGAGAATACCTTAAAAGTACTCTTATACGTAAAGCACCCTAGCCTTCACTGCAACAAATTTCACTCAAGTAAAATGAAAACATACAATCAAATCATAATCAGTTGAAATTTTTTCCTGATATGGCAGAATTTACTATGGTAAATAAAAATGAGGAAATACTTTTAGCTTGCAGTAATAAAATTTCACATTAGAAAGACTACCTATAAATGAGAGGCACTTTCTAGGAAGCAGGTTAAAATGCAACTTTAAAACAGTGTTCTCAGAGGGATAAGTAATCCAGAAATATCTAATTTGGAAAACATTTGACAGGCAGTTGTGAAGGGTCAACACAAGGGGAAAAAAAATACAACGCAAAACTAGGACAAATCTTGTCCTCCAGTTCTCACTTATAAATCCCAGTGAAGCCAATGGAAATTTTTTTGAAATATCTAAAAGACATTTGTCCTAGTTCAAAAAGTCTATTAAATTAGTATTTTAACACATTGTCCTACTTAAGTCTTGTCCTTATGGCCCTTTTAACATTGTTTCACCCAGGGCTCATTTATAGCTTACTAAGAAATCACATAAACAAGGCATTTGACATTCTATTCAACTTTAAAGATATTTTGACTCCCTAAAACCTCCCTAATACTCCACGGCTGATAAAAGGATCTATGAAAAAAATCATGGATCTAAGGCAAATTGTGAATTTTAATGCCAATACAGTGACAAGTATAAACAGATATAAAATATGTAACAATGATATTTAGCTGGGGGAATTTCATCCCTGAAATGAAACATATATGTAGCTGAGATTATCTAAAATATTGTGACCTTTTATTTTATAATACTGAGTGTATAAATACCACTATAGGTGATTCTCTTTGTCATAACATGAGGAAGCTGAGTAACCTCCAACTTCCTGTGATTTATATTTACAAAGTTTCTATTTTGGCCTAGTACTGACTAAGAAACACATAAATTACCTTCTTAGAGGTACTATATTTAGTTTGAGGAACTGCAGGAGCAAAGCATTATTTCATAGTATAAATTCATGGTTCATTATTTCGTGGTCCAAATTCACTTACCAGAGGAACTGAAATTCCTCCAAGAGGTGAATTTGCTAAGCACCCACCGTCAGGTTTGAGAACTATCTTTGCAAGTAGGACCAAAGAGACTTCAGGGAGACACCGGCTAAGAAATGAGGGAGCCAGTCTCTGCTCAAAATTAAGCTTGAAAAGGAAAGAAAAAATTGAGACCACAGACTCTGGAGCCAGGTGGACTAAGTTCTTATCCCTTCTGTATCACTAGCTCTATGACCTCAGTTACTTTAACTTTTCATGGTCTCCGTTACCTTTTCCCTTTAAAATGGACATAGTAATGGTGGTGGGGTATTTTTGTTTTTAATAATTTAAGAGTTCAAATAGCTTGAGGACTTATAACATTTTCTTCCCAGTTTAGCTCTCATCATTATTTTATATTAAGTACTATCACTAAGGTTTGTCTCTTAACCCAGATCCATTATCCTAATTGAAAACATGTGAGAGAGTCTGGGTGGAGAAAGGATGTGTAGAGGTAGAAGGCAATGCCAAGAGATAAAAAGAGAAGGGAACTGCTTCAATAAAATTTCAGTTAGCTCCCCAGTTCCTGCTCTATTTTGATAGCTAGCATTATTTTACAAAACCGAGAGTCCTTTTCCTCATTATGCAACATGACTTGCCGTTGGCTTCTGTGTTTCCCTTACTAGTTTCAGGTTAATCAAAGCAGAAGTGACTGGTGGGCTTTGACACCTACCTGTCAAGGGTGAGTGGAGAAGAGGAATCGAACCAGATGCCGCTCTACAACTCATCTTTCAGATTCTGGAACCCTCTTGAGCTCCAAAACAAGCAAGAATTGGGGGAAAGTCTTCAGAAATTGCCTGAAATTTATCAAACTATCAAGCATTTCCGCTTATTTGTTACGCACCAGGCATTGTGCTGGCCATTGGTGGCACAAAGATGATGGTGATGCCCCTGACCTCAAGTCTCTCTAGTTCATCCATGGGCCCAGCTACTTGCGGGATTCAGAGGCAGTATAGGGCCATACACTTTGCTACGACACAGGGGACCCATGATTGGGCATCAAGGAAAGATGATTACAGGCATTAGCCCGGTGCAGCAAGATTTCACATAGAGGATGTCATCCAGAGCAAGAACATGAACTTTTGTTTGACCTTTACACTTCTATTAAGTAAGATTCTCTGAAAATATTTGATAGCAAATCCAAACAAATCCTTTAAAACCGAACGGATCAGTGGTTACACACTGAACTATCTCTAATGGTACCATTTCAGAAACATCTCTTTCACAAGAAGCGTGTTTGCATGCTTCAGTGTCTATGTATACACGGAGGTCAACAACAAAATTCCCAGTGAAGGCCAAAAGCAGGCATACCTCCCTCTGGACGCGGCGCACGTGTCCGTCGGACCCGCCTCTGCCCCCGCCCCTGGACCCCGCCCTATCCCGATCCTGCGGGGTGCGCCAACGCTCGCGAGAGCCCTCTCTTTCCACGTTTGCCACGTTCCAAAAGACCGCGATTGTCTGGAAAGCCGAAAAACGCTCACTGGCGCTTGAGTCTCACCGAGCAGCTCCAAGTCTTCTAGGGGCGGGAGAGCGCGTCAGGGTTCCTCCCCTTTTTAGAAGACCTTGTAATTGGCCTGTATCCACCATCACTCAACATCCAGAGGGCGGGGGGAGGCGGGGCTAGATAGGGGAGGGGCGTGGCCGGAGGCCGGCGAAGCGCGCGCGCTCGTCTCGGGAGGGAATCACAGGTTCGGCGCACGCGAGGGTTGGGCGCGCGCCGCCGGGAGGCTGGTGAAATTCCGTGCAGGCGCAGCGGTTGGTGCGGAGGGAGGCTTAGAGCTGCCGCAGGACCCACGGACCGCACCGGCTGCAGCCTGCACCTTCCCGCATATCCCTCGCACTGAGAGAGCCCCTCAGCCTTCCTCTGCCCAGGCTGTGCGTGCAATGGCCCCGCGCAAGAATGCCAAGGGCGGCGGTGGCAGCAACAGCAGCGGTGGCTCCAGCAGCGGGAGCCAGGGCTCAGGCACCAGCGGTGGCGGCGGCAGCAGCAGCAGCAGCAGCAGCAGCGTCGGGACCCGGAGAGGTCAGAAGCGCTCAGGAGAAGGGGACCAGGGCCCAGACCTTGGTTTAGGGACCGCCGGCTAGTGGCTGCGGCCCGGGCGGCGGGAGCAGTAATTCCATCTCCCCAGGTCCCACTGCGTCTCTCCTCCATCCTGGGCTTTGCTCCTTGCCGCGCTGGGTGGAGGCCGCACTTGGTGGGCTTGGTGGGCCTGGAGGGCGCAGGGAGAGGCCTGACTTTTGATGGGGTAGGTGTGGGAGTCCTGCGGCCTCTGCCGGACTGATCCCTCACCTGTGGACGCATCCGAGATGGAGCTTACTGATGGACTTTTTCTTGGCTTTCCGTGTAATTGAAGATGGGAGTAAGAGAAACAATTCATATTTGTTTTTCATATTTTGGATAGCTTGAAAATGAGCCAAACTCAGGGAAAACAAGTTCTTGCCAAACCAGAATATTTTAAGAGCAACTCAAAGGGTAATCTATAAGAGCGGGTGAGGAGGAAACTGGAAGTAATTGGATGTTACTGGAAATTATTTTTAAATATTTTTGCCTTGTAGAGTTTTCTCAGCATGCGTTGTGTTTGCCTTTAAAGTGTCACAGAATACCGTAGACTACTGGACAAGTTTATTTTTTCTCTTTGTCTTCTCTTTCTTTCTTTTTTAGAACTCTATTGGCTATTCACCTTTCTCCTCCATGTGCTTACCCAGAAAAGAGAGAGAACAGATGTTTTAAATCTGTTTCGTCTCATATTTCAGTGGGTTTCTTTTATACGTCCTTTGACTCAGATTTAGGATATTGAGACTGCAATACACATGTGTATTGAATGTGAGCTGTAAACTTTCCTTTTTGCAATGATCTTTTTTTGTTGGCTGAGGTGATACATATCATTTGTTTGTGTATATCAAGAACAAATTAGATAACTAGACATTCTTGAAAGAATTATTTTTTATAGTGCTTATTATTATCTGAAATTTTCTTACTCATTTTCATTTCTGTTGTTTTTCTGACCTCCCTCCTCTTGTTTATTTCTGTCCCCAACTCCTAGAACTTTCCTGTCCCTTAATAGGTGATCAGTAAATACTTGATTAGAGAATGAGTAAATTTAAGTGGCAAAAATAGTGTACTTAAAGTCATTGAACAAATTTGCCTTTTAAGAAATATTTGTACTATAAATGGAAAAAAGATACAGTTTGAAATTCAAAGCAATCCTGCCAATTCACCTTTGACATAAAGGAAAACTTTGTGCTCTCCCTCCGTAAATGTTAACAGGCTTAAGAGTAGATTATCTGTCTCTGCGCTCTTGCTACACTTTAGTTTCTAAATGATGAAAGCCCTTGTGGCACTAAGCACCAAGGAGAAAAAAAGCTGATGAACAAAGTTTTATTATTAATTGTTTTCAATTTTTTTCTAACTGTTTGCAAATGAAGCACATGTTGGTCCTACTTTATCCTTTTCTATCTCATGGGTAGAGAGGACTGATTACCTCTGAGGAACTCACTGTCTATGACCTATCATTGGTCAGAGTTAGTATGGGAAATGCATTCAATAGCAACCAATTAGCAGGCACGTAAAAAATTTAGGAAATGTTATGACCTACACTCATGTATTCTGACTTTCATATTCAGGTAACTTGGAGCAAGGTCTGTCCTTGTTTGAAGGTCTGTATAGCTTTTTAAGCATTTTACACTTTGGTTCTATAATTGTCACAAAACTGATGGAGTACATAAAATAGAATATATGCAAGAGAAAAATTGCTATATTACAAAAACAACAACTAATAAAACAAACCCTATATATTTGAAGAGTTGATATTGGAGTCCTACCTCTTACATAACGAATGTTTTTGTTCTACAACCTTTTTTTAATCCCATTAAATACTGACTGGGTTCTGACTTTGTGCCAGGTACGTGTAGGTGATGGAAACAGGAATTTTTAGTTACACCACAGTGTGAAAGTGTGATTCTGTTTATATTATTTTCTTACAGCAGCATATGCTTGAAAGACAAAGCAACTTCTTTTGTTGCCTTGTTTATTGGTTAATTTAAATGTAAATAGACATTGGTGCCCAAACCATTATCATCTGCTGGTAGGAATCTTAGCAGTAGCATCATTGTGAGGACGTTTTATTACCCTCTAATTTTATAGTGGAGGAAATTAATGCCTAGAAAGGTTTTCTAAATTCAGTAAAGGTTGTGTAGTTCTAGAAAGCCTGACTAGTTACTGATATAACCAAGATTAGACTTTCGTTGTTGTTGATATTTGTTCATTATACCGTACTATTTGAAGTTTAGGTGCTCTTAATTTGTAAGTTTTTATGGGAATCGTGGACTGGAAGTAGATTATCTCTTAAATTGCCTTTCATTTCTCTCTGTGGCATACTGCACTTAGTTTTTTAAGAAAAGTGTACAATAAAATTTCCATAGACTGAAATTTTATTTTAAGCAATACATTTGAAAATCTTAGTTTGAGAGGTACATGTGCTCAACTAGTAAGTTTTTTTTGAGACGTTTTGCATAGCATCTGAAGTTGATGATGATATGGGAACATTATACATTAAAAAAAATTTGTGTAAAAGCATGGAGGGAAAAGAATTTAATCCTTTGAAACATGAAATTTACTGAAAAGGTGATTGTTCCTCTTTCTTGGTGGTCATTTTATTGAAAAGCGATGTTTGGAAGGAACTTTGGGGATTTATATATCAGATTTTAAAGCAAGTGTCTCCTTTTCATTTAACTCTTATATAAGAATCGAAAATGATAAAATGTCTAATTTCCTCCAGAACTCTGTTTTACCTTTTCCAGTTTTACTCTTTATAAAGAAACATGAGTATATTGGACATCTTACCTTTAATTTGCATATAAAAAATCTACTTCCATGGCCAATTGGGTCCAGGGGAAATCTTTTTTAGGTTTACTGATTTTTTAAATCTTTGGTTAAGAATGCTCCTGATGTTCTTTGGGGCTTATTTTTCAGTCCACAGACATGGGTACATGTAATGTTTTTGTTTGTTCAGCTTTTCCCTTTTGATTTTCATTCAGTATTTCCCTGTAGCTTCTGATGTACCTCAGATTAAGTATCTGCTTATTTTGTCTAATTGTGTGGTTCTACAACATCACCCTTTACCAATAGGTGTCGCTGTAGAACACTTTTTCCTCCAAGCTGACGCTTCAGATTATATAACTAGTTTTTTTTTCCATCAATCCTGTGTAAACATGGGAGCACACATACGTGATTATATATGTGAATGTATAGTGTGCATATATATATATATATCTACACACACACACTCTCTCTCAGAACTACTGATGGATATCTAGCCACTGATGTCTAATTCTCTTCAGTCATTGATAGCAGATTTTGAAATTTAGTAGTAAGCATTGATCTCTTACAACCTTATTTATTTAGGCTTATTTCATTTAGGATTAAATACCTTGACATACAAGTTTTAAATTTTAAACATTCATAGATTCATTTGATACATACTAATAATATAGAATTTTTACTTTTCCTTCTATTTTTCTGCTTTCAGGGTCTCTTAGACTACTTAGTAACTAGCAGATAAATGCAGTGTCTGATTACATTCTGGCTCCCTTGAATGAAAAGACCTTGGTGAAATTTCCTTTCTTTAGCAAGAGACTATCAGAACCAGTTGCTTAATCAACTATTAGTCATTCTAGAATGAAATGATAGGGAGGCCATAGTTCGTCACCAAAAGAACTGTGTGCTATTTTGTGTTCAGTTGAACATAGCATTTTGTCTAACCTGGTCAGATCACATGAAACCTCATACCTTACAATTTTCTGGGGGAATTCCTGAATATATTTTAAAAAGACCAAACTTGTTAACCTCTATGAGGCTAAAGAAGTAAAAAGAAAGATCTGTATTTTTAATCTTGCCTTAAAATCTTATGTCTCAGATTACTAGCAAATGAGAGAGGTTTTAGCTAATTAGCAACAGAATAATTTGTAAGCTATAGATCCTATTTTTATTTAGTTTTGGAAATTTAATCCCTGAGTTCTCTGGTCTCAATAGAATGTCTGGTTAGGTCCTATAGTTCTAGCCATTTTTATTAGAAAACTAGAGATTAGGATGTTCATATCTTCCTTCTCTTACGTGATACTGTGGGGATATATTCTGGGATCTAGTGCTATGTCTTTTTTCTCCTTGTAATGCTAGGAGCCAAGATGATATTTTCCTGTCAGTCATTATTCATTTATAAACTTTATGTATTTGTTTCCTGAAATGAGGGTGCTTTAGCCATTTGTTCTGCTTTTACTATTTGCTTTCCAGGGAAATATCTTGCTTATCCTTGACTGATAGGGTTATGGGTTAGAGGCAGATCACTGATTAGTTCTGATTTCATATTGATGATGCTTGAGACAAATTTGCTATAGATAATAGATAGTAGACTCAAAGGAAAATTCGAGCCTACTTGGTGAATAAATCTTTTAAAAAATATTTACGGAAGGTGTTTTGATGGGTCTGGGCTGTTCTTTGGCCTTGTGAGATTCCGGTGGATTGCCTAGTTGTTTTGGCAGTAGGATCATCGTCTCCCATAGATACCCGCTGTGCTCTAACATGGATAAGGTTAGCGAATCAAATGGGGTCAGTTGTGGTGAAAGGGTGTCTAGTTATAGCTATTCACAGTGACACCACTGTTGCTGGACCTGGGGAAAGGGCAGCGCTTCTCTCCCACACTTGAACCTACAGGCTTAACCCAGTGACTCATTGTATGTGTAAACCAGCAAGGACCAGTCTTGACTTAAAAATGAGAGGATATTGTTTGATAAAATAATCTTATTCCGTAACCAGTGTTTTGTAACTCCCTTTTGTTGTATTTTATGTAGATTTGACAGCCTTTTCTGCCATTCCACAGTGCAGAAAGATTCACTGCTCTTTTGTTCTTCTGACCTGTTTTTACAACTTCTGTTTCTTGTTTAATTTACCCCTTATATACATAGTTCCTCCTGATCAGTCACATTGTTTTTAATTTCAGTTTTCCTGAAATACTGGAAAGCCCCTTTGGTCTTAGACTCCTGAAATTTTATGTAGGGGCAGTTAATATTTTTTACATGAAAATAAAAATCTGTTGAAAGAAAATCTAGCATTTAACTTTACATTTCCATTTTTGAGTCAAAAAATTTGAATGAGATGCTTGTCACTGAGTTTAGAAGTTTTTTTCATTTCTTTTTGCCTTTTGACAGCACACCATCTCTCTAACTTCTAGACGACAAGTATTTCTATGTGCTACTTTTAAAAGTTATTCAAAATATTGCATATTTAAGGCTTGTTAAATAGGCATTAAAGAGTAATATGGTAAATAATGTGAAGAAAGAAAATCTTGCCAAATTCTTGGTTTCTCATGAGAAACTATTATTTATAACAAATTTGTTTTAAGCATCATCAGTGTGAAATCAGAACTGGTCAGTGATCTGTCTCTAACCTTGTCAGTCAAAGATAAGCAAGATACTTCCCTGGAAACCAAGTATTAAAAGCAGACCAAATGGCTGTGTTATCCTTTCCCAACCAATCAGTACATTTGTGATAATCATTTTCATGCATTTGTCTATAATATATAAGAAATAGACAAATATGTTACATGGCACTTTATGTACTCTGTATACATTCATGTAAATATATTTATTGTTAACAGCCACATGTATGAAAACTGATTAGGAAGTGTAGCAGTATCGCTATAGAAATGCACACATATATATGTACACACTTGTTTAGCAAATGTAAAACATTTTGTGAATAGGTTCATACATGATATAGTGAGATTCCACGGAACTCTGGCTCTTCATTTTCACATATATATTTCTTCACTATATGAATGTGCTGCTTTTTTGTTTAACTGTCCTGTTGAAACACTTGGCTTCTTTCTTTTTTTTTTTTTTTCTTTCAAAAAATGCTTCCCTGAACTCCTTTGTAGCTATACATCTCCTTGTCTACATTTTTAAGCATTTTTCTAGAGCATTACTTGAGGATTGGAATTGTTGGGTCATAACAATTTCACATACTAAGCTTTATAAGTTACTGCCATTTTTAACCTCAAAGTGGCTGTATCAATTTACACTTCCACTCACAGTAAATACAATTTGTTTTTTGTCGTAACCACATTACCAACACTTGATAAAGTTATTAATATTGGCAGTTTTGACATGTGTGAAGTTTTTTGTGGTTTGAACTTACAGTTTCCTGATTACTAGTAAGATTACTAGTGAGAATAGCCCTCTGTGTTTCCTTTTCTACAGAATAGCCTGTTAACATATTCTGCCTATTTTTCTGATTTGGTTTCTTTTTATTTTTAGTTTTGATTTGTAGTATTTCTTTCTGTACCCTCAGCCTTTTGCTTCTTTGTGTTGTTAATAGGCTTCTCTCAGTTTGTGATTATTCATTGTCATTTTCTGTGATCTATTAAGCAGAATTTTAAGATGTAATTTTAATATATTAATAGTAAGATTTTTCTAATTTCTGCTTTATGGTTTGTTCTTATGTGCTAGACATCCTTTCTAACACAGAGATGATAAAACGTTCGTCTGAAATGTCTTAAATTTGATCTTTTCATAGTTAGATCTCTTAAACTACCAGTATTGATTTTAATGTATATATGGTGTGGAGTTTTAATTTACTATTTAAAAAAATGGTGACAATTTACTGTCCTTTAATTGAAGTCTGTAGGATCACCTATTGTGTGTTTACTCGTGGCTGTTTTGCTGTGCACACTGGGGAGCAATTCCTCCCCATATTGTTCTCTGTAGCATATCTTATGGCAAGACCTTAAACCTGTCTTTTTCCACCATTGTCCTCACTGTTTTTAGACCTTTTCTTGTTCAGACCTGCATTTAGAATCTTCTTATCAAGTAAGTGTCATGAAAAAATATTTCATGAATTTAGCTGGGATTGTATTGAATTTATAGAACAGTGTGGGATAAACATGTATTTATAATATTATGTCTTCCTATACATGAACATTCATAAATGCCTATTTATTGAAATAATGATTTTTATAATTTGAATCACAAATCATGCACATATTTTATTAGGTTTAGTCTAGGTTCTTTTTTTTATTTTTTAAGTTCTCATGACAATTTAAAAATGTGCACTCAGAAGAGTTGTATAATGGCCCTTACCACCTAGGTTTTATAGTGGTTAGTGTTTACTATACGCTTTATAGTCTATCAGTCTTACTCTTATGTATTTCGAATCTTACGCGTTTCAAAGTAAGTTGTAGGCTTTGCTTCTAAATTTTTATTTTGTATGCTTGTCCTTTACTAGAGCTCAACCTTTGTTTGTTTTTTCCCCCTCCCAAGATAATATTTTCGTTCAGTGAATTGCACAAATCTGTTTGTGCTGTTTGAGAAGTCTTTATAAATGTATACATCTGTATAACTCAGCAGCCTATTATAGGAAGTCCATTATATGACTGTAACCCTATGTGTTTATCTATTTTTGGGGTTTTTTTTAATCCATGGACTTTTGGGCTATTACTAATTTGGACTATTATGAAGAAAATTCTGTGAATCTTGTTAGGTAGAAGTTTTTTATTTTGGTGGGCTTTGATAGTTCTTTAGTTCTCTTCAGCAGGTACCTAGGCATTACTTGGTTTGTAGGGTAGGTGTATATTTTATTTTAAAAAAACCCCAGAACCTGTCAAACTGCCCAGTGATTGTACAGTATATTTGATATTCCTACCAGGTGTGTGGGAATTCTAGCTGTTCCACATCTACATCAAGATTTGCTGTTGCACTCTCATTAACTTTAGCCATCTGGTGGGTATTCAGTGGACTTGCTCTCTCTCAAGGTAGTTGAAAATTGAATTTCCCTGCTGTCTACTGATACCATACGCTTTTCCTTGTGCTTATTGATCATACTCATTATTTTCTCTTGTGGTGTTTGTTTTCAACTTTCTGCCCAAATGTCACTCTTTGTTATTGAGCTGTAATTTTTATGTATTATTGATCATACTCATTATTTTCTCTTGTGGTGTTTGCTTTCAGCTTTCTGCCCACATGTTACTCTTTGCTATTGAGCTGTAATTTTTACGTATTCTGATAGAAATTGTGTCCAATATCGGAAGTATGGCTTCCTTTTTCATTTTGTTCATAATATCTTTTGCAAAGGAAATATTTTAATGCTGATGTTTCCTTTTCAAAAAAATTTTTGCTTTCTAAAGAAATTATTTTTGTTTTTGGCCAAGAAACTTTTTGTTCCCGAGGTATAAAACTAACCTATATTTTCTTCTAGACCTTGGGGTATCTAGTTGTGGGACCATTTGTTAGAAAAACTTTGCTTTTGTTATTGGATTGCTTTTGATGTGTTCATCAATACCTCTATAATTACAGACCTATTTCTGGGCTCTCTAGTCTGTTTCTTTTGTGTTATCCATTTGTCCTTAGGCCTTTACTGCAAACTCAGTTTAAATCTTCTGTCTTTGTTGCTACTGTTAGGGTAGCTCTGGGTAGCCCAGGGCTCTTCTACATCATATGCATTTAGAATCAGCTTGCAATTTCTATACAACAAAACATACTAGGGTTGATGATTAGGGTTGTTGGACTTTGTAGACCAAGTTTCAATGACATGGCATCTTAATGACATAGACTCTTCCAGATCTATGGTATCGATAGAGCTTTTTATTTAGGCCTTTAATTTATTCCCTCCCTATTTTGTAGTTTTGGTGTTAAGATTTTACACATTTTTGTTAAATATTTTTCTAAATATTTTGTGCTTTTTGATACATCTGTTTAAGAATTTTCATTTTATCATTATTTCCTATTAGTGTATAGACACATAACTGATACTTGTATTTTCTATCGCGTGACTCTGTAAAATTCATTTATTATTTTTAGTAGTTTTTAATGTACATAGTACACTTCTTGGGATTTTCTTTTTCTTTTTTTCTTTTTTTCAAGAAAAGGTACAGGCAAGAATGAAGGTTAAGTACGTGGGTAGGCAGCAAGAGAGAGGCGAAAGCATTTTTATTTTTTTAGTTGTTCATCTTGATTACTCTCCTGTCCTTGGGATGCAAACCTGAGTCCTTGGGATGTATGTGAACTACACTTGACGGGTGTCACTGGACCTGACTACTGTTCCACAGGGGAGTACAGGGTTTTCTATGTATGTATCTTGTCATTTGTGGAGAGAGATTCTTACTTCTTTTTGATTTGTGTAACTTTTATTTATTTTCTTGGCCTTCTCACACAATCTAGGACCAACGATATGTTGAATAGAAATGGTTAAGTGTCGATGTGATGACTTTGTTCCTAATTTTAGTGGCAAAGCGTTTGGCTTTTCACCATTAAGTGTATTGTTAACTCTGGGTATTTTATGAATACTTTTTATAGGATTGGGGGACTTCCTTTGAATTTCTAGGTTGAGGATTTTGTCACATTTTTTTTTTCTTTAATTGAAATGATCACATGGCTTTTCTCCTGCAGTAATTTGTATTTATTGCTGTTTTGAATGTTAAATCACCCTTGCTTACCTGGAATGTGCCTTCCTTGATTGTCATGAATTATCCTCATTACATATTGCTTTATTTAATAATAATTTACTAACACTTTCACACCTGTGTTCATGGGCATGCGGATCTGTAGTTTCCTTTGGATTTCTCTTCCTCCTCTTCTCCGATCCATCCTTTTTCTCCTAATCTCCACCCCTTTCTAGGAATCATGAGTAACTCTGAGACGTTTCTGTACTCCGTTGAGATTTTACATAATGTATATATACAGACACACAGACATATATATGTATGTATGTAGCACATATATGTTACATATATCCATATTTAATTTTTTTCCCTTCCATGTTTTAATTGCTAAAATATAATAATAGATATTCTAATTTAAAACCACATTTACATTTCTGGAAAAGATACAACCTTTGGGTGATGTATTTTTCAATATTATGGATTATTTTTATTAATATAGCCATAAGTAGATTTGACTTTTAATGTTCCTTGTCGATGTTATTACCAAGGTGATTCTAGCCACATAAATAAAATTAGGAATATTCCCTCTATTTTCTATTCTTTGAAATGTTCTCATAAGATTTGTTATTTGACAGAACAGAATTGAACCTCTTTGTCATTCATTCTCACTAAACAGGTTATGGGGTGCACAGGAGGGGAAACTGCTTCACTTTTTTGATGTTTATTATGATGATTTAAGTTTTCTATTTCTTTTTGAGTCAGATTAGCTAAGTTATGTTTTTGTCTCAGTAACATTATATTTATTAAAAATTTTTCTATTTGAATTTTCAAATTTACTGGCAAAAAGTTGTTTATGGTTTTAGCTTTATTGCTTATACATACACTATAGCTTATTGTGTTTGCTCTTAGCCTTTAATAAAGTAAAACTATTTTTAAAAGTTACTGAATATTAAGCTTCTTTAAATTGTAGCTATTTTGAGGGGCACAAAGAATGTTTTCTGAAAGGTGAAAGGTCTTTATTATTCTAAAATCTGTGAGAAGACTTGTGATACTGGTATTTGGTTGATTGGCTTAGTATGGTGTCCACTTTTTCCTTAAATGGTAATGACTAGCATGGGATACCCCTCTTTGTTCAAAATGGAACTTGTTCTCTTCATGAATAAAACAGTGCTTATTTTCTGGAACCATTAGATTTATTTGATTATTTCATGGGCTGTAGTTATTCAGTCTACTTAGTTGTAACTAGTAAATACACCAGGAGGCCTAACGTGTGACACTGTTGCTGATGTGCTCTGTGTCTCATACTATCATTAGATTTGTATGTCAATAATAGTCCTGAGTGCCACTCAGTCCTTTGCTCTGTAAGCTGGCCTCTCAAGTGCCTTTCTTAAAGTCTTTCTTATTATAAAGTAGACTGGATATTCTAAAACTTGTCAGAAGGTAAGACTTTAATACTGGTATTTGATTGACTTGGTATGGTATCCACTTTCAAGTTCACTAGACTTCTTGTTCCTTTACTTTATCTGTTCCAGAAAAGATAATTTTCCCTGAAATTCTTTACTTGACTTTGTTCCAGTCCTACACTGTACTCTCCCCATTGTTTTAACTGTTTAATGGCTCCCACTTCTCTAGCACTCCTGAGCTATAGTCTACAACAATGACAGTAAGTACCGAGGGAAAACCTTACTACCACTTACTGAGTACTCACTGTATGTCAAGGAATGTACACTTCTTTTTATTTTAGCATTTAATTTCATAGTATTTTCTGAATTCTCCTTTTATAGATGAGGAAATGAAGCTTATATTAATTTGTCATGGTTCATAGAGCTAGTAAAACTCACAGAATTTAAGTCACAATTCTGAATTTAAATTTACTTTAGTTTGAATGTTTTAGACCCACAGTAGCATTACTTAGATTACTCAGAGCTACTCCTATTTCATCCTTCTGTCATATCCATTTTTATAAAGTGGAAGTTAAATCATACCTACTTCCTTTTTGAAAAACTTAGGGTAGTTCCTCAAAGTACTCAAAATATAGTTTAAATTCCTTTGCATGACCTAAGAGGCCCTGTATGATCTTGTTTCTGTTCCCCCCTCCATCTATTCTGTTTCACTCTCTTTATGTTTATATGAATTAAGCCATGTTAAGTCACTTTCTGTAGTCTCCTGTTTTTTCATCTTTAAAAAAGAAGATAATATTGCTTGAATCATAAAGACTGACTGCAAAGTAAATGTAGTGTTTTTGTAAATACAGTTATATGTCATGGCGTTGATAGTACCATGAACAAAACACATTTTATTTTGTACTGTAATGATCTTTTTGTCTTTCTTGCATGAAAGTAAGGGCAACATCTTTATTAGAAACAGATACCAGATTCACATTCCCATAAGCAGTTTGGAAATTTATTTAACTTAAAAAGCTGTGTTAGGATCATACCAGGTGGTATATGGATAGTGGCTCTAATGTCTTCAGGGATATATTAATATCCCTTCTGCTTCTCCTCTCATTGCCAGAGTAGGCATCATCCTAAGACCGGTTCCCCTCATGGATACAAGATGTTAGCCACTGACAGTTGAGATTGCTTGCTTCCTTGTTCACATTCAGCAGGAGAATTTTTCTCTTTTGCTTAACACAAGACTACTTACTGCTTATCAGTCCTAACCATATCACCAAACACTGGCTATGGAGGGTTGACCTGGTTTTTAAGGTCAGTGTTTGCATTGCCAGTCGTAAGATCTCTTTAGCAACTATTCAGCTCTTCACTTGTAGATGAAAGCAGCCATAGATAATAAGGTATGCAGACAACTATGACTGCTAAACTTAATTATGCGGACTTAAATGTGAATTTTATATCTTGTTCTCATGTCATTACATTTTCTTTATTTTCAACCGACTTAAAAAGGGAATGCCATTTTTAATTCCTAGTTAATAATAATAAAAAAAAAATTAGAGGTAGGCTGTAGTTTGCTCACCCTGCTGTGGTGTTATTACAGGGTGGGCAGAGTAAGTCCTGATGTTTTTTATAGGTTATCATCATGTTTTGTTTTCATTATATTGTGTGCTTAAATGGTTGGATATGTACGTGCTAAATAAAAGCTGTAATGAACAAATAGCAGGACTTTTGTTTATTAGACCATAAGGGCACTGAGGAGAGGGGCTATGTTTTTGTGTTTTACATTACCTTTGATGTAATATAAGTGCTCAAAAATTTTATGTGGCAGGTGGGATTTTTGTTTTTGTTTTTTCTTTAGGTTTCTTTTATGGGAAAGAAAACAGGTCACAAAGTTCTATGGATGTTTCTAAGTGTTGGAGCTAAAGAAAGAAACAGAAAAACTAGTAGGGATGTGTATATTTCATTGATATGGAGAATTGTTTAAATAGGTCAGTCCCTTACTAGTTTCTATTTAGGGATCATCTAGTAGTTTCACCATAATAAGTTTTTGGGTATATTGCTGTAGGAAGCCTTTCTGAAGCCATGAG
Source organism: Solenodon paradoxus (assembly GCA_004363575.1). Classification (NCBI taxonomy): domain Eukaryota; kingdom Metazoa; phylum Chordata; class Mammalia; order Eulipotyphla; family Solenodontidae; genus Solenodon; species Solenodon paradoxus. The sequence continues at coordinate 150,081 of RJWH01002790.1, read as the reverse complement.
AGACATTCCTCATGCTCTCACAGTTCATTCTGATTGAGAAGGTTGGACAGAAGCAGGCATTTTTTTTTCCCTGTGTTTTGTTAGATTAGAAAAGCTCTACTTACTTTACAAGATTTTGTTTGTTTTCCTCATTTTATTTTTAAATATGACTAAAGACAGGCCGAAATTATTTACATACTGAAATAGCACTAAATTTCTCTTCCCTTTTTTTTGCTTTGATTCTTAAAATTCCTTTGTAAAAATTATGAACATTTCTTCCTTCATTTAACACCAAGATTTCCCAACTTGATTAAAAAATATAAAGCTATGAAGGAGAATTTGGAACCTATTGTACCTAAGAATGCTGTGTCTTTAAAATATTCTATGATTCTTCTAATTATTTTCATTCATATTGTCCAGTGTAATAGCTTTTAAACCCAATATGATTCTTAGGAAGAATTTTTTTTTTTTCTTCTCTACCAGACTATAAGCTAAGTGGACTCTCTCTTCACCGTAGCTCTGTAGCTCAGGGTAGAGTTTTCAAGAGGTTTTTGTTTGTTTGCTTGTTTTTTAAAGGAAGGAAGCAGGCAGGAATGAAGGCAAGTAGTCAAGAAAGGAGAGGAAGAAGCACTTTTTATTTAGGTTTTCTCCTGGCCCTGTTCGAGAACGGGGTTCCTGGCTCCATGCAGGTCCTACCACAGCTCGTAGAAGCAGCAGGGAGCCACCAGTGCTTCAAGAGAGTTTTTCGAATGAGTATACAGATGCATGGAGAAAACATGAAAGGCATTTCAAATTTACCATCTTGTGAGTTTTATTATTTTGTCTTTTAAAATTTGTGTTCACGTATAGAACTAAAAATACTTTGTTTTGTCGATCAGAATTGTCTGTCAACCAGGTGATTCTATTTTGGATGATACTTTCATTTAGAATGGTATTAAAAATATTGAACCACTGCTCTGCGCAGGACACTGCCTATAGAACTAATCTGTGCTGACTGCCTGAATACTAATTTCCCTATAACTTGCATAAAACTTTGTGACTTCAGCCTTTTTAGCTAGTCAGATCTTTCAAGGGTCGTACACCTAGGAACATTCAGCAGCAGACTAAGTTACGTGGGAATATAGCTAAGACAGCAGCTTCAGAAGCAGTATTTGCTGCAGTGCAGCCTATCAGCACCAGACAGCCGGATGCTGGTGACTGTTATTCTGGGTGACTGTGTTAGTAGACCAGCAAGTAGAATGAAAAACGCTCCATGAAGCCACCCTGAAACCTGATGGAGTCCCTGAGGCCTAAACCCTTGAAAGGTCATTCAGAACCTAGTAGTTTCTACGTAATAGACTAGATAAAAGCCTTGCAGAAGTAAATACAGTTTTTGACCTATCCTCTGCTTGAGTAGTCACAGAATGGCAAGGACTAATTTAAAGGTAACTTTGCACCACCGTTTAATAAAAGCTTATTGGGGTAGCTTTACTTTATAAAATAACATGTAATGTAAACCCATACATGAAGCTTTCCCATTCCTCAAGTATATGACCAAACATCCTGCTCACCTTCAAGTTATCAAGAGTCCTTCACCGTTGTCCATTAGACCCCACACCACTTGACCCCCACCCCTGTTCCTTAACCACCTTTTTAAAGACTATTTTTTAGCAGCATAATTATTTCTTTTGTTTACAAAGCCATACTCATCTTAAGACATTGAGCTCATTTCTCATTGTAATGCCTCTTGGCTATGGGTATTACATACCACACCCACTACCTAAGTTCTTCCACCACCTTCCCACACTCCAGCAGCCATCATCTTGTGTCTTGTGCGTTTTGCTGGACTTTTTCTGTTTGTTTTGTTTCATTATGTTCCACATAAGAGCAAAACCATCCTGTATTTTTTTTTCCTTCTGACTTAATTCGCTTAACATGATCTCCTACAGTTCCATCCAGATTGTTGCAAAGGGCACATTTTCAGTTTTTCTTAGTTGCAGCATAGAATTCCATTGAGTTCATACGTCACAGCTTCTTTTCTGCTCATCTGCTGATGGGCATTTAGTTTATTTCCATGTCTTGGCTATTGTGAACCTGTGCTGCTATGGGCATAAGGATGCAGATATTTTTCTTGATTAGCGATTTTGTATTGTCTGGGTATATGCCTAGGAGTGGAATTGCTGGGTCAAATGGTAGTATTGTTTTCTTTCTTTCCATTTTTTTGTTTTGGGGGGGGTGGGGGAGGAATCACCATACTGTTTTCTAGAGAGGATATACTGATTTACCTTCCCACAACAGTGAAGGAAGGTTCCTTTTTCCCATACACCACCGCCCCCCACAAGCATATATTATTTCTAGACTTGGATATAGGCCATTCTCACTGGTGTGAGATGATACCTCATTGTAGTTTTTATTTGCATTTCTCTGATTATGAGTGATGTGGAACTTTTTTTTTCACATGTCTGTAGACATCTGTATATCTTCTTTGGATAGGTGTCTGTTCAGTTCTTCTGCCCAGTTTTTGAGTGGTTTATTTACTTTCTGTTGAGATGTATGAGCTATTTGTATACTTTGGAGATTAAGGTCTTATATGTTGTGTGAATATTTTCTTAAATTTGGTAGATTGTCTTTTTATTTTATTGGTGATTTCATTTGTTGTTCAGAAGATTTTTAGTTTTATGTAGTCCCAATTATTTAGTTTTAATTCGGTTACTATTGTTGTAACTTTTTTCCCCCCTAAAGATCTCTGATGTTGAGGTCATAAAGCATTTCTCCACATTTTCTTCTAAGTATGTTGTTATTTTGGGCCTTATGTCTAGATCTTTGATCCATTTTGCGTTAACTTTTGTGTATGGTGCTAATGAATAATGTAGTTTCTTTTTCTGGAGATGTCTGTGTAGTTTTCACAACACCATTCATTGAATAGACTTTTTGTTTGCTTTTGGCTCCTTTGTCAAGGATTTGCTATCTCTGTATGTGTGGCTTTATTTCTTGGGCTTTCAGTTTTATTCTGCAAAAATCAATGAAAGTAGAGTTATGGGATAGCTTTGAACATGTGATGACATTGGCTGTCACTTTGGTTTGAACCACGGTGGGATTGGGAGGAAAAGGGCAGATTTAGGCTATGATATAGGGCAACTGAGTTCATGAAACCATTGGGGTTCTAACTGTACCTGCCTTGGCCATTCCTACTTCCCACCCAGAATCAGCTTATGCTGTGTGGTTTGGTTTGGTTTTTAAAATACTCCAGGTATACTGATTTACTTTATCACTTAGATGAGACAAAAATAATTTAGATTTTGTGGCAATACCATGGCCCTGTGCTTGGTCCAGAAGGACTAGAGCACTAAGATCTAGCACCAGCTTCTGGCAAAGTGGCCTTCGTTTGGATGCTGGAGCAGTAAATATTTTAAATAGAAGTAGGGAAAAGAAAACTACAATGAGAGGAAGCTGAGACTTTTCAGGACTCTCAAAGTACAACCTCAGCTAAAGTTTTTCAGGTAATATCTGGGGATTGATAAAATAAGTAGAGTTGGCAAAGCCAAAGGAGGGACCATTGCCCTTTTTTTATTAAAGGAAGGAAAGGTAGATTTGGGGCAACTAGAAACCGTTGTCTCATGACAAGCCTGGCCAAATTGTAGAATTAAAAATGATGTTTAAAGACTTAGCAAATAAAGCTGTGCACACTAGGAGACAAAGCTTTATGAAGTGCAGGTTATTTGGAAACAACACACAACACTGCATTGTGTTAAGCTTTCTACACTGGTCAGGAGTCAGTATTTCTTCACTGTGCCTAAAATGGAAAATCATTGGTCATATGTTAAAGTTTGAATCATAGTTCACTGAGAACTATACCTAAAGAGTGCTGGGCAGATTAACTGATGTCAACTTGATGAGAGACCTGCCCAGAGAATGCTGTTAAATTTGCATGTGGCACCAGGTGCTGAGAGAAAGCTAGTCAGGAGAGACACTATGCAGAGAGGCTGGGCTATGAGTGCCCTTTAACCCAGTGAGCACATTTCCACAAAATGAAGTCACTGATGAGCACAAGCTGGGAGAGGCTTGAAGCAGTAGATAGAAATTTTAAGAAGGTCTAGTGCTTTATTTTGGTTTCTTATAATTGCTTTCAGTCTTAGAGGGAGTGACCTGCATGATGTGACTGATAAAGAATCCTCTTAAATTATTAGTGTTTTTAGCCAGCAGAGTTGCGGGGAGGGTGGTGAAAATTCCACTCTGTGTTGGCCCAGCTACATAACCTGGGTTTCAGTTGCAGGGCTGTATGTTAGGGGCTAGTGATGGAGACTGCTCAAGGAGAGTGCCTTTTGGATGAGGCCCTTGGGGTACGGTGTGCTAACCACACTTGAAGGAAGGGTAAGAACCCTGGGTCTGACCTGGACTTGAGTCCTCTTTAAGAGACGGAACTTCTCCAAGTGTGTGAAGGACTTCCAAGTAGCAGAGAAATTAGATTCATTTTTACCGTGGATGAGTCTGAGGCAAATCTCAGAGCAGAAAAGGTAGAAAATGTCCAGCAAGCAGATAGAGATACAGGAACAGAACTGGAATCTAGGAGACAGCAGGTGGAGACAATTTTCTCTTTAGTTTTGAGTTTGAGATCAGAGGTTGATTGGTGTTCTTTTTATTACATAATGTGAAAATGTTTGTGTATTATTTGTTAGATGAAATCATCTTTTTTGTGGGACAAAATTGGTCAGATACTGGCAATTTTGTATGGTTCAGCCAAACATATGCAAACTACATTTTGTGGCTGCCCTATTTAGCAGTCTTTACCTGACAAAGTACTAATATGAAATTGCTTGTTTTTCCTCTAGTCATTGTGCTTATTAGTTGGACGACTTTAATCTCTGAGTAACGGGGCTCTTGACCATCTCTGGGACATATTCTTTAACCTTGCAGACACACTGTTTCTAAAAGTTTGTCTTATTTCAGTCTGATCTTATTTTTGATGCAGAATATCTTACCTCCAGGGAGCAGGAAGGCAGGAGGCCGTGAGGTGGGGAAGGAGCAGTTGTGTTCTCTATGAATGGTCTGCTTAGGGGCAGAACCCTCCTTTCTTCTTCTAGGCTCTTGGTTGTCGAGAGTGCTGAGGCAGGGAAAGGAAAAGAGGGAAAGACCTTACTGGTCCCTCTCAGAGTTTCATCTACTGGTTGATACAATCCCTGACTATGGTTGTCCACAGTGACAGGTGCCAAAAGCTGCCTTTGTGAGTTCTTTGGAAGGCCTGGGGGGCACGTTTCCCAGGACAGACAGTTTGTTCTGCACACTCACTCCTGTCACAAAACCCATCTTCTTTTGCTCTTACTCTCTTGCCTAGCAGTCAACCCTTTTAAGTGAGATCCTGGGAGGATGTACAAACCTTTGTGTTCTCTTCTACCCACTTCATTCCACAGGAAGTGGACATCTTGCCAGAAGTGTAGACTGCTTTGTAGCTGTCACCTTTTCTGTGTAGCCACCCCCTTCCCGTTTTCTTTGTTCCTGCTCCTCTGGGCATAGCATGGGCCTTTTTAGTCATTGTGGATGTAAATTTCTGCTCATCCCCTGGAGAACGAGAGGTCAGGCTCCCTTTCCTACATGTACCACCATTAATCTCTACACAGGATTCACTTGCAGTCCCTCTCTTTCTCATTTGACTTCAGGCCTGGGACTTTGGAATTTATAAATGAAGATTCATACCATACTAAGTGTTGAAAACTTATATTCATTATTCTACAGAGCTGTAATGGTTTAGCTTTTGGCACACTTGTTTAATTCCAACTTAAGATATATATGTAAGAAACATTGCAGTTCATGTCATTTTGGGGAAGAATACTACTAGTGAATCACCAGTTTAATTGGTCATGATTTTTGCAAGGAATTAACTAACATGTACAGTCCGAAGGAACTGTTCCCACAAGTTTGCCCTCATATGGACATCAGCCCCCAATTTGGGTGTGTGATACTTAATAGTATAATTTTATTACAGTGAAAAGAAATTAAACCAGTCAAAGAAAGACACATAGGACAAAGTGGGAAGATTTTAGACACAAATGTATTCTTCTCTTATAGATATATTATCTTCTTAATGTCAGTATGTGGAAATACATACAGAGCATTGACAAATAGCAGAACTCATTCAAGCCTTGCTCTGAAGAGCTTTTATTGGGGCTCCAACACGTTCTGCAAGCTTGACTGACCTTTTGTCTTCAGTTCCTCCAGGTTTTGGAACTGATACAGCCCATCCCAAAGCTTTATCATGAATCACATTGTAAGATGGTCCCATGGCCAAAGCTTCTACATTAACAGAGCACTCCTTTCACGCAGGACATTCCAGAGACCTAGAAATCACCTCCAGGAAGGCAGGGGTAAAAGCCAGACCTCTCTTTAGGTAAAGTTAATTCTTCACTATACATTTCTCCGTTGTAGCCATTCTTGCTTTTTATTTTTTTTACTGTCGCTCAGCTTCATTATTGATTTATTTACCGAAAGGTTGTTAGTTGTCCCCAAAACTCATTGTGATCCAGAATTATATCATCTTCTTTTTGCCAACAATTTTCTAATAATGACTCTTAAGATTCATGTTTTGTAATTGATGCATGCATCATCTTATATTTTGTGCTAATGCTTTTATCTACTTCTTTTCTTCCCTTCCCATTTAATTCTACAGACTATTGTTCTTGCTGAATTCTTTTGCCCCAAAAAGTGAGAACTGGTGGGAAAGGATGTAAGTGGAGCATTTGCTCTCCAATGGATTAGCATCTAAAAATCTTCAGGAACAGAGCTGCAAACCAGTGATTGTCATATATGATGATTTTGTGATCTAGATTCATAGCCTTGGAATTAGAGTTAAGTGAGTAGAGCTAGCCATTTTTGTTATTGTTTCAGTTTTGAAAAAAGAACTTTGTTTTTATTTTACAGCTTTTCACCCTCTCAGTGTTTGAATGGACACCATAACTCAGTTTTTTTATACCTTTTGCCACTCCCAGCTCTGCAGGAAACTGACGTAGCACACTTAACTAATAACTGTTACCCACCCAACTGTTAGATGATTGAATAGTTGGGTTGTGGTTTTTCTTCTGTGATTGTGTTGTCTTTACTGAATGCTCTGTAGGGAGAACTAGTTAAGTTTAGAGAACGTACTCATTAGATCTGGCTTGAGCTTTTGGAGTTAACTACCAGTTAGACTGGGGATTTAAAATTCTAACAGAGTTTTGATGAACCTGTGCCTGATTCAGTTCTCTTCTGCAGTGAAAACAATAGTAACAAAAACATAGGTATATGCTCCTGTAGTGATTCTTCAAGTTAGAGTTCCAATAACTATCTGGAGACTGATACGGATACTTTAGTTGTTAACATTGAACTTTCCCTTACTCTTTCTGGTGAAAATGGAAAGAATTTTGTGAAATTTGTTTTAACTAAATTCTCAAACTCATGGCAGCCACTGTGTCTTTTCTACGTAGGATCAGTCAAAAAATCAAAATTACGTATCTGGCTATGAGACCAGATGAATGGGGCTACAGCACTCTTCTTCCGGGGCCTTTTAGTATTCAACCGCAGGTGTCAGTCACCCAAGATTAAACAGTGGGGAACTTATCACAACAGTGAAAACTTGGTCATGGACTGATTTGGGTTCAGAATCTGAGAATCATTGTGCTTTCCTAATAGCTCTTATTTGTAGGTCTGAACTTTCTTGCTATCTTTTTCTTAATTATTTAAGTCTTATTATAAATTAATTTTAAGAAAATTCATGGAGATGAAGAAGCCTGAAATGATCTGTTCAACTAAATTTTGCCTCTATTCCAGAAGTGTTAGCAGGATAAGGTTTGATTACTCATAACAGCCAGAATTTAAGGAGACATTTACTCACTTAACTGATATTTATGGAGTTCTTACTAAGAGGAAGGCAAATGTGTGGCGATGAACAAAGAAAAATCAGTCCCTGACTTCATGAAATTTGCATTCTAGAGGTAAAAAGAAATTAAGAAATATTAATTATGTCTACTTACAAATGAAATAATACTATGAAGAAGCAGTCCATTAATGTGAGAATATATTAGAGAATACTGTCACAGTGGAATGGGAAGACTTCTTGAAGAGGTAGGATTTATGCAGAGTGAGCAGGAGACATCTAGGTTTCTGGGAGAAACTTGGTGCAGCCGTGTTAATGTTCTAGAAAGACAGAATGGCCTGGCCAAGATCCTGAGACAGGGAAGAGCATGAGTTTTTTTTGTGATTGGAGTATACACAGCGAGGGGGAATGACACAAAATTGAGGCTGGTAGTCAGGGACAGTGCCAAGTAGAATATTAAAAGGCCACATTAGAGAGTTTTATTTTATACTAAGAATAGTGTGAGGCCACTGAGGAACTTTTAACAGGGTAGTGGTAAAGTATATTTAAACTATTCTGGTTGCTGTATAAGACAATAAAAATTACGTTGCTGTTCTGTTCCTAGCTCAGGAAATGATGGTAACTTGGATGATGATAGTAGAGAGGCAGAAATACTGTGATTTGAGACAGGGTTTCACACCTTTTCTTGGCATATAGATTTTCTTTTTTTAATGATCATAATAGGTTTATTGGTAAGTTGTAAGAGAGTAGATCTTGAGAGTTCTTATCACTAGGAGATTTTTTTTTTGTTACTGTGAGAATATAGATGTTAACTAAATCTGTTGTGGTAATTATATCATGGTATAAGTAAATCATACCATCTGCACACCTTAAACTTACACAGTGATATTAGGTTAATTATTTCTCAGTAAAGCTGAAAACTTCTCTTCGATGGATAGAAAAAAAATCTACTGGGGTAAATAGATAAGGGTGACTCAACTGCTGAGAGAAACTCATGTCTTGGCATAGTTACAACAACTATGTAGAACTGATGCAGAAACTCTGATGGGCCTTTGGGAAGAGTGTGAAGTTAATACAGCTCACTTGAGGAATGTGCTCCTGAGATTTACAGCTCTGGAGAGGGGAATGATCCTGGGTTCATTTGTGTATATGCTGAGTTTGGGGTTTCAATAAAGTCATTCAAATAGGATTTTGAATTTATGGATAAATGGATTTGGAACTCAAGGAGAGAATAATTTAAATCATATGGAAGGTAGCTAATGTCAATGAGTGTAGTGTCTGGCATAGGATCAAGGCTTATGGGATTTCCAAATTTAAAATTCAGCTAGAGAAGAATGAGCTAGTTAGGGGAATTAGAAAGTTCAGAAAGGTAGAAGAAATTCCACATGATTCTCTTCCCTTGACTTTCATTATTTGAGAATCATGTGGAATTTCTTCTAAGAAGTCTCCCTGCTTCTTAAACATTCTCTTCCCTTGACTTTCATTATTTGAGAATGTTTAAGAAGCAGGGAGACTTCTTCAGAGAGCTCAAATAAGATGAGGGTTGAAATTTTCCATTGGGTTTAAAAATGTGGAAATCATTAGTGTGACATTAGAGCTACTTCACTGGGAGCAAAAGTCAGATGGCAAGGAGAGAATGACCAATTAGAAAATGAAAGCAGTGAAACAAAAGCTCTTTTGAGAGTTTTATCTGTGATGTTGGAAAGGAGAAAGACAGAGAAGGGGCTGGTAATGGGTTTGAGAAAAGATGTGTAGTAAAAGCAGAGATGCTGGTGATAGAGAGAAAAGACTGTAAGGTTGCTGAGGAGGGGTAAGGAATTAGGAAGAAAGCAGAGAATGAATGCAGGATCATTTGTATGGCTGACATTGCACAGTCAAGACAGTTCCTGCTGATGGTTTTCTCTGATCTTGAAACTGGTAAAAACAATAGCTCTTTTCCCCTCATCCAGACCCTGAGAATTAAGAATGGCTAGTGATTCTCTTTTTGTGATTGTAGACCAACTCCATCAGATTAGTGGGAACTTGTTAGAAATATGTGTTCTCAGGCCTTACAGCCCTCAGGTGAAGAAACTGAGGGCTAGACCAAGCATCTTGTGTTTTGACAAGTCCTCCAGGTGATTCTGATGTGCTCTAAAGTTTGAGAATGCTGTTGTAAACAATGGCTGATGGGGTAGGGGGAAGATTGTGTTTAGTGCTGACCTACGAGTTTTACCTGGTAAGTTTTGAAGGAAGGTAGAGCCCTGGGCCCTAGTTCTTAACTCTTGTCCCTAGTGGTGTCACACAGGCTGTTAATAATATCCTAGAGCACATGTTAGAGGATTGATCTTTTCTCGAAACTTAAGAGTTGCTGTCTCAGCTATTAACAAGGAATAGTAACTTAAAAGTTATCTTTGCTAGGATTTTTAAAACACAATTTGACATACAAATTAAATTTAGTTTTACATTTCAAGAATATTTCCTTCATAAAAATGAATTGTTATTACAGAAATAATTACTTGGAATTTACCTTTTTTTTTTTTTTTTTTTACTTTAACAAATATTGTTATATGTTGTGTGATTTCAGAGAGGTTTATCCTGACCACCCTATCTAGAAAACAGGAATGTCATTACTGTGAAATTTAGGAGGGAAGACATCTTACTGAAATAACTAAAAGTGTCACACAAGCTAGGATTAACTATACAGTATGTGAATAAAGATTTTTCAAGGAGGAGGAATAATGGGAGCCTCAGGGGTAAGGTATTCTACAATTTATTAACTGAAATTCTTTTTTCAGTTGAGCATTTGACCACAGTCCTATAGTTCAGAACGTATCAGCCCAGAAAGGGAGAAAAGAAACCTAGACACTTTGGAAGCCTTTGTGACTGACTAGGATCATGAAAAGAGCTGTGAATTGGAGATGAAGTGATGGATTGTGCATTAGTCCCAATTGAGTCAATAAAAATGTGTTGCATGAATGACTTTGATAAATATTTGCATCCTAGTTTGTACTGGGACACATTTTTAAGTTAAGGAAATTGAGGCCAGGAAGTTTGACTGCTACCAAACAAAAGTTATTGAAGAAGTGGCAAATTGAATCCAGGTGTCATAAAACTGAAATGGACTACCTGTCATATGAGTGTAGTGCTTTGGTGGTTTCCAGTGGCCCAAGAAGGATCTTTCTCCAATAAAAAATAAGATAAAAGTTATTTAAATAATTTGTTTCATATTACTTGTCCATTAATGTGTCATCTTAAACCCTTGTCAACAAATGATTTTTTTATCACTTAAATTAGCCAACATTAACTTTAATGGGACAGATTCCGGAGGAAAGGGGTGGGGAGAAAATGCCGTTGGTCATAGGACACTTGTCAATTTTGTTAATTTACTCTGAAGTCTTGTTCATTCTGTCCAGGCTCTTGGCCATCAGTATTGGTTCACTAGGACTCTGACTCCTCTTCAGAACATTTGCATATTTAATTTGTGTGTGGAGCCTCCTACTTGAAAAACAAAAACAAAACAAAACAAACTTACAAACAACTCTGAAAGGTTGCTGCCATACTTTGGATACCACTTGTGCTAAATTAGTATACTAATCAGAGCTCTGATGAATTCTGTAAATAGTATAAAAATTGGGCTGATTTTACTTCGCAGTAGAGAATATTTGGAGAAGGGCTTGGAGGATAGCAGGAAAAAAAAAAAGAATGCAGGTATACAATATTTCCTAGTTTTCTCTCTGAGATATTGTTTTCTAGATCATTACCTTTACTGCTAATGATATCTTTCTCTGTACCTTCCCTCCTTCACTTGCTCTCCATTCCCTTCCTCCATTCTTCCTTTCCAAGCCTCCCTCCTCTAGAGAAATTTTTTTGGTTGTTTTTACATTTGCTTATGGAGAAATTAGACTTGGCATGATTAAAATCCTGTGAATCAGAACTCTAGAACTTGAATTAATTTCTTATCATTTAGGGTTCTGTTTCATTCAGACAAGCTAAGTAATGATCTTTTCATGCAGGTATTTTCAGATTCTAAAGGGCCAAATCAAGCTGTTTCTGGGAATGGGGCCACATTTTACAGCAAGACTTGTTTCAGTTTTGAATGATTTGGTATTTAGACTAAAACCATTAAGACTGATTCCAAGAAAATAATGCTGGCAGCACAATTTGTTCATTTATTTTCCAGCATGCTTGAATTTTTTTTTGTGGGGGGGGGTGGTTTGGGGTGGGGGAATTAGAGATGGTTTAGGAACAACTGAGAAAAGAATCCCAGGAGTGGGAGAAGACTTTGAGATTGTTAGCAGTGCTTTCAGCCAGGGTAGTTAGCAGTATTTGGCCATGAGGAAGAGGCCTCTAAAAATAACTGATGAGCAGAGTTGCAGTCAGGTCCAATTTCAGTTCTTGCTGGTGGAGCAGTTGGCCAGTTGAAAGTTCTAGTAGGGAAGGGCATGTGGTGTGCCTGATACTTACTGAGAGTGCTTTGATTTTTTTTTCTTCAAAATATATATTATTCATGGATTGAAGAAATCAAAATGGCAGAAGGTAATGGTGTATCTGCGTATTTTCTGTTGTTTGGGTTAAAAATTGTTTGGCTTCTAGCTGACAGTTTTTAGCTTTGTTTTCAGTTCTGCTCTGCTCTGTTAAATATTTTTGGCTAAGCACTTTGACTGCATCTTCTACATTTTGACTTTGAACTCCTGGGGAGACTGACTTTTTAATAGTTTAATTTTTCATGGCGTCTCTTTCATCAGAATATGTTTTGGTGTCTTAACTTAGAATATCTTTTAGTATATTTTACTACCATAGGCCACATCTTGCAAGTTTCAGGAAAAAAAATATATAGGAAGTCTTCTTTAGTTTTTTTATTAATTACAGTGAATTTAATTTAAAGAATGGTGTATATTCAGGTACCATTTAAAATTATAGTTAATTTAAGGACTCTGTAAGTACCATCTTGTATTAAGAAGCACACTTAATTGACTCATGCAAAGACTTACCATATGTGGAAATGACCTAATTTTGTGAAGCAGATGATAAATGCAAAGTAAAGACTTCAGGATTGAGCCATTAACCTTCAAGTGTTCTTTAAGGATTTGTTGAATTTACATTTTTGTATATCTTTGTTTTGCTTTACTTTGTAAGTTAAATTGTCTTTGCCTTTAATTGAAAGCTAAATTGGTTCATTATGTTGAGAATTTAAGGAGAAAAAGATTTAAGACTGCTTCCAAGTCTCACTGCCTAAATAGCCACTAGAAGGATTCTATTATTAGCATAGAGAATATGAATATCTTTACTTTAAACAGTTTTAAGTAATTGGTTAGAATGGGTCCATTGCCTATTCCGCTAAGCACCTTACGTGACCATGAAGAATATGTGATGTATATCTGATTTTAGTGTTTTTAGAAGACATCTCTCTCCTTCTCCATGGATTGCATAATCGTCATAGTGAGGTAAAATCAGCCATTACTTCTGACCCACTTTTACCAGTTCATGGCTACCAAAGAGTGGCACCTTGTAACATGGAAGAATAATCATTTTGATGTTTTGCTTGACAATTTTTATGTTTTTTTAAAATTACAGCATTTGTATAAATGTGAAATCACTATCATAATGCTAACTAAAACTCATAATTGGTTGATTTGTTATTCAATTAATAGTAATTCAGTATTTCTGCAGTTCAGGTGCTATGGTCCATTTTCTATTTTCCCTTTCTTTAAGCAAATACATAAAATTGCTTGTTATGCTTAGCCCAGCATTCATTTTGGAGAGAGTCATATTCCTTTATTCATCCTGGTAGTTTTCTGTTTACTAATATGCAAATACTTTTTTTAATTGGTTAACATGGAAGAAAACAAGTCACATAGTTCTTTACATAGTCTTAACTCCCATTACAATTTTTTTTAACTAGGACTTTAGGTCCAATACAAATACAGAAAATAAAATGAAGACGCAGATTTATTCTGATCTTAGAAAATACATGCAACTATTATATGTTTTCCAGAATAAGTCTACAAAAAAGTACTGCCTTCAGATTTGCTTAGGGAGTTTTAAATCCTTTTGAAGGGCTTATCTTACTATTCTTTTTGAAAGTTTAATTAAACAGAAACTGACCTTCTGCTTGGGACTAGGCATACCATGTTTTCCAAAGTAACATATCAAGTATATTGTTTTGTTTCAGTAAAAAATGGTCCCCTAAAAAATACCTTTAGAAAAGTCTCTTTTCTATAATCTACTGTTTTGTTACTTTATGGAATCAGCAAATATTAACAAGGAGTGAGATGAATAATATTAGAGTAACAGCATGTTTATTTGACATAAAGTCATGAATAAATACTGCTGATACTTCTATATTCCAGCTAAGTAACATTTTTCCCTTTTTTGACATTTACTTTCTGAATTGATATATCTGTTTAATAAAACTATTGAATGAAAATCTTTCTAAAATTTATTATACATTTCTTGTATTCTCAAACAGATTAAAATAACACTTCAGTGGCAGAATCAATATGACTATCAATTGTTATCTTTTACTAAAGATTATTAAAGAATATTCGGGATTCACCTAGCTGCATTGATTATAAATGATCTGCTAACCACTGTTCTTTTCAAATTCTTGTGCCAATTCTTGCTACCCTGTTTATTCATGCCTATTATAGGCCCTCCCTCTGTAAGCACTTTGTTGCTTAGCTCTTTCGGGTTGCTTTGTTGGTAGAGTCTATTTTTTAGTTTTGTACAGTAAGTGAGGAAATTTGCTTGAAGTTACTAGAATCATGTCTAAAATAAATGTTATACATTTTAAGTATAACTATATTCTTTACAGTATTTGGCTTTCTCTCTATTTTTTTTCTAAACTTTTGTCCACTTCTTACTTATATTTGATGTTGTAGGTTAATAACTTAAATAGATATTAATGAATTAACTTGGATAAATAATGCTTTCCTTTTGATATTCTCAAATTTCCTTCCTTGATTTCTGCTTTAAGAAAGAAATAAAAATGGACTATTGAAATAGAAATTGAAATTTTAATTTAAGTTACTATTTTGTTTGTTAACTAGTTATAAAATTTTAACAATAACATCACCCTGAGTATAATTTTATTGAGGTATACCTTTTAAAACCTTAAATACTGACAGGTACTTAAATATGGTACATGCATAGTAAATAAATATATTAAATGAAATAATAAGGATGAGCTGTGTTTACTTTACTTACTATCTTCTTGTTAATAAAGAACAATGCAAAAAACTGGTATCAATTATAAAATGTTAAAGAGAAGACAAGAACCCAGTTTTCCTGCAGTTTTATCAGTTAGTTAAACAGAAAATTTAAATTTGATTCTTAGAGGCAGTAAGCAGCCATAGGAGGAAAATTCCTAGTCAGTGTAATAAGTTTGATATTTGAAAGCAAATTAGATGGCTATATGTTTGAAACTATACTTCTGTGAATTCATCAGATGATTATAACTCTGACCCTTTTAATATTAATATTTATAGAACATTTGCAAAGGAAATTGACTTTTTCTTTAAGAATAAAATGTCTTAATCATCACAGTTCTATATACTAAATATAGATATATAGGTGAGTATGTATGTGTTTAAGTGTATATTCTTCCTATTCCCCACCCCAACCTTGGATTGATTTAGTTTTTATGATTTCTTTTGACAAATTGATTCAGCGATTGGTTTTTAACAAGAAGAATTTCATTTCTTTTTCTCCAGAAGAAATGGCAGTGTATTCGTGACTTGAGACACTACTACTAGTATTCTGTAATTAGAACTGGATTTAGAATCCAAAAGCAGGTTCTAGATTAAAACTAGTGAGGCTTTTTGTTGTTGTTGCTATTTTCTTAAGTGATGTAATTTGGCCCATTCATATGAGTCAAGGAATTTAGGACCATAGAAGTCAAGGTTTATTTCCTACTTGTGCTGTTGACTTTGGGGGAATTGTTTAATGATTTTCATCTATAAAAGAAAAGTTCTTACTGTCTTTACCTTAATGATTGTCAACCGGGTACTGCCTTTGTAGGGGATACTTGGAAATATTTGGGATTCTATTAATTTTTTATCAATACTGGGCTCTGTTTACCTGCCCTGCATTGTGAGGAATTGCTGCACAGGATGAAGAACTGTCCTTTATAAATACCCAGAAATGCCTTCTTGAGAAACATAGGCAATGTCATTATGGAATCACACAAGCTATGCACGTGAAAGCACTTTGGAAGAGAGAACATACAGTCAACAAACTAAGACAGTGTCAACAAACACAAGACAATGTCCTTCCTACCTGACTGATAAGCTTTCCCTTTATCAAAGGTTATTTTGGTATATGATATCCTTTTATTTGTTAACATTTATGTGCTATTTATTATATAACTTTTTAAGAGATTTGATTATTTTGGTTCTTCCAATAAGAACATTGTTGATAATATTCTGTTAGTACCACTTGAATTTCATTGTTTTTGGCTGTCAAACAAAATTTACAGAAGCATAAGGTGTATTAAACATGACACTTGCTATAAATGGCACTTTTGGTAGATAACAGTTTAGAAAGCTGTTTCCTGCATTGAGACCAATTGTGAAAGGAGCTTTTCCTGTTTTCTTAGGTTAGTATGGATCTAGCAAAGGAGGACTGAACTGTTTTTGCTTCTCTTCTTCCCTGACCTCTATTTCGTAAAAATAGTTTCCTACTTTCCTCCTTTCCTCTCTCTCTCTCTCTCTCTCTGTCTCTCTCTCTCTGACACGCACACACACACACACACACACACACACACATACACACACAGAATGTGGAGCACTTTTTTTTGAGATTTATTTTCTTCTGTATCAGGCCACAGTTTTTAAGTTCTACAGAAACTTAAGTGGGACAGAGAAAGCAATTTGTTTACATTTTTATATGATTTCATTAAGTTGCTGCTATGTTCTGAACTTTGACGGAAGTTATACTTAGGTAATTTGAATAAAAAGTTAAAAAAGAAGGAATATACATCTATCAGTCCTTATTAAAAAATACCAATATTCTCTCAATAGATTTTTTCATCACCCAAAATTAGGGTTTTGCATCCATACTGCTAACTCTAAGCACAGCATTTTCCATTTTCAGAATCCATTTTGTGTAACATGTTCTGAGAATTTAAGTGATAACTATATTTGAAGTGATCTGCCATTATATAAATATTATCAAATTATTCAGCAAAAAGGAGTTCAGCAAAGCATTTTCTTATATACTGACATTGTACTTTACTTTCTTTTTAACAGAGACAAAACATGGAGGACACAAGAATGGAAGGAAAGGTGGCCTTTCTGGAAGTTCTTTTTTTACATGGTTTATGGTTATTGCATTGCTGGGAGTCTGGACATCAGTAGCTGTCGTTTGGTTTGATCTTGTTGACTATGAGGAAGTTTTAGGTAAGGATTTTGATGTTATTCCTTAATAGCAATGTATAGGAGTAAAAATGACATCCCTTAGCAATTACAAAGACTTACCACTTTTTTTTTTTTTTTTGGTGTTGTGAATTTTTGTGACTTCTCACTGGTTCTCAATAGGGTGGGAACAAAAGGGGGTGTCAGGGCTACCTCAGAGTAGTGGTTTTCAGTTTCTGTGAATTTGACTTGTAGTTAAAAAAAGTTTTATATTGTGTGTGTGTGTGTGTGTGTGTGTGAAAGATACAGAGAAATTAAATCAGAACTTATTCTCACTACTTGCAATACTATACCATTTCTATTCCATTTTGCTATATTAAGAATTAAAAAATACTGATCATGAGCCACTTTATTTAAGGACCCCCACTAGTGGATCATAAGCACATAGTTCATAAAACTACCTTGAAGAGTGCTCTCAAAGCGCACCCCTCTGTGTCTTTGTTGGGATCGATGCGTGTGGATGTGAGAGAGAGAGAGTGTGTGTGTGTGTGTGTGTGTGTGTGTGTGTGTGTGTGTGTGTGTGTGTGTGTGCGTGCGCATGCGCAGTTGTGGTCTGTATTCTGTAAACCGTCTTTTTTCCTCCTTTGCCTTTTCCAAAATCAATAGTTTTTCATGATTTTTTTGTATCAATGTTCTTTACCTTTTCTTTACCATATTCCTTTTTCTAACCTCACCAAAAGTCTTTAAAAATTGAGATAAAGTTCACGTAACATAAAACTCAATATTATAAATATTTGAGAATGTTCAATTCAGTGGATTTCCATTTATGCATTTTGTGTTCTCGACATTTATCTAATTTCCATCACCCTCTTTCCCAAAACATCCAATCTCCTCCTCTTTTCCTCTTATGGTAAACGCTGATATACTCTGTGATTTTTCTTTTCTTGACATTTCATATACATGGAATCATGCAATATATGACCTTTTGTGTCTACCTTTTTGCATGTAGACTAATGTTTTCAAGGTTCAGTATTTTTTCTCATTTTATTGCTGAGCAATATTTCATTGTATGACTGTACTGCATTTTGCTTATCCATTCATCAGTGATGGGACATTTAGGTTGTCTCCACTTTTGGCTATTACAAATGAATGTCTTTCTTTAATAGTTTAGCGAAAGATCAGGGGGAACCTTGTGAGTAGAAAAATGCACGCTTTTCTCTGTGAAGAATATTGCACTCTTTTCTCTGTGAAGAATATTGCACAGATGATTCCCTTCTTTCCATAGACTTTCTCATACTTCTGCTTTACTTGTTAGATTATATCGCTATCTCTTTTTTTTTGTGGGGCTTGGGGCAAAGAATAATAAAACATACTTATGTGTAATCTGTGTTCCTTGGAATCATCTCATTTTTTTCTGCTTTAAGGAAAGTATTTCTGGGTAGAGTAACAGACTGACAGTACTTCTGAGTCGATCTGTGCTTTTACTGACTTGCAGCGATATGTTGCTAGTGAAGTCTGGTAAACAAAAGAGGTGTTTAAAGTATTTGTACATTTAAGCACAAGTAACACTTTTCATGTTTTTACATGCACGCAGCCAAAGCAAAGGACTTCCGTTATAACTTATCAGAGGTACTTCAAGGTAGGCTATTGGAGATACATTTTCATCTACTTATTTTAGTCTCTGTAAAACTTGAGCCTTACTCTGCTAATTTAACTGTCATCTGCATCAGAGAATGTAAGTGGTAGGAACTTTTAAGTTTGTCTTAGAGAAAGTATTGTGTTTTCTACCTTTTAATGTTACTTGAGCTCTGTGTTTTGTCTCACTTCAAACTGCAGGTGAATGATTTTCATTTACATTTTCTTAGAGAGAGAAATAATAATTTTCTTATCTCTCCACCACTATTATTTTTTTAAATGTTTTCTAAGCCAGGCATATATATCACAAGTTAGCTATTTTCCAAGGACTTGGGGCAGGGGTGGGTGGGTAAAGATTCGTTATAGCTGCTTTACTCCAAAAGTTCTGCCTGTTCTTAGACAGTATTTTAATTTACTTTTCATTAAAGAAATAGAAACAGTGCTGCCAACTGTTCTTTTTATTTTTGTTTTTTAGTACTAATGTCATACAGGTGAATGTTTTTTAAAATATTGCTCTATTATGTTTCTTCACAGCCATGATCCAATAATGAATTATGTCATATTGATTTTAGGATGTTTTCAAGGAGTTGAATGGAGTTGACCTATATTTGAAATTTTAGACATAGCATTGCTCCTAGATGTTAAAGTATTAAAGCCTTAAATGACATTTTTACTGTTCTTGAATAGAAAAAGCTGTTGTTTTATTGTATTCTCAACTTACCTGTTTTAAACCTTTTTTTCTTAGTAGTTGATGGGCCGTGCTAATTAATTTTTTAAGTAGGATAACTAAGTTTTCCTTTGTAATTTCAGGAAGACAGTTTTACATATTTTATTTCTGGAAGTTTTTTCTTAAGATTGACTCATAATGTTTCTGTCATAAATCATTGTGAAATATAAAATTGATAGTCTTCTTACTTTTAGTACTTATCCTTGCTGTTAGTTATTTACATTTAGTTTTGCAGCATGGTGGGTATTCCTTTGTTTTTGAATATTGATGGTTTTAAAGAACTTTCATACTTTAGAAACATTACTTGTTATGTAACTATCAAAACCAGATCAGTAATGTTTCTTAGATAATGTTGTAATTTTTACCTAGAATATTTTTAGTAGTATGACAAAATTATTATTATGAAATGATTAAATAATTTCAGGGTATTGTTAATTAAACCTTTAAAGAAAATGTTATCTCAGTTATCTTTCTTAGATTTCATTAGGTGAACATTTCCTGAATCTCTGTGAATTGTTCATCATTTTTAGGTAAGATATTCATTTGGAAAGGATTAAAAGAACTAAGAATTGCATTGATTGGTAATGTTTATGACTGATGTGTAGGATTGCAGTAATTGGTGAGAACTTTTTAAAATTATTTTCCTTTTGTTTGCCTATCCATCTTTTCTCCTCTATTGTAGGAAAACTAGGAGTTTATGATGCTGATGGTGATGGAGATTTTGATGTGGATGATGCCAAAGTTTTGTTAGGCAAGTACACATTTTATATTGTTAGTAAAGATAAAATGCTAGAAACAAAAACATTTTTGCTTTAATAATATCTGTTGATGGTGTATCTTTTACAGTAATTACCTCAGATATTTCACTCTTGTTGAGATGTTAATTGACTTAGATGTTTTTTCATAGACTCACATTTCAATTTACATTTATCCTTGGAAAAGTACATAGCTCTTGCACATTGCTTTTGATACGTGTCATAATTTCATTTGTTTTCAGATTTAAAAAACTTCGTATTCTGAATTTAACGTTACAACATTTAATGTCCTAGGAGTCTTTTTTTCAAATATGATTAATTCATATCATTTGACATAATTTACTTCCATCCAAAAATATAAACTTCTAAGGGCTTGAAGTAAAATAGTGATAGTATTCTAAAATGCCCTGTGCATACTTAAAATTAACATTAAAATATGAACTCTGATAGTTTTTAGTTGAGTATCTTGATTTTGGATGTTTGGACCTTTCTTTTTCTATCAATTGTCTTTGTCTTTCATATGTACTTATAATAAATAAGTTATGATATTCTGATTTGTTTTGAAATGCTGTCTTACTAGAAAAGATAGTGCTAATTTTAATATACAAATTTTATATAATCTAGCTTGGTGAGATTTCTGTTTGTTAAATAGCATCCTTTCCTTTGCATTAGTATATGGTATCATATGCACTAAAACATTTTATATGAAATTCTTCAGATAGATTATATTACATGTTATAATATAATATACAACGTAATATAGTATATAGTATTATATGATGAATATGGTATTATACACTAAACTTAACAGAATAATAGCACCAAAAAATTATTCTCAGGTACACAATTTTGTATTTTATGGTCATAAAAATATGGGAGGATACCACATCTGTAATTCATAAAACTCCAGTAGATTAGTCTTATTTCCTTATAAAATAGTATGTTCTAAATATGAAAAAAGGATTTTAGCTGTGATTAAGTGTAATATAGCTTATTAATTTTTACTTTACCTTAACTATTACTGCTTTCTATTAATGCTCAGTGGGAGTTATGTTTACTACTTATCAGTAGAAGCTTACTATTCATGAAATTTCTTTTGTAACATAACCTTCCTCATAATGGAATTTTCTAAGTAAGTCTGTCATATCTGAATTTGAGTTTTTATAAGTATAATAAATCCTCAGAAGGCTAATCTTAGACATGCAAAAGAAATAGAATTATATAGAATTTAAAATCAGAATGATGCCAATTTGCTTGACTATATATGGTTTATTACCCTATTATGTTTCTTTACTTTAAATGATTTCTGAATAGTGAAGTTTTTTATTTTAAAGCCAACTTGATGTGGATCAAGTTTTTTCATTTTTGTAAAAAACATTGCTACTGTATTTTTTTTATGGTTTAAAATCAGCTACGTGGCCTGATTTCTGTAGCAGCTTACATTAATTAATAACAATTTCAGTATTTGTATCTTAGACTTAAAAATGTATTCTTTTTTAGTGTTTTGAGCAACCATTAAGAGGTTAATTAACTATAACTTAGAACATTGTTATTTGCAGGTAGACACATAGGTGGTATGGGTAAATCATAATTTGTTCCTTTTATAAGAATGACATGCTTAAAAGTGGAACTGAATTTGGTTAATCGCAGGGTTCATTTTGATCATTTACATGCACAAAGGCTAATATAAACGATTGCACTCTACTCATATAGTAATTCACAGTTGGCTTGTGACTTCAGTAAACATGAAATTAGCCAAAGGCGAACTCTCAGGCTCATTTATGTCATCTAACCATATTTTTGTCGTGTTTGAATTCCTCTTCAAGGAGTACAACCTTAACTGGAATTGAATTTTATGATTTAAAGTTCTTCTCTAGGTTGTGAGGTAGCTTAGTTGTGCCTCTATTACCCGTCGGTGGTTGCAAAGAGAGAGCTGGTGAAATTCTTGAGCTGCAGAAAGCATTAAGGGCTCCGTATGTTCAGGGAGAGATTATGGGGGTATAAATTCAGTGAGTGTATCCCAAAAACTGGACTTCGTGGGTCCATTCTCACTGGAGAGGCTGCCCAAGAACAAGGGCTTTGGATTAAGGCAGGAATCCAAAGAGAGGGATTAAAGTAGGAAGTCAGAGATACTTGGGAGAGCTTGACCTGGTAGGTATAGTAGTAGTAGAGACATGTTGAACTTTCAGAGGTTTGGCATTTATTAATAAATCTTTTTACATTCTCATCTGCGTATATCTAAATCTTACCAATTTTAGGAAATGTACACACTTTGTGTACATTTCTTTCACATTTTAAGGTTTGGCTTTTTCTTGTGAAATATATAGAGAATTAAATTGGGGTGAATAAATGAAGACCAGTAGTCATCAC
The DNA here is from genome assembly GCA_004363575.1 of Solenodon paradoxus. Lineage (NCBI taxonomy): Eukaryota > Metazoa > Chordata > Mammalia > Eulipotyphla > Solenodontidae > Solenodon > Solenodon paradoxus. The sequence continues at coordinate 127,461 of RJWH01002790.1, read as the reverse complement.
CAGTTTTACTTCATTTTTTCTGACCATGTACCTTGTAATAGACTTTGAAAATATTCTAAACATGTTCTGGTTTATATAATTCTCCACCTTTGAGGCCAAATTATCTAAAATAAAGTGTCTTATATGGTCTAAATGATTGAAAGCTACAATGAAATTTTTTTTCCTAAATAAAATCAGCAGGAAAATGATCTGAGGATTAAATGTCAATAGTAACCTCATCTTAGAGTAACACCACTTTAGGATTACATGGGTGTCCTTTTGGTTTTTGACTAACACCACATCAGATATGGCTAGAGAACAAAAGGGGAGCCAGGAAAATTCCTGGAGCCTAGATAAATGTTTACAAACTGGATGGATGCGTGAATGAGTTGAAGAGAGCATTGAACTGGACCTTGTCCAGTCGCAGGCATTCATACCTGCTCTTTGGTTCAGGCTTGCTCTTAGATATTAGGAAATTGTATACCCACAATAATTTCTTTTTTCTTTGCACTTTTGTCTTAAGACCTCAGGAACGTTGCCTAGTTGGGTAAATAGTTTTGTCCAAACATGTTTACATGTTTATTACAAGCTTCAGCCTGGCATACTGAAGTGTGGTAAGGTTTTATATTTTATTTTTGACACTTAGAATTATATTGGAAAATGGGAGAAAAGTAAAATTGTGTACTCCAAATATACAGTTGTGGTGTTTGAAGACAGGAAGAACGAAATGATGTTATTCCACAGAGAATTGGGTGGGAATACAGATCTCTGTTCATAGTACTTATCAACTGTTGAATTACAGAATGGAAAACACATTCTGAGTTTGTCAAAAAATAATTTAGATACCAGTTGCAAATTGTGTTTTGTCCTTCCTTTCACCCCCTGCCCCGCAAAAAAAAAAAAAAAGGAATGACCGTGATATAGATCTGTGGACTAAGATGGAGAATATGGTTTATAGTCTTTAATGTTTATACTAGATGTCTTATTTCTTGCCTGTCAGTCTTGATTGCTAATAGTTGTGCTACATGGAGAATATCTGATTTGCCAAAGCTGAAACTGAATTTGGTAAAATAATAATAATAACATGAAAAGCTTTAAAATCATTAATGTTCACATTTCTCATAACCGATACCCTCCACCATTTCAGTATTGGTGGACTTTGATATACACTGGAGCCAACAGACCTTTTCTAGTTAAAGTCAGTTTCTCATAGGAAAAAGACAAATGGCAAAACAATGTATATGTTGCTTTCTTTCCATCATGGGGGCCGGTTTGAGGATCAAGACATAGAAACAATAGGTGATGGGGAGTCTTTGCAGTCAAAGCTAATTTCATGGGCTGTTGGAGAGAAAACTTTGGAAGGTTCCTATTGCAGATGACTGGTAGAGCCTTGATCAAATTTCATGTTAGTAGGCAAAGTGAATTTTTATTAATAGCTGAGTCTTCTTATTGGCCGGAATTGTGGGACCATGACTCAGTAGCCAGAGCATTATAGAGCTAACACTTTTCATATTGTTAAATTTTAAATTAATTATCTGTTACATGATTTGAGTGCATTTATGCTCCTTATTGTAGGCTATAAACAGTAATCCTCATCATATTAATTCCAGAGTTTCCTAGGTGAACTCTAGATCCTGAGGGAAAAGTTTGATGAAAAGAATGTTTTTATTTTTAATGAATATTTATCAATACTTGTAAATGTCTGTATAATCAACTCTCGATAATATCTGGTTGGTAAATGGGCAGATCTGGAGGATGTCAGAAGTATGTATCTTTTAACTCATGCTATTTTTAGTCACTTTCTGTTGACATTAGTTAGTTGATTTTGGCTGATACCATTTTATCAGTTTTGAAGTCCTGGATTGTCCAATGAGAGAAAGGCAAACCTGGTTCGGGGTTGGTCAGACTGGTGAGGATTGGCCAAATGACACCTGTCCTTCAGCACATATAATTGAGAGTTGATTGTAAGGTGTGCATCTTAATCACTTTCTGTGTTTTCCAAAATATCTTTTCTGTAAGCTTTTGTGACCATGATGCACATGCTTTTTGAGATCACTCTTCCTCAACTTCTTTTTTTTCCACCTAACTGCTTTCCTTATTTTCTCTTTCTCTCTTCCTTTATTCTTATGTAGGCTTGACCAAAGATGGCAGTAATGAAAATATTGATTCTCTTGAGGAAGTCCTTAATATTTTAGCAGAGGAAAGTTCAGATTGGTTTTATGGTTTCCTCTCATTTCTCTATGATATAATGACTCCTTTTGAAATGCTAGAAGAAGAAGAAGAAGAAAGCGAAACTGCAGATGGTGTTGATGGTACGTCACAGAATGAAGGGGTTCAGGGAAAGACTTGTGTCATTTTGGATTTACATAACCAGTAGCTTTGAGCTAGGGACTGAAATCATTATCTCATGAAAACCCAAGCAGTCCCTTTTTTCTTCCTTTCACTTGCTCACCCAGGGCTTAATGTGCAGTGAGGCAGCTGTGGTCTTATAATAAAAGGCAGCCATGTGATCTTGACCCCCTGTACAACTCCTAGCTAGTCTCCTGCTTCGCACCCCCATGTCTAGTGAAAAAAGTGACATTCCTCATTCTTGTAGTAGTCTGCAAAGTACATTGAGAATGATATTTTTAGTGGTATAATTGGTTTCTGTATTTTTTCTTCAATTTATGTATTCACTGAACTAAACTTAGAAACTTAATAGTGAATTGTTTTGTGATTAACCCTGATGCTTGTCTTTCTAACACTATTAAGATAATGATAATGAACTTGATTAATATGTTTAGCATGATTAATTCATAAATTAAATGCTTCTCTGTTGATCTTTAACATGACTGATGTATAAAATGATGGTTCTTTAAACTGATATTTTTATTGTAATTCATTTAGGTTAATGATTTGTCAGATAGGTTAATACAAATTTTGATCTAAAGTTCTGTATTAATGGTGCTTTTAAGAGAATTCGAAAATAATTCCATGTTATTGCCTTAGGGTAGTGAAATTACTATATTCAGATAGTAGTATGTCTGAATATTTCTGTCTATGAATGCAGAATTTATTTTAAATTTTATTTCCAAATATACTTCCAGACAAAGTAATTTGTATTTTTTTTTTTAAAGTATATTACACAGGAGAGAAAATGTGAATATGTATCTTAAATAATGTTGTACATATTAAAATTATTCATCCTAAATAAGTCTTTTTCTATTTTTTTCGATATTGCCTCATTAATTGATTTAGGTATAATATGATTTTTAGATTTGTAAGTTAAAGTTATTAAAGTGGTGTTTCCTTTTTTAGGGAAATAAATTTTTGCCACTAAAAATCTTTAAAATGTTTGAATCAATTCATTTAAAATGAGTTGCTTTAATAATAGAAAAACAGTTATACTAGCCATATATCATGTCTTTCTTAAAATGTAAAATAGGTTTCATTTGTTTCTTCCCTCAAACAAAGCTCTTTGAGCTTGAAAGTGATAAGAACTAAGACCTTCAATTTGTTACTCTTTCAAAGAGTGGTGGTCATGTTTCTAAATCTCTTTATATTCTTTGCAACTTACCTTAGCCTTAGTTCTTCTTAGGGTTAAAAATTTAAAAATATTTCATTTTTTAGCCTTTTACTTAACTGCCATTATTTTCATTCTTGATTTCAGTAAGTGGATTGTTTATGTATTTTTTCAAAGATTATTTGACAAATATAGTTTCTTTGCTAGAAATCATTTTGTAAGCTAACAATATGATAGCCTGAGGTAAAGGCTAGAATGAGACCACAGGAAGCATAGCATTTCCTTCAACTCACCATTTTCATGTCTTTAGGAAGACTACTCCATTGCTAATCTTAGTTTTAAAGAAACTTTGTTGAAGAGCTACTTTTGGATATGGAGACATAATGTATGTTGGACAGTGATCCACTAAAAATTCTAAATTCTGTTAAAACTTGTTTGTCTTTCCCTGATTATTTAAGGAATATTCTGTTAATGTTACTAACAGTCAAAGCTCTGAGTTCTGAATGTTAATATTCTGGAACAAATGAGTATGATCTCACTATGTTCTTTCTAAAAACTTACATAGTAAGTTGTGCATGTTGTCTCTTCCATGTTGAATTTCAGTAAGTGAAATATCAGAGTTCATTAAGTTTAAATTTAAAAGCAATCTTATGCTTCGTTCTCAGTAACATTCACTTAGCCAAGTGTTTGAGATGTACTTTTTCAAATATTTTATTTCTTAATGCTTCATTACTACTAACTGGATGATGTTTGATCAGTTTATGAGAAGTAAATAAGTTTGTGTTACAAATGTTTGAATCATTAATTTCTCATCAGACCATTTTTTGTCGTGATACTAATGAATATTTTATGTACAGAAATTAATTATGCTTTATTTTTAAGTAAAAAATAAGGTGAGATAATTTGTCATTTATTTAAGTACCCCCTCTAATCAGTCCTTTTAAAAACGCTTTGATAGAGGTAAAATCCAGGTAGCTGCTGAACCCCTGACTTCTGTGACTTCCTTCAACTTGTTTCTAAGGTTTATTTCGGTGGAAGATAATAAAGTTTTTGCAAAGCTAGCATAGAATATTTTGAAACTAGTTATATATGTTATAATTATTAATTTTCCAAGGATGTATAATTTCTATGCCACAATATATTTTCCTTATTTATATCTTTTAAATTTAGGACCTTACTTTAAAAAGCCACCATTGTATCATGCATATCTAAATATTTACAGTTACAGAATTTTAAGTTGTGCTATATTTACTCTGCTTTTCCATTTTTTGACAACCAAAGGAACTTTGTGGGTTATGGTCTGTATTCAGATATAGTGCTGCCTCCTCAGAGCTGTCAAGATGCACTGCTGTTTGTCCAACTGAAAAGGCTTTGGGTTCTCTGGAATTTGGCACAAAATGAACTAAGTGGCAGCTTAGTGATTTTTTTTTTTTTCCCTGTGCTTTAGCTCCTTTCAACCCTGATGTTTCCTGGGACGTGTGTGTGGCGCATAAATCAGTCAATGAAGTGTCTTCTAGGGTGCTGGTCTTGATAAGTCCCTGAGGCCTAGCTGGCTGCTTGGAGCTGCTGCAGCCATAACGCAGTGCTGGGTGATCCTGCTTTTTCATCTTGTACTTGATCTTTATTCTAGAAGTAGCATCCTTGTCTTGCAAAGCTATATCCAGGGACGTAAGACTGTTTCTCTGCTTCAATTCTGTCTTGTTTTTATTTACGGTTAGCTAAAACAAGCAAGATGCTTTCTTGTCTCCCTTGATATTAATGACTGGAGAATAAATCAAAACTAGATACAGACATAGTTATCCCTAATTTGATTACCTGACAGTTAAACCTTTTTGGAACTGATATTCAGTAACTCTGAATATGACCTAGTCTAGGAAAGAAATACAAAGTTTCTTTGATTTGGACAGTGGTGTTTTCTTTGACATAATGCACTTTTGTGAGGCTCAGTGACTCAGACTTTATTATCACAAGTTGATGGGACACTATACTGAATTTTCTGCTAGTTATTTGTTGATAACTAGTACATAGGAGTAGAGATAAAGTAGATTGTGAAAATCTTGAAGTTAAGAACCACGCCTTAGGCTTCCTTTGAATCCCCTCTTAAACTTCAGCCCAACATACAATATTCCTGAAATATTATTTGTCCGGACTAGTGTTGGTGAAAGAGAACTTCAGGAGATACCCATTGCCTAAGAAAACAGAGTTTTGTTTTTTTTTTGAAAACTAGTTTAAATGAATGAAGAGATTATTTGATGTATTTCTTTCGAGAGGAATGAGATTTTAAAGTTTGTATAATGATCTTACCTAGGCTAATAAAGGTCTTTAGATGATCTTTCACTGTCTCATGTATTTGATTCTGAACTTTATCTTGATTCAAACTCTCAGTTGCTGGAAATAACTTTTATTCTTTCATTCTCTTGTAGTCTTATCCTTCCTTTCCCATGTGTCATAGAGCCTTGTTGGGTGTGTAGCTTTCTTTAAAAAAAAAAAGTCTGCGATATTATTACATTATTTAAAAACAAAAAGGAAATTGATAGTGTCCTAGTATGCATTTTGCTAAGCTTAGACATCTTTTCTAGAGCAATAGTCTGCCTAAGTCACATAACCTTTACTTAGGCATTTGGGGGCCTCCTTTTATTACCTTAAGTCAGTGTTGAAGTGATAAGGTTTCAATATGGAAAGGAAGGAAGATGAGACACTGTGACTTAGAGTGACTCCCAGGTCTCATTTGGATGCTGGGAGTAACTGAAATGGCCTAAGTTGAAATGGTAGCCTCTAGGCCACCAATTCTATGGCCAGAAGTCTGAAAATTTAGGGTAACTACTTGGGTATCTGTACTGGAACCAGTCTTCTAAAATAGTCTCTTCTTGTGTCGGAACCATAGGTCGTCAACCATTGGTTTAATGATTAACATTTAAATTTTATAGCATTTTATATTAAATGTGTTTGAATTAGTGGCTCCAAAGCACTACCTTAAATAACATTTATTACATTTAGACAACTCTCTACTATTCTAAGGGGAAAAAATAAGGCCTACTTTTTTGCAGATTGTTTTATAAGAACTCCCAAATATTCAACAGAGTTAGTAACAATAATCACCTTAAAATCTATCAGAATGAACATTGGCAAAGACTGAAGTAAATAAGACAGTGTTTGCTAATTTTTTTGCACTTGTACTGTAATCACAACTTAGTGCTTCTTTGATCATTGCCTTTATTTAAATATATTTTATCAATAAGAATAACTTATCTGAATGGATTAGAGAATACAAAGATGCTTCCTTTTCAAGCTTTAATTGATAAATTTTTCTTCTTACTATATGGAAAACAATTTAAAGCAATTAGTGTATTGTCATGAATGTTATTGTTTGATAGAATTTTTCCTTTTTTTTAAAAAAAATCCCCTCCACCCCACCCCAACTCTAGACATTGCCTGTGGTAGCAAAGAGAGAAAAGGAGAAAGATAGGGCATGTTTTTTGATATTTGACACTGTAGGGAGAGTCCTGATAAGAATTTTATTCTATGTGGAATTAATAAATACAAAATCTTACATACTTATTTTATTTGTCCCCTCTACATCCAGTCACCAATTCTCTGTGACCACTGTTCCCCTCTCCAAACTGGGTTCCACATTGCTTATGGAAAAATATCTACTCTAAATTTAACTGACTAAATTTCTGTGACAATCACTGTTCTGCAGTAGAGTTATTCTTACTAGTGAGATATTAAGAACCTTTTCCACGCTCTTTGATCTTTCAAGGACTGTTTATTCTCTAGAAGTGATTTTGCTTTTTGCTTTACCAGGATAGGCAGCTCTGACTTGGGTTCCATTGTCTTGTCTCTCTACACTTTAAAACATTTCTTTATTCTTATAATTTTCTTATTCTTTCTACTCTCATTGGTCATTTTTTCAGGCATTGCATCTTTAGGCTTCCAAAGCTAACCCATTCCTTTGTGTCTGTGCCTCCTCATCATTATCTCTTCTTGCTAATTCACTTGATTTTTCCTGTAACCATACCTCTTTTTCCTCTGCCTTCAAACCATAGTCCCACAGATAAACTCCTTCAAACCTGTATTAAATTTCTCACACCTCAGAATCTTAGATATTCATAGTAAGTTCTCTTTCACTCATAGTTCTCTTTTATTCAGAGTAAATTCTCTTCTTAGGAGCTAAGAGAGACCCTCATGAGCACTCTCGATTTTTGCCACCTTTATTTCCATGTGTTTCATTATCATTATAATGTGATCTTTACTTCTGATGCTCATAAAGGTATCATAAGAAGAACCTTATAGGACATTTAATAACTTGATTTACTGGCATCCTCATCTTAAACCTTTGTTTACGCTTTCCATCTGAAAACTCCCCTTTGACTTAAATGCTTCATTTTCTTGGCTCTTCTTCTTTCATTATCTAGGATCTCCTCTTTTCCTTTTCCAAGTGCAATGCTTTTTTCATATCTATATTCTTTCCTCCAGAGACTGAGATAACTGTGGTTTAAATTATTAACTCATTCTTTATTATGTCAACATACTGAAGAATTATTAACTATTCCTCATGTTCAGAAACAATAGGTTGAATTAATAGTTCAGAATTTCATAGAGTATATTGAACATTGTTTTTGTTTTGTTTTTTACATGGTTAATTTGTATCATTTCGGGACTTATACCCATGCTCATTACTTCTTTTCTGTTTCACTAATCTGATACTGATTTACTATTTTGACTTATTAAGGGCAAATATTAATTCTAGCCTTTCCATCAATAGAGCTCCTTTGACTGTATCATAGCTGCATGACTGCTGCTATGGTTTCAACTGGAAAATCCAGGCTTGCATTGCAGGAACATTCAGGGGTTAAGAGGGGGCCACATAAATCACTAAGTGCATTTTAATGACTTCTGCTAAATTTTTCAAACATTGAATAATGCTCATGTGATTAAAAGTTCGTGTTATAAGGATAAGTTAGACATTTTATTCTGAAATAAGTTTTAATGGGGAGGTGGTCCAAGGTACTTTTTCTTATTAAGGTTGGTATGTCGTTCTTGATAGAGTTTAAGAAAAAAATGTTTTGTTGGTGAAAAATGTTTGTCATACACACACACTGGTTATGGTAATTAGATACAGATAGCCACATGGAGCAGTTAATTCATTTTTTAATGTAGTCAATGGTATGACACATTAATACATTTTATCAGAATAATGATGTTGATATTTTAAACAAAATAAATTACATTTCTCAAATGAGCGATCATACGATGGAGACAAATTGTTGTGGATAGAGAAAGAAGGAATTTAGGAATGGAGAATGATTTGAACACTTTCAGGAATGCAGATATCTCGTACTGAAAGTGGGACTGTGATTATGGATTTGAGAAACAGAGATAGTGGCTTCTGTAATTTCCAGCAGGAAGACTGTAAAAGAGCTTGATGGCTTTCTTGGGACAGCACCTTAGACCTTAGTTGTTGAGTGACATGTTGTGGATAGAGCTGTCCCTACAGGAAGCCAACATTAATGACCATACTTTCCATATGTCTGGCATGTTATTAGCAGCCTGGAGTGCCTCTGTGGGAAGTTTGCTCAGAGATGAGTTTAAAATAGCACTAATGAGATGGAGAGGTAGAATTGGGAACATTAGTCAACTAGGACACTAAGTACAGCCTGGAGGGAATAAGAATGTACTGAGAAGGATAAGGTACTGACTTTTGTTAGAGGGCTAAAAACAAATCCTTTATCAGAACTTCCATTGGCCAAAAAAGGAAGTAGAAAGCCTATGCAATTTTTAGGTAAAGAATAGTGTGTGTATATGTGTGTGTGTATGTGTGTGTGTGTGTGTGTGTGTGTATAATAGTATATATGTGTGTGTGTATTTATACATACATACTATTCTTCATCTAAAATGTATATATATATATATATATATATATATACACTTACATAGTAGTGTCATTCTTGCTTGTATGTTTGTGTGTGTATATATTCTATTTTTTAAAAAAAGAAACTTTGAAACTATGGCAAAAAAAAAGCACTGATTTTTCTAACAGTAACAATTAACATTCCATCAAAGTATGATCTTTTTTGGGGTGGCGATGATGATGAGTAGGGAAGAAGGGTTTTTGGATCCTTTCACCAAGCGTGTGGCATTGGTCATCTACGCCTAGCAGAAGCATATTGAGTCTCCAGGTAGAGTGGATAGCTAAATGCCGTTTCCAGTGGTATTTGAAGTTTATTTTTTAAAAGGTGAATTTAAGTAACTCGATTTGTTATTTAATAGAGGCATTGATTTAAACTGTTTTCTAAGTCTTATTTTTTTAATTTTTTTGTAATGTTCTCTGTTTATAACCTATTTTCGTCTTGTAAATATCAACAGAAGGACCTGGTGGGGTAGCCAAGAGAAAAACTAAGGCTAAAGGTATTTTCTGTTTTCCAAATTAGCCTTGAATGAATCAAGTATAATGCTCGAAGATGCATGACATTTTCTAGATATGTAAAATGCAGCTGCTAATACTAAACATTATTGCTTTTTGGATTGGGGTGCACCTTTGGCCATAAGTAATTTTTTCAAGCCTTTGTTAAAGAATTCTCTTCCTCGAACAGTTTCCTTTCCCTGTCCTCAAAAACTTTTTAACAATCTTTTATTATAATATTAACTTATAATTTTAATTGAATATTATTATAATATATACATTTACACCCTGTTTACCAACTTAAAACCCTTCCCAGGTTTAAAAAAAAAAAAAAGACATATGCTTCGGTAATTGATTTCATTTCTTCAAAAGCTCTGATGATACTCTGTCTTAGGTTACTAGGAGCTAGCATGTAGTTTTCAGTAAAATGACAATTTAGATTTATAATCTGGAGTACTTTATTATGTTGATATGAAATTTGCTATGTTTCTTTGCATTTTAATTCTTTAAATATTGTAATATTTAATATTAAATTATTTACAGTAAATTTTTGACTCTACCATTAGCTATTGCATGTCAGCTAATAGCTTGTCATTACTGCTGTATTTTCTGTCGCTGTGGTTTTTTTTTATGTTCACATATAAATATTTATATCATTTAGGGAGAGAGCTGAGGGAAGTGCATGTTTTCTTTATAAACTGGTAATATTTTGTGTTCAAGTGCTTTGCATAATATAGTACAGTTTGCTTGTTTGGTTTTTTGGTGAAATATTAACAGATCGAGCCCATGTGATTTGTAGGGTCTTAATTATTTGTGTTTTAATTTTAAAGTTAAGGAAATTTTAATGTTTTGACTTTGTATCCCACTTGAATAATTTCTGAGGAGGAAACAGTTTTTCGTAATGTTATTCTTATATAAATAATTTTGAAATAAATGACAGAGTATGATTTGACTTCTTGATCCAGAGAGGCAAATAAAGCATTAAATATTTAATACTCTTAGAACAGTATGCAGACTAAGAACTGACAGCAGTGCATAAGCATTGTACTGTTTTGCAATGTCATTATCTTATTCACTGAATAGCACTGATGTAGAATGAGAACTCATTCTACTGGTCAAACAGATGTTTTATTCTTACTATTCTACTTTTGCAAGTTTTTAATAGATTTTCAGAAATAATTGATAACATTTTGTGCTAGATAAGTTGTATATTACTTTGATGGGCAAAAATCTCTTCCACATTTTATTAAAGAAGCCTCATTTTCTGTTACCGATTAAATGCTGTATTGCAGAATAAACACCTTGCTTCTCATATGATTTCCTAATGAGAAAGCAAAAGGTAATTTTCAAAGCTTCCGCTAGCCACAATATTGCTCTTTAAGTAAAGCAGTTGAGAGTAAGGTCTTAGACGAGATTTGGAATTGCCTTTATATCCCATTAACTGCCTTTTCCTCTATGAGCATGGACAACATCAACGTATATTGGTTTGAGTGACTTTTTATTAACAGGGAAATATACTTAAAGGAATACTGTGTAATGTAAACAAAAAACATCTTGTCATTTAAACATATAGTGAATTTAAAATTTTATGCACATGGAAATTGTTTTCTTCATAGCTAAGAAAACTAAATAGTATCCATTTTTTAATTTCTTTTATGTTTGCAAGGATTATATGCACAAATATTTTAAGTACATACATTTTTGGTAGAGTAAATGTTTTTAATTATCTTTGTGCAAATACTTGCAAGTTATATAAAATTTGTCTTTAGTTGCCAGTGTTCCTTTAATTATGCCATTAGAGTTGTGATATGTGAGTTAACATGTGTGTACCATACTGCCTTCCTGGATGGATTTATTTTAATAATATTGCATGTTATCCTTGTTTTTAAGTCATACCATATTACAAGTTGGAAATATATGGTCCCAGATTTATAACATTTCTTTTATAGCTGATAATTTTTAGAAGTTTGCCTCTATTTTTAACCAATTTAAAACAGAAATTCAAGTCAGTTTTTCAATGAGCATTTCTTGTGTGTGAGGAGATAAATAAAAAGACAAGACCTGTGTATCAAGTTGCTGTTTTTATGAATTAAGAGATGCTTTCAATAAACCTTTTTTCCTTTGATTGGAAAACATGAAAGTTAAAGAACTCACTAAAGAAGAGCTCAAGAAGGAAAAAGCGAAGACTGAGTCAAGAAAGGATAGTAAGAGTGAAGAGAGAAAAAAAGGGAAGAAAGAAAGAGAAGAGAACCGGAAGGAGAAGAAAATTGCTGATTCAGGTGCATCTAGGAAAGAATCTCCTAAGGGTAAAAAGGACAAAGAAAAGGAGAAAAGGGGCCAAGATAAAGATGCTAAAGCCAAGGAAAGCAGAAAAAAGTCAACAAATATAAAGGACATTTCTGGTAAAGTGGTATCCAGAGACAAAGATGACAGGAGGGAAGGTAGAAGTTCTATCAAGCATGCACACTTAGCAAAGGGAGATAACCAGAAAAGAAAAAACTAAAGCTTTGACATCATCATCCCACAAAATGGTCATTTTTTTATCATGATTTGCTGCTCAGGGGCATAGAGATTTTAGTATTGCTCTGCTTGGGGAAGATGTATCACTTAGCCATTGGATGTACTTACTGGTGCTCAGGAAGGAAATTATTTTGAAATTTAAACACACTGTCTCTTGCTTCTGTATTTGGAAAGATGAAGCTTTAAAATATATGTGATGTAATCTTTACTATTATTAATTTATTGATCGTGTATCAATAAATCCAATACCATTGTATTGGATTTAATATATTGAGTTCTTTAATTGGAATTAAAAATGACTGAAGATTTTAAATGGTGTTTATAGGCAGAGTGACTATCAGGTATGAGAAATACAGGTAGAAAGGAGTTAGTCTTCTTTCTCTGTCCCTGGTTTTCCCCTTTCCTCTTTCCTTTTTCCCTTTCTAGTTCACCTTCCCTTTACCTTCTCCACTTCCTCTCCCTATACCCACTCGTTCTATTACCTCATCCTCTCTCTCCTACCCTAACTTTTCCCAAGACACCTCAGCTTCAGCTGACATCCCCTGTACTCCTCCCCAGTTCTGGTGTCTGCCCTCCATCTTTCAAGGTGCTACTGAAGACTCTTCTAGATTTCTCTTCCCCTGCTCCTGTTTTCCTTTAGAATCTCTCCTTTCCCTCATTCCTCAGTCCTCCATGCCTCCTGACTCCTTACTGCTCCTCAGTATCTCTCTCTATCCTGCCAGGACTGCCCTCCCCACATACACCTATCATCCAATAAATGCTTAAGTGTCCTGTGTGCCAGGTACAGTGTTCTGAGAACTCTGGTTATAGTCATGAATAAAAGAGAGCGTTTTATTTAGAATAATAATTTTAGAACACTTTTATATATGATATCTTGATAAAACATCTTTAATTGTTTTCAAATTACGCTGTACCTTTATATCACATGATTTTTCAATTCTTTTGGTAGATCGGCATCTATTTTCCATATCTGGTTGTATCATAATTGTTTATGATTTTTAAGGAGTTGCAAATTTGACGTTAACTAGAGATCAGAATTTAGTTAATCAGAAAGCACTTAATAAAATGAAATTTCAATAAGAAATGCATTTTCTGCAAATCTTTTCTACTATTCTGTATATAAAGTCTTAACTCTAATTTTAACGACAGGTGAAATGTAATTTGAGAAGAGCAAGCAGATTTGTTGTAACAAAATCAAAAGTTCTGCTAGGAAGCTTTTATTTTTCTCTAATTCTTCAACTCTTTCTTTGAAGAGCTTAAACATTTTGGCTTAAAGATATTTCAAATCAGAAATGAGTAAGCTTAAGTACCAAGTGTCTCTATAAGCATTTATCGCCTTTTTTATTACATGCTGGTAACTTTCATTGCCTAAAATCAAACTCAGACATTTAATTGACAAAAACTCCAACTAAATAGAATTATATAGTCAGGGGAAAACCTAGAGAACTGCTTGGAACAAGAAACAAAACAGATAGCACCACACATAAGAGTTATAAGATTTTAAGCATATATCCTGATGTTAGGTTTGTTGGCAAGATAAATGGATTTTTTTAAATTTATGTATCAAATTTTAAGTTTAATTTCTCTACAGATATTTTTTCCCTTGCAGAGGGCAGAGAATTATAATGAATTATTATTACATTACTTAAGGCGTTCTAATAATTTTACCTTGGTTTTTGAAGGACAATGGTTATCAGGCATCAGGTACATAAATGCTAAATTCTAGGAAAATGGGTGAAAACATTTTAGAATAATCTAAGCAACCAAAGCCTATAAACACTGTTGCAACTTGGTTAAAGTTGGTGAAAACTCTTTAGTTCTATCATTGAGTTTTCCTCCTAGTGTCAACTCAAAAATTGAATTGAAACATCTATTTGAAACATTTAAAAATATTTTAAAAGTTCTTCTAAATTGAAAATTGTTTTTCCTCTTTTCATTCCTTCCTTTTTTCTCTATTACATAAAGGTTTCAACTGAATTTTATTGAAATTGAGGTCAGCTGCATTGGTACTTACTAATGAACTAAAAATTTCCTGTGAAATGAGCTTCTTGTGATTAATGGGTTAAAATTATGCTTGCAATGAGTGACACTCATTTTGTTATCTTTAAACTTTGTATGATAGTGCATTCATGTGAGTGTCATAGTTATAGTAAATATTCCATTTTACAAAAATATTTGAGAGCTTATCATTTTTTCCAGGATTATTTTCCTCTCCTTTAATATTCAGATTGCCTTCTTTTGAAACACTTGATCATCTTTGAGTTTTTCCTTTTTAGTGCCCTGTAACTACTATGTTAATGACTATGTGTGTGAATTAGAGTTATTCTAACATTACCAACTTTTGGAAATACTTTTTTAAAGATTTTTAATTATATGGGTGATCGGCATTGCTGTCTGCATTTCACAATAAGGGGAGAAAAAAAAAAAAACTTCACCTAATCAGTCAGCATAAATGCTTGCCTATGGGAAGATTAATTTTATAAATGGTTCTTGGAGAATATTTTTTTGTGGACTGCTTAGTCATACAGCTTTGTAACTTATAGGGGTTCTCCTAAAAATTACTTGGATAATAAGGACTCTGCTATTAGATACTAAGAATTCTTCCATTAAAAAAGCAGAAAGATAGTACACATATAAGGTTTTTAATTTTAAATGTTTTGAATTAACTAACATCATTCTCTGTGACTTGGGTCTGGTGACTTAGGCTCTGACTCCTGACTTGTTTCCATTCTTCTGTGCCTTCCTCTATTCCTTCTCCTGTTAATGCCTGTTGATAACAAAACAGTTCTCCAAATTGATTACTTGTATGCTGTCATTATAAAATGCTGCTGGAAATGCTTGCTTTTGTCATTTGTAAATTGAGGACAAAACCTTTTCCTCCCAGTTGTTTTGAGAACTAGGTGTTATTGCATATGTGTAAAACTGGCATGTGTTTGTCACTCATGTTTCTCTTTACTTTGGTAGAAAAATGGTAATAAATTCTACCAAGATGTTTCGGTTAAAATTTGAAATCACTGGATCTGTGATTTCTATCCCAATGTTTGTCAACAAGTTTTAAGTCCTTTATCTTTCAATGTATCTTTGTGAAATGGTTGTACTGGGTCCTGGTTTGTTATGAGATACTGGAGAGGGCAAATAAGAATAATTATAACTGTGACATATATAAAGCCATAAAAATACTTATTTAAAGAATGCTGCTTCATACATGCAAACAGATTTGAAATGTAAAGAAAAAAATTTCAAATAAACTACTTCAGTGTACTTAAATGTATGATATCATTGAAAAATTTAATACCTTTCTAATTGTGAAAAACAAATTTATAAGTTTACTTTGTACTCAAAATGTTTTTCCATAGAAGGAATTTCATGGTTTATAGGGTATTTTTCTACACCAATCGACAAAAATCTGTTTAATTCCTAATATCCATTTCTACAAGTCTCACTGTAACTATGTTTCTATGAAAAGAAGGCATTTATCATTCTTCCTCAGAATAGTAGGAACATACTTAGTTTTGCCTCTAAAATTCTTCGGGTTCCATGTGTGAGTACATTCAAACTAGCTTACATGAGCAAAAACATTGGTCACAATGTTGGTCAAAATCAGCATTAAACAATTGAAGGAATTTGTAAGTGATACATATTATTTCAGTTAATTACAGTTTATTGTTAAGCTTTTTTAATTTTCCATTGGTTCTAGCTAAAGAGAAAGTTTAATTCTTAAACCGAAAGGTCAGCATTTATAGCAGACCCATAGGATGATTTTCATGAAAAACTTGTTTGGGCTAATCTGGAAAAATTCTCATTGATAATTTTCTGTCTCATGTATGAACGACCTCCTTCATTAAAGATAAACTCACATCAATTAGACGTTTATTGCTGGTTTTTATAGAAAGCAACTTCTGCAAAAGCTTCAGTTTTGTAAACCCCACAAAGCAGAAATCATCTATTTTCCTTTTCTTTGTTCTCATTTGATTCCACTTTATATATTAACTGCTCTATAATAGCATACATACATCACAGGAGTCTGTTGTTTGTTTCTTCCTTGCCTCAAACACTAATACTTTTTATCTTAAGAGAATAATAGACATTCACTTAAAGCTTTTATTTTCGATAGCATGTGCTATGTCATTTGTATTTCTTTTATTGATTCAGCACATATTCTTAGTAATTTCACATCGTATCACAGGCTCTGCTAGGCACTGGGGATAGATATTAAGTGATCCAGGTCATTACAATGAAATACTGCGAAACAAGGGTTCGAGGAAAGAAATAAT
Organism: Solenodon paradoxus; assembly: GCA_004363575.1. Taxonomy (NCBI): domain Eukaryota; kingdom Metazoa; phylum Chordata; class Mammalia; order Eulipotyphla; family Solenodontidae; genus Solenodon; species Solenodon paradoxus. Next base: position 110,783 of record RJWH01002790.1, on the reverse strand, counting down.
GAAACTGGAGGTATTTCAAGTACTGCCCACTCTTACCCTCAGCCTAGAATGTACCCCTTCTCCGTGTGATGACTTCCCTTCTGCCTCACTTGCTGATCTAACTGAGTCATCTCTGCACTCATGGGTTCTCTGATTCTTCCAGGTCGTTGGACTCTGTGCCCCCCAGTTATCACACTCATCACCTAGCTTCATTCTTAGATTTTGCTTGGCTACCAGACCATGTTTTATGTCCACTACCTAATATAGTAACTCAGTAATAAGCATTCAATGTGTGTTTATTGAGGAGCGAACATACAAAACACAGATCATCTAAACATTTCAGCTCTGAAAATTAGGCAAGGGTTATTTTGTCAAATAATCAAATTTGCTGTGAATAGTTTAAAATGCATTTAATTTACTCTATTCCATTTTTAATTAAAATTGGAAGAAATGGTATTTATGGAATGCAAACTTTTAAAAAATGTCTTCATTTAATGCTCTCCAGAAATCTGAAAACAGGGTATGTTTTAAAGGAATTCATTTATTTTCTGAATAACAGTAGGGGCTGCTGTGGTTGACTCAACCCCAGGTTATTACTCTCAGATAATTGTTATCCTGATCGCTTGCCAGCTTAATAATGGAAGTGGGTTCTGATTTTGAGCACTAAAACTGAGGGACGACTACTGGGATATTTTTTAAAAGATTTCCTCAAGTTTAAGAAAGAAGCAGAGCAAGAGATGTTCCTTTTGCTTCTGGATTCTCTTGTCTGAAAGGACCTGGCAGCTGGAGAGCCTGACCACTTGCCTGAGGAGGAAGCCAGTGCTGATAGCAAGCCAGCCTGCTTCTCACTTCTTAACTCAAATGATACATTTCCTACTTGTTCAAGTCAGTGAGAGTTGGTACTTTGTTACATGTAATCCCTGGAACATCGAATTTGTACATTGATTTCATGATGTAATTTAAAAATTTTCAGTGCTACCTTCTTGCCATTTGTCCTCATAATAAATCCAGTTTGAAAATCTCTCTTTTGTGAATTAATCTTTTATTATTTTTCTTGTTCAATTTTTGCCTGAGATCTTAGATTAGACGGATTTAGCACTATTCTCAGAGGAATACTTACTAGTGAACTAAAACGGATTTGAGTAGGAAAGAAGAAAACATTTTGGAAACACCAGAATAAAAGCTTGTAGGGCTTATTTTCCATGTGTTATCAAAACTATGTCTAGAATGTATTTTAGTTAATTAAAAAATGTTAATAGTGGTTTGGGGAAGGATATCTGTTAATATAATACATCTTTACAGTGCGCTAATTTCATCTGGAAAATTGCTGTGGCTGGATATTGATAACAAATCTGCAACTACCAATTTGGATAGAAAATAATTATTTTAATTTTTTCTATACTTTGCTTTGTTATATACTTTGCTTTCTCCTGCGGTTTTCACATGTTTTACTAACTCAATTTTAGAGACAAATAGCTCCCTGTTGATTAGAGAGCGTAACTCTTAGAGGCATTATATGGTTGAATATCAGTATTTAGTAGTTGTCAATGTTTGAAAATTTTCTCAAGTGAAACTTCTCAGAATTCAGTAAGAAAGAAATTTTCAGACAATTCAAATCTTTCTTGTTTTATGGGAAAATATTTTACTGCTTAATGAACCCATGGAGCACAGTTTGAAGCCTGTTTCATATGAATTAATGAAGAAAGACCCTGTAATCTTTTATTCAATTTGAGATACTTTCAGAGAATGAGATAATTATGCCAAGACAACTGACATAAATTGGGACTGTGTCAGGCTAATTAGTACTGTGGTGCTTAAAATAGTGGATGCTAGAGCATAGATAAAAATTTTTTTGGTAAATACTAGCAGGGAAATTGATGGAATTTCCCTTTCCCCCTTGTGCAGCACTGAGTCACTAGTGCCACTAAGAAGCCTTGACCCTTCAGAGCATTTGTAGCCTTTCAACTAGCTGAGTAACCATGTTACAGGGTATGTTCAGCTCTTAGCACCTGTTGTATTCCTGAGATGCTGAGAGTGCAGAGATGAATTCCTTTAAAAAAGTCTTAAGACTTCTCTTCCTTTGGCAGAACTTGGCAATAAGTAGCTCCATTCATGTTCCACTAGCAGTTGAAAAATGTGAGAGTGTGTTATTTAAGTGGAAAAGGGAGTGAGAGCTTTCTGCCCTGAAATTGGAATTAGAAATGTGGTGTATTTAGTAGTCCTTCAGCTCTACCCTGCTAACCCCCTGAAATAGAACTATGATTAAAATTTGTGGATATTTGCATCTGATTCCTTTGAACCCACTTTATACTTAGAAGTTACTTTATAGTTACAACTGTAATTCAGTTGTATGTGTTGGTGTTCATTTTGCCGGTGTTAGATTTTTGTGTAAGTGGTGTGGGAAGTGACTGGGAATATAAATATTGAGGTGGGAGTTTGTGTGTCACCATCACAGTCTTTTTTGCACTGGTGGTGGATGGTGGGAGTAAGTTTTGTCCATGAGTAAAATCGAGAGTAAAAAACCGAATAATAAGGAAAAATATAAAGAAATAAGTGCATAAGATCCTGAAATGAGAATTTTCCAGACTACCTTATTAAAAGCACATTAAGAGGTGATAAAGGTGCTTAAGATTAGAAAAAAACAGAAATGAACAAATAAAAAAAAAAAACCTACTCCCAGTTTTTTTCACTGTGGACTATTTCCAGGCACTATACACACACTGGAAACTTCTTAGTAAAAGATTCCCTGTGGGTTAGTGAGGAGCCCAGGGTTCGGAAATGGAATGGATGTGTTTGAAATAGTTTACCTTCCTAAATACTTGTATTTAATTGAGGACTGATTGTAATGTTTCACATGTAAAATATCAAAACTAATTTAGTATAATAGTCTTCAACTGGTGTTGACTTTAAAATCAGCTTTTAACTTAACTCTGGTATCTTGTTCTTAAGACATGAAATTCTCTACATATCTTTTTAGCTCTTGTGGAATAATACGACCGTGACCTTTAGAAGATTATAAATAGTGGGTTATTTGTGATTTCTACTAATTTTTAGCTATAGTTTTGAGAACAGTATGTACATACATACACACACACACACACACACACACACACACACACACACACAGAAGAGTGTAGTTGTCTGCCGAATGCGGAGTTCAAGACAGGAGTGAGTCATTTAGAAGAGGAGGCGTGAAACTCACTGAACTTTTGACAAGTTTAGACAGGACTTGAGTTTTCAAAAATCTAAACAGTTAAGCATTAATTTTTGTTTCATTTTTAAATGAAAGTTTAACTTAGGTAAAGCAATTAAAGACCATGTTAATTTATAGAGCAAACTGTTTTCCTGCTTCAGTTTTTAGCATAGCAATGTTTCCATGTAGTATATAATCTTGAAAACGTTGAATTACTTGCAATATTGTGAAGTGTTTGAGAATATTATTTTTCCTGGTTTAACATGTCAAAAAAAAAATTAAAAAGGAAAAACAACTTAAGTTAACTTTATGAATAAAAAATGCAGGCCTTAAAGAAAGATCTGCTTCAGAGCCAACAATCCCACCCGAAGAGCTGGAACAATACCCTTGGCTGGAGGAGCCCCTTCCTGAAAGGACAGGTAAGTTTTCCTCTAATTCTTGCTGGATGAGCTGCTGTCTACCAGGTATCACAACTTGAAGTTTTTAGAATCATATATTACCTATACTCTGTCTATAGAACGATGAAATACTTTTTCTAATCTGAAATTTTATAGTAAACTTTTTTCTAGCAACATTTACACAGAATAATTTTAATTTTTGAGATCGTGAATCAAAGACACATGGTTGCTCTTTGCCTGAGAACACAGTTCGCAACATGATGAACTGAAGGCTGTTTTTTGACTCTTTTTTCCAGAATTCCTATATCACGTTACATTGAAAATCAAATCAGACATGTATTGCACACTAGTTTTGCCACTGTTTGTCACATTATTTTAGTACACTACATCTACTGGGTTTCCCATCTTTTTAATATGAGAGTGTCCTTTCTACAACACAGACCTACCAGACCTCCATTAAAACAGGTTGTGAAACCTGTTTTATATCTCCATTAATTCATAGGCCAATTCAAATATCCAGTCACTCAAGGGCCTGTAATTCATAGGATTAAAAAAAATCCTGAAATTTCTTAAATGGATAAATTTGAATCTACTATTATCACTTTCAATTTATGCTCTGATACTTATTTTAGAATACTATTTAATTTCTCAACATTTTTCGTTTACTCAATACTCAGAAATTTGATTTTACTTTGCCACCTATTGGAAGTGTTAGGTATAACTCTACATATATTGGTTACAAAAGGGACTTTGCTTTAATCACTGTTTACTAATGAATAACACTTGATTTTTCTTTCTTTTAAGATCAACATGTTGCTATGTTTCTTTTTATTTGTTCAGCATATAATCTCAGGAGAATTTTATCCATTCCTGTAGAATTGCTATAATCATATCATGACTCCAGAGCAAGAATGAGTTTTTTAATTACATTTTATATATTTGAATTTAGCACCTCAAATTTTACTTTGTACTGAAGTTTTACTTCAAAAAAATCTTGTTTTTCAAATCTATTTCCTATTCTGAAATATTGTTCCATTTTATTCTATTCTATTTTTGTTAATATTACTCTTTGTATGTTACTAATAACTTATTCTCCTCATCTGTTTGTTTATTATCAATATATCCTTTTCAACTTCTTGGCAATATTTGTTTTAGTGTAAATGTTGCCTACCCAACCTTATTCTTATCTAGGATTTTGCTTCTGTTTTCTGACTGCCCCAAAACACAATAAAATGAAACCACTCTTGATCCATATAATTATTTCTGCCTGCCCTCCATTCCCTCTCCTTTATGGATTAAACAGACTTGAAAGAAAAAAAATATGCAGTTGTCTTTTGCCTTATTTTCCTCTCAGTCTTTTAACTCATTGCAGTTCAGCTTCTGCCTCTACCATCTTTCTCTGGGGGAAAGAGGCATCATGAAATCATAAGCAGCACAGTGTACTCACCACATTCAAAGCCAGTGTTGGTTGGAGATGATTCTGGAGAGGCATGGGAGGTCTTGTGTTCTGTTCTGAGGAACTTCTAGGTTTTTGTCTTGTCACAAAAACATTAGGCAGAGTGCATCACCCTCAATTTCTGTAACTCTTGTACTCTGGATGGTGCTGTCTGCAAAGTTAGAAAGCTATCATGGGCATTTTAAGAATGATGAGGGAAGAATAGTGATTGGCAGGCTTTTCTATAATTATACAAGAATATCATCTTACCTACCTGCCTATCTAGTTTGTAAAATAGAGACATTTTAAGTGTATATGTAAAAAGTACTTTTTTGTGCCTTAGAAATAGGTTTGGAATGTGATTTACATAATATTCTTCAACTTTTTTTCTGACAATCCAAAAAGAACCCTTTTTGTCACTGAAGATTAGCTTGTCAATGTAGCTGATATTATTAACATTGTATAATACAATAGCATTCACGATAGTGAACTTGGGTGATGTTTGTTAGAAAATGTATAATAATGTTAATGTAATTACAACTGCTTGTATGGTATTGCAGTAAGCCCAGTAAGCACTATATGTTGTTGAAATGTCATTCTTAATGTTCGCTTTTGTCATTTGCATCTGCTTGAATATATCAGACTGTCATATGGGGTTCTTACGAAGTTGTCTGTTCCTGCTTCCTGACAAACGGGTGGGTAGCCTACCCTGACCGTCCCAGCCCCAACACCAGCCAGGGGGCCCTTTCTCCTGACTATCAGGGAAGTGGTTGACCATATACTTGATACTGACATTTTCTTACACATTTTATCTTTTTTTCCTGGTACTTCTCTATCTGAAATATTTGACTTTAACATTTTCTTTATCATTCCTATGTATTTTGTTTACTAGAAACAAGTAATTTTGCCAAGTAAGACTCTTTAAAAAAAAAAACCCTCAAGTTGAATTATTTTTTTTAAGTCACATAAAGTCTTTAGACATGTTTATCTGCTGTCAAAAGCAATTTTAATTAGCTACCATATTTTTCAACATAGAAAAAAGTGGTAAATTGATATTAAAGGAATGACAAGTTGGTTAGCCAAGCATTTTCATTTGAATGTGCATACCTATGTACTGTGTTTCATGTTCTATATGATGTCTAGATTTTTTCTTAGTTATGTTTTGTAATTATTTTAGAACCTCAGACTGTTGAAGATGAAGTACAACAAATTCAGTCCCTTCTCCATGAAACAGTACACACAGAACATGGTAGGAATTAAAACCTACTGTTTTGTCATACATTACTAAAATCATGGTAAATTACATCAAGTGACATTACTCTTAAAAGTGTTTTAAATTTTATTTGTAATAACACTGACACAGCACTAGACTTGTTTTATTTTGTCCTATTATGGAACTTATTGTGCACATCTGAAGTTATTAGGAATAAATCAGAATAAATTGAGACCAATAATATGTCTGGAATAGATGGCAAGAATAGAGAAGGAAAGAAAACCAGTAAGCTGTAGTGGCCTCTCCCAGTGCTGCTGTTGACACTAAAATTTTACTGCATCCTGTTTTGCTCCCTGTAGTTGCTAAAGCAAGAAGGGGAAACTTTTAATGATATAGGTCATGTTAGCAGAGGACAATAAACATGCTACCTACTTAGAGAATAGAAAGCATTTTCTGATCTCTTACAGCTAAAATATTTCTTAGGTGAAGTTCTGTACAGAGAGTATTAAATGTAACCTTAGAAATCAAGATTTTAAGATTTTATAAGACTGTCTTTGAGCCATTCTTCCATAAAAGCAGTGAGTATGACCCCAAAATTGTGACTCATAGAGGGACTTTGAAGTGGGGCAAAACACACAGTACTTCCTGATACGCCTAGAGATTTGGTGTGAACCGACAGTAGTCCTAAAGAAAAATGATGTTCCTTGCAAATAAACAGTTTCTATCATTTGAATTGGGCATTAATAGTCCCATTGGACTGTCTTGTCAGTCGTAGGTATTTTGAGGTTACGTCTAAAGCACCTGGATCGCTCCACCTGTGCCTGTTGGGATCCCAGCTTTCTCTGAGTTGTTGCTGGTGGCTGCCGGAACATAGGCGCCTCTGTGCTTTCATTTCCAGTACTTTTCAGCTAAGATGCTAATTCTCCTGAGCGTGCACCTGCTTGAATGGGCAAGCAAAGGCTTCCCCTTGCTATGTCTTTGTTTTGTTTTTTTAAACTTTAACCTGAAACAAAGATATAGTGCAGTACAAGGAGGCTAAGTGCTGTGATGCCGAAACCCATGGTGCTATGTGGGGCTTACCCAGACTTGGGGTTTATTAGCAACTTCCTGGAAAGAATGACACTGATTTAGGAACTGGAGGCTCGTGTAGAGCTTTGCTAGGCAAATGTTAGTTGAGTGTCTTAAGCGGAGCACATGGCCTAGGTGAAAGTTTGGAAGCAAAAGAGGACCTGAAGGTCCTTCACGATGACTGGCATGGGGGATACCAAAGCCGAGAGTATGCGAGACACCATTTTTATTCGATTGTAAGAGTGAAGCCATTGGGTGGTGTTAAGGACTACTGTGCACTCCACGGCATGGAAAAAGGGAGTATATGTCAGGAAGATGGGATGAAAGGTTGTACTGGTAACCCAAGTGAATTGAGTTAGTCAATCAAGTGAAATTTAGCTCAAGGTTGGGGAGAGATAAAAATGGAAAGGCAGGGTAGACCTTTAGGTGGGTGGTTGTAAAAAGTCAGGAGTGATGAATTAAGTGTAGCACCTTCATTTCTTACCTCAAACCTTCATCTTGAATCTGTCGTCTTCTCTTCCAAGACTTTCTCCATAGGAAATCACATACGTTGACCATGACTTTTAAGTATTTTTTATATTGCATCGAATGTATTTCTGCAGCCCTGATCTCATTGAAACTGCTGGTTTTTCCAACTGCATGCTTACCTCCATTTGAATGCTTTTGGGGTATCTCAGACTAAAATGTGTATAAAATAATTCTTATTCTCTCCTATTTCACAGCCACCCACCCCCCATTTTGTTTGCTCTTATTCCAGTCTTTCATATTTTAGTTAATCGTCTTCTTATCCACTTAGTTGCCTAAACTAGAAACCTAGTTTTCCTTTGTTTCTCTTCACTTTTTCCCCTTACATTAGCAAGTCCTATCAACTTTGCCTCCAGTTTGTATCCTGACTCTTCAGTGTGTCAGCTATTAACCATCACCTCTTGCCATCACCACTGCATCAACTCCTGTTGAGTTCCTGTTTCCATTTTAATTCCTCTGCATCCCATGTTTCATGTGGCCTAGTCCCCTGTGCCTTACTGGTCAGGGTCTCTTTCGTTTTGGGATGACATACTTTTCCTCAGCCCAACTGACCATCTCTATGTTCCTTGTAATTCACAAGCCTATCCCTGTCCTGAGATCTTTGTACTTGTCATATTATCTCGTGTGTGTGCGTGTGTGTGTGTGTGTCCATCCGTCCATCCCTGGTCACCATCTCTACAGTAGTATCTTTGCTCCATCTCTCTATTTCATTACTGAGTTCAGGTCCTCTAGTGTCATTGATTTGTTGCATGACTTTAGTAAAATTTCTCTTATTCCTCATCTGTGGGATATTAGTACCTACCATGTAGGCTTGGGGTAATGACTGCAAAGGGCTTCACAATGCTGGAAGTCTAGGAAGACCTCAAAAAATGGTTTTATATGTATCAGGCTTTCACCAACTGAGCACTGAAGACTAAAGATAATGTGCAATGTCTGGTTGTTTTTCCTACAGAAAACAGGGACTTTCCGTTGAATAGTGAAGTTTAAGAATCTAATTCCTGTTCACATAAAAAACCTTAAAACTGTGCTGGTAAAATGAGAATAGGGAACAAGGAATATGGTAAGAAGAAAAATGATCATAAGATTATAATTGTAATTGGTGATTGGTATCCTGAGTGATAGAAAATTTGAAATAAGGAGAAACAACATGTAGGTTAGAAGAAGACGGAAAATAAATAGTATCAACATAAATAGACCTTCATAATTCAGTAAACCCAGCAGTATGTTTACTAAAGGTAAAGTAAATAAGGGAAACTTGCTGAAGTTTTAGGGGAGTGTTTGGTAGTAGAAATAGTAATATTGTTACTATCATCATGATGATGATGATAGCAACACCTAAATAGTCATTATGGATCAGGCATTTTGCTAAATGCTTTAATTCTTAGAACAAATCTATGAATAGGCATTTTTACTATTCCCTTTTTACGGAAGGGAAATCTTAGGCACATAATAGTTAAATAACTTGCCCAGAGTCACACATAATTTGAAAGGACCTAAATCAGGAGCCATGCAATCCAGACCCCACGTTCCTAACCATTCTGCACACTGCCAAGCTGAGTTCTATTCTCTCCAGTTCTTTGTTCAGAGGTACATGCAGGATTAACCCTTCTGGAAACAATGTTAAATTACTATTCAGAAAAGTCTTTACAACACAGTAAGGAGCTAAACCTTATCCCAGTGGCTCAGTGTGTATCTGACATCTACACAAAGGAAGCAGAACAGTCCGGTGTTTCCTAACAGCCTCAGAAAGGAAAATGGGCATCTTTGCATAACTTAAAGCCTAATTACTGGAACCTTTAGATGCCAATTATAATACAAGTGAACTAATGCCGATGACCTAGCGTAAGTTTTAGATATTTGACTGTTGCCATAGAACATTTTGTATAGAGTCACTTAGATTGTTAGATGGCATTTCATGTCAATTCTCAATAAAATTTTCTTTGATTTATAATTATGAAGAGGGAAACAAGAATTATATTTTATTTATTGATGTTTATTATGTGATATTTATTATATATTAATATTTATTAAGTACTTCCTATGACTAGACATAGCCCTCAATGCTGAGGATACATAATGAATGAAATATATGTCCTGTCCTTGGAGAATTCATGTTCTAGTGGGAGGAAACTAGTACTTGGCCAGATTAGCAACAGGATGCAGTGTGGGCATTGGCCGGGAAGAGGGGCTGGGAATTCTAGGGAGCAGGAGAGATTATGTAGCAGCTCTTCCAAAGGGGCTGTGTGTTTATGTTGGCTGAGACCTGTGGGCCCTTGCCATACATCTGTATCATTTTGTGCATTATTCATGTTCAAGGGGAACCCCTGCAACAGGAAGAGGACAGACCATCAAGAAGACTACAGCCAGAAGAGGATGATATCCTTGTAGGAAGTGATCCAGATGATAGATTAGAGACCTTGGGAACTGGATCATTTCATGAAGGTAAAATTCATTTTTTTGCTTTTGGAATGAAATACAATAGGAAATTTATAATTATAATTATTCACATTTTTCTCGAACATTTTTTAAAACCATTTAAATCTTATCTGCAGTTCTTTTTAATTGAAGCTAAAACTTCAATTAAGAGAAATTTTTCCCTAAAATAAATAGATACCTTGATTTTGGTTCAAAATATTTTAAGGGAGACTCTCAGAATATATATATTTCTTATATCAAGTAAGCAAAATACTTCAGTGTATTGCTGTGTATTCTATCTCCTTCCTAGAGTGCCATTTCTTATAAGAAATGCAAACTAATAACATATCACAGGATTTTTTTGTTCTAATATGAAGTCTATAACTCTAGTGGGTAGAACAGAATTCTAGCTTCTGTACTAGACACTGACAAACTTTTTTGTGTCAGTGACCAGGGGATAAACATCTTAGACTTAGCAGACCTTCCAGCTAATGACACAGCAATTCAGTTCTGCTGTTGCAGCAGGAAGGCAGCCCTGGACAGGTGCTCACATGGTTAAGTGTAGCTGTGGTGCAGGAAAACTTCCTTTATAGATTTGGGAGGCAGGCATGACTGGATGTGTGAACTGAAGTTTACTAATATCTGTTTTGTATCAGTAATTTAAATTAAATGTTGGTTTGAATTAAATAGTATATTTTGTATCATTTGCGGTAGGCAAGTTAGAATTACTAACATTAGCCAATCGTTATTATAGTTATTATAAAATAATACAATCTATAGCATAGTATGTAATATGTAATATAATCACATTTAGAAGTTACTGATTGCTTGCTAGTGACATATAGAAAAGCAACTTCTGTGATGACATATACATTTTTTTTTTACTTATTTTGTGCTCTGCTTCGATGTGAGACTACCATGATTATTTGAAGTCCTGTTAAATTAAGTATATATACTTCCTAAGGCATGTATTCTCTGTCCTCTTTTCTTAAATTAGTCTTTAGTAAGTTCTTAAAAGATTTTAAACCATACATTTTGCAATTCAACTCATGGTTTTATTCAAAATATATGAACCAATAAGTGATATAATTTTATGTTTAAAAGTAGTGCTAATGAAACATTATTTAAGATGAATGTTTAATTTCTAAAGAATAATAAAAGAAATCAAGCTTATGCTGAAACTGGGGAAAAGGTTGATGGCCCCAACACCAGTAACCATCTTACAAGTGCAGCTCTCCACATAGGCGTAATCAGATCCTATGGTTGAGTTTTCCTAGGACCCACGCAGTGAAGCACCACAAGCCAAAAGGATATAGACCAGAGGTGCCTGGCATAGTTCAAGGATTAGTGAAACCTATATCAAGTTCACAGAAGTAGACAGAGCTGTGAGAATAGCTGTAGATCAAATCCACAGCGCTACTAAATGTAGGAAGCTGTAGAGGCAGAGAGCCATGATTTAGAGGTAGAACCACTTGTGCTAAGATCCCCAAAGATGAACTGAGATACTTACAAACAGTTCTTAAACCTGGATGCAATCCAAGAGAGCTTTTTAAAAGAATACCTGTGACCCACCCCAGACAAAGTGAATCGGTATGTTTTGTGTATGGGGCACCCAAAATAGATAATTGTGAAAACTCCCTAGATGGTACTGATGTGCAGTCAGGTTGAGCGTAAGTGCCCTTTGATTTTTCCTGCACATCACCTCACATCCTACTCTGCTGTGTATAAACAGATTAAGGTGTGCACACATGTTCTCATAGCCAGTTTGAATCAGGAAGAGTGTCATGACCCTTGTCCAACCTAAGTATTGAGGGGAGAGGTAGCATCACACAGTACAGTTGGTAAATGGTTGCAAGGGTTTTTGTTTTGTTTTGTTTTTGTTTTAAGAAATGAACAAGTAAAGTTTATCTGTTTCTCACAACATTTAATATATTGGGGAAAGTGCTTTAGAGACATAATAGTGGGGAATTCTAACTTATGAAAGAATGTATTTCCAAAAGCTTATATTCATGCCTATTGGCAAGATCAGGAAATGCACTTTTCCATAGAAAAAAATACCATATATGATGTTATGGTGTTTATACCAACCAACAGAATTGTATAGAATGCATAAATTTCTGTGAACTGTGTAAGCACAAAATGCTTTTGAGCAGGTATATGATTTCAGCTGCATCATATATTGAAAATAGACATTTATAGACTGATGTTAGAACTTGAGACCTTTAATCATCATGTATATTATGATGTCTGTGCCAAAAATGTTTCTAAGTTCTGAATAGGAATGCTGCTAACATTTCTTCCGCATCTCTTGCACCCTTCTGTCTTCAACCAAAATGACTCAGATTGTCAGTTGCTCAAAATTTTTGTGTCTTTAGATGCTCCTTAAACAACAAATTTCAGTTAAGACAATTAGAAGCATAAGGAATTTGATATTTTTGAGGTTAGAAGTTAAAGATCTGAGGTAGAGGAAACTTGAAAAGAATTCATAAATTGAAGAAAACTTATTTTCTGATCTAATCTTTAATTTGGACATAGATTCAGCTTGAACTTAACAGTTACTTATTAAAAGTCTAAAGAAATTAAAGATATATACACATAGTATAGCCATTAAATCAACAAGGGTTACACAAGTGGCAAATGTTGGCAGCACTTTCCATGTCGGGCTGTGGATTGTTACCAACAGGTGTACCTGTCAGCTCCACAAACTTAAAAAATCACTGCTGTCTCCCTTTGTCTTACCATCTGTAGACAGTGTTCATTTGCTCTAGAAAATGGTAAGATGTATCTAGAAAATCAAATGCCATAGCCCAGTGTGAGTGGGCCTGAAATTAACTCTTCTCCTGGATCCAGCCTTCATCACTATCTGACTCTATAGATCATCTCTCTTTGCCCAGGTTATGATATGTGCCGATATTGTTGAGTAGATCAATTAAAAGAACATTTGAGACATTTCTGAGTGTAGTTCTAGTGAAAGATAAAAAGTGTTTAGCAGGCATTTAATTGATATTTTCATATTTTAATAGTTAATTGCTTTCAAAATAAAATAAATGATAAGCATAAATTCAGAATATATATAAACAATATATATACATACCATTTTATGAAAGTAGAAATACTGATTTAATGTTCTTTTTTTCAGAAACTGAAGAGAGTTACCATATAGAAGATGTAGGTGAGATTTTAATTTAATATTTTCTAATTAGAATGAGTTTTCCTATAAAAGAACATCATTATGAAGAAAATTATGGTTAGTTATTAATGTTATATTTTATAAAAATATATCAAATATATGATACTTATTGTGTTAAGTACAACATGTGTTGTCATAATTGTGTGTATATAGTATTTATCTTTAGGAATATAGCTTTTCTGTTATTGAAGTCTACTTTTCTGAGGATAAATTCCTAGTAGTGGGGTTATTAGATCAAAAAAAAAAAATAGAATTTTGTGTTCTGTAGCCTTACATTACAAAGTCAGTGAGAGGTCAGAATGTGTGTTGGCACTTCACACATGTGAATACAGAAGGCATAAGTACACTGGAACTGGGCATATAATTTTTCAGAAAGACTGTGTTATTCAGCTTTTCTTCCAGTGTTGCAATGACTTTCTCTTTCTATTTTGTAGGAACACAGGAAATTGTGGGCTAGCATTTAAAACCTATGTTGTTTCAACAACATGTATCTGTAGATGCTAGACAATATTGCAGTCTGGGAATACTTAAGTATTGAGTCCCAGTGAGAGGCTGGGAAACGTCCTCATTCATTCATTCCACAAGGTGCTGTTGAGTGGATGGGAGGAGGGCTTGTCTACACTGCTCTCTCTCTGTCTTTCTGTCCCTGTTTCATTTTTGTTTTGCTAGAGGTAGTTGAATTCAGAGAAACTAATGAGAATATAAATTCCACAATTTTGTGGCTATCTTATTCTTTTTATTTGGTATGTAGTACAGTTAGTACCTGTTTGTTCCGGGAGTGAATGTGAGTTTGAGTATCATGATGATTTGATTTGATGTTTCTGTCATTACCAGTAATTGTGTGTTTTCTGCTTTGAATAGCAAGTGTAATTCTTATTTGAGTCATATTTGTCATTTCCTGATTAGTTTTTAATTTATAGCTTCACAGGACTATAATCAAGAGATGGAAGAGGTGATGTATGAACACGAAAACCCAGGTTTGTAATTTATGTTTCTGTTTGAGGCAGTGGCCGAGGCTATTTTAACACAGGATTAATAATCCACACTGAGTCAATAAAGAGATAGCTTCATAATGCTCCCATCATTTTGGTTGCCCAGATACAAAAATTTCTAAATATGTTTGAATATTACATGGATATATTAAGGAAAAGAGGAGACATGTTTTTCAAGTTCCCATTGAAAATTTAGACTTGGTAGTTAGGATACTGAGAGAATATTTGGAAATGAATGAGTTGGTGTGATATGTTAGAATCAGACTTGGTCGAAATCTTAGATCTACTCTGTCTTTGTGACTGAGAGGACAAATCATGGAATTTTAATCTGTTTAAATGTTATAAAATGATATTGCTCAGATCCCACACATTTTAAATGGTGTTTAGTAATGTGTATTTTTCATAATTAGCAAACGTATTTCGTTTTTCTTTTCAGATTCCACTGAGCCTGTAGGAAGTGATGCAAGAATGGACCACAATGCAGCAGGTATTCAGTGAGATATTTATTAAATTTGAAGTATTGCTGAAGGCTTTATGGTTGCAGTGCTATGTTGACACAGTGATTTTTCTTTCAAAGAAGTTAAAGAAGTAACTTTAATAACTAAGAAAGGCTTTTTGCTTTATAACAAAATCAAATTTTGAAAAGAGTATCAGCCCTTCCTATTTTACCTCATCTACATTGACTTTATAACAAAACAGGGTATTAATTCCTGACACTACTTTTGCATATTTATTTTTTGCTTTATGTCAATTAGAGGAATTTTTCTGAAAGAAATTTACCTACCCTTTGCTTTTGTTGCCTGGGCAGAGGTTTTATCACTAACCGTGCCAACATTAATGTTTAAAGGACAAGAAGTCCATATTGGAAATTAAGTTGTGTTTTTTAGCTAAGTAATTATATAGAATGTCTCATTTAATACTTATTTTGGTTTTATTCTCTGGTTTTGCAGATGATGTAATATACCAAGACTTTGATGAACAAGGTTGGAAAATGCCTCTTACCCTTAAGCCACATTACTTCTTTTATAATTTACTTGTAGTTTTGCTTGTAAAGTATAGAGAATGATGTGTTAAGCTGCAAATACCATAATTCAAAACATCCAAATGAATGGTAGTTTTTAGAGGATTTAAGGGACATTGTTTCCCTATTCTAGTAGCTCTGCCATTGCCTAAATAATTTCTTAAACTTTTTGCAAGTTGCCTTAGAAGCCTTAACTTATTATCATTACTTTATAATCTTGTGCTTGAAAATGGCTTTAATTAGAATTTAGCTGCTTCTACAAATGGATCCCACTCTTAAAAATAAAGATGACTTTTTTGCCAGCATGGAGAAAGGTACAGAAGAATTTCACTCACGTTTAATGCCAGCATAGAGAAAATAGTTTTGGTAAATTTGTGGCATGAATAGCATCTGATTCAGATTCAAACAATTCTAGTTCCTTTTGTTCCCCCAGGTACAACTTGTGGTATTTTATTAAACTCCATATAATAGTTTTTCCCTGCTTCCCAGATAAGAGAAATAAGGTTTAGAGAATATAAACAACTTGCATAAGTTCCTTTGACTTAGAAATGATAGCGCTAAAGATGTATTTTGATTTCAGTATCTTCAAAGGTGACTGTAAGAAGTCTGTGGGGTTTGACTTTGTAAGGATGAGGAAATGGGTAGTGATTGAGTCAAAAACATGGAAGACTCACTGTGTTATAGACAGTTTTAGGGCTTGACATTAAAATAATAATGTAAAGTCCCTGCTTTCAGTACATTTATAGTCTCATGATGGTAAATCTCAAAGAAAACTAGCAGTGACTATGTATAGACTGATAAGCTGATTTATTGAGTATGTGTATTCAAAGTTTGAGACCCTGTCAAGAGCACTACCCACAGTGACTATTTCTAATGAGATCTAACCATTATTGAAGAATCTTGGATTGAATATTTAGAAACTAGCTTCTATACACAATTAAAGATCTTGGCCACGCTAATTGCATTTAGATTTTTTTTTTCAATTTGGAATTTGAAGGAGAAAATAGGAATTTGAAAATTTAAAAATTGATGTTAAAGTGGGCTATGAAATACCGATTTCTGCCAGTCACTATAGTGTTTCTAAATATGTGGCAAAGAATACATTGGGAATGAAGTTTGCAGAACTTTAGTTAGTTTTAGATAACATTAAAATCAAACTTGAAGTATAAAATTAGATGCCATGCAAAAAAATGTTGCAAAACATAAATATATTTTCATAGGTTAGATATCATAGTAAATATAATCTGAAATGTTAGCAAAGGGTAACAAATATGACTTAAGTGATCATCAGGATCTGATGAGATTCTTTGAATTATCTTGCTGTAGAACATAAACTTTTCAAACAAAATAGATCTAATAAAATAGAGGATTATTCATTATGGGCTACAAATTGGAAATTTGGGAACCAGACTAGGGAAACCAAGTTACTTTCAGATAAGTAAGACTGTAAATAGGATGAATCCAAACCATTTTTCATTAGGAAAACAGAATGCATTCTCCATAAAATACTTCAGATTCTTAAACCTGGACAACATATGATTTGAAAAAACCGTGGAGGGAATGAATTTTCCACATAAAAAATATCCTAGAAAGCATGAAGCCTACATTGGATAATTCTGGGAAATGACAATAGTCTTTGAGTTATTTATTCATATGCCTACATCTATAATAAAGTATCTTGTCTGAAACATGGTCACTGGAGCAGTTCTATGAAGAGCACACATATAGTCCATATTCTCATGGACCTTACTTTTTAGAAGAGTCATAGAAATTGCATAAATGATTTCAATACACTATCAGTGACAATTGTGATAGTGCTGGGGAGAACAAGTGCAGTGTAACAAGAGTATATAGTAAAGAGACCTTTTCTAAGAAGTTTGTGGATTTAGAGAAGACTACCTGGTTTGAAATGAAGATTAGAGCAGTTGACAAGGCTAGGGGAAAGGTGCCTAGAGAAGTAGCATGAAGTCTCCGAGGTGGGAAGATGTGTCTGGAGTGTTAAGAATAGAAGAGAGACATGAACTGAGATTATAAGATAGTCTGGGTTCAGAAGATGCCTGTAGACTAAGTCAGCAATGATCATAGTCTCTGTGTTTTGTAAGAATTAATTGTTTTAGCATATAGAAAATAGATTCATCTAATATGTAGAAAGACAAGAGTAGATGTGGAAGAGCTGTTAGGTTAATGAATTTATCCACATCTGATCTTGCCTGGAGTCACATCTCTACTAAATGAGGAGTCAAAGGAGATGAGCTTCAAGAAAGGGATGTCCAGCAGTGTCCTCTGCTGAGCAAGGTGAGCTCTGAAAAGATACTCAATCTAGTACTGCATGCCCCTTACCAGTAGTGTTAGCAAGAACGGTTTTCAATGGACAAACATTGGATAAGGATCATAGTAGTTTAAACCAGGATGGTGGCAGTGAAGGTGACGGGAAGTGAACAAAGCTGAAAATATTAGAAGGTCAAACAGAGAGGGTCTGATGTGTGGGTGTAGCTGGGAAAAGAGAGCCATCTGTCAAGAACCACATCTGCTCTTCTGGCTTCTGCACTTGATAAATTGTGGTGGACTTTGTCTAAAACATGCAAGACTAGAAAGCAATCATGGGACTATTAGGCCATGAGTCCAGTTATACATATTGATAGTGTATGTTGAGACATCCAAGGGGATTCTGAAGCTGATTGATGGTGTTTGGACCTCAGAAGAGAAGTCTATTTGTGGTTGTGAGTTTGAGAATCATCAGTCTATATTGAATGAATCTATAATGATTGAAGCCAAAAACTGAGATCATTTACGGAAAGAGGATAAAGTGAGAAGAGAGATGATGCTATGGCTGGACTTTGATGAAGACTAACATTTATTGTCTGTTTAGAAAAGAATGATATAAAGAAGATGGAGGAGGAGTGAAACAAAAGGAAAGCCATGGTCACCTTGAAGTCCAAGGATGGTAGTGTTTGAAAAGGAAGGAGCTGCTAAGAGATCTAAGTAGGAACCGAAAATATCTATTAGATTAAGTGAAGTTCTCCTTGGTGGTCTCAGAGCAGTCTGCAGGGATATGATCAGAAGCAGATGACAGATTGGAGTGGGTTGAGCAGAGGAAAGGAGGAAATGAGATAGCCGATGTAAGCGATTCTGAAGAAGCTAGATTGTGCACTGTAGAAAACGGAAGGCAAAGAGAAGACTGAAAAGTTTTTGTTTTTTTAAGTTGGCAGAGACTCAGTTATGTATGTGAATGCTGACTTGCTCCAAGATTGCAGGGTAAATAAGTCAACATTTACTGCTTCCTTGACAGGGTTCAGGGTGACAGTGAGCAAACGTTCACTGTTCCTTTTCTTACAAGTGTCACCAAAAACAAAGAAAACAATCTATTAAAAACTGTCCCTTTCTCTAACCCAGCACTGAGAATACCATCTGAGAGTTTTCTTTATTTTTGACCATGCTGGGAAAATAAGAAACCTTGCTGTTAGTCCACCAGAAAATTTAAGACGTTTTAGAAGATGGGAAAAACAGGGCTTAGGCTGACTAAAAAAGCTGTGACCCAAGTGCACATGAGAGAAGACAGCTGCAGTGGCAAGCACTGGCTTAGCTGTGAAGTAGAGAAGCATTAAGCTCCATGCAGGTAAATGAGAGGAGAAGAGGACCACGGCCATAGTGAGGATAATGAGGGAAGAGCCTGCCCGCTGAAGACTCATTCGGGGCCTAGTAGCAGGTGCATTTGCCCCCACATTCGAGATCTGAGAATTGTTTCTTAGTGAACCAGAGAATCAAGCTGGTGAGTACTTAACTCCAGCATAATAATCAGGGTAGAACCTTGGGTAATTCAGAACCTCCACCACAGACAGGAAGAAAACACAAAAAGGACATTATGTGCAATCTGACAGTAAACAAATGATTGGATTCTGGTAAGAAACATTTGGGTAGACGTTTTAATTTCCTCCATTTTACAGGAAGGAAGCTAGTGTATGCATTTGCTAGCTCCAGTGACTGAAAAGTGGCTGACCTAGAATTTGAATCCAGTCCTGCTTCTCTCCTGACAAAACTTCCACAGTAGTCTATAACCTAGTTTCTTGGTAATTAAACCCCAGAGGCTCAAATATAAATCAGACATTATCTCTCAGTGTTGTGTAATAATGAAAATTATGCGGTGTTAATGGATTTTTTTTCTGTATATTTTGCAGTATATGAACCACCAGAAAATGAAGGGAAAGAAATTTCAGGTAGGCTTTTTCTCTAAGCAGATGTTTCCTAAAAGTCAGTTGCCCTGTATTTATTAAAACATGTATAATTTGTGGAACAGAAGCAGATGTGGTAGGAATTACAAGACATTTTCATATCATCAAGAAAGTAATCAGATATTGTTCATATTTTGATTTCCTATTAGTGGTATAAATTTTATGTCAACAGGGATAGTATCAGCTTATTTGATGAATTCTTTGAATATGGTTTAGAAATTAAAATTGATAGAGTTTATATACTTATGAGTCTCTTTATAAGAAGTTCTATTTTATAAAAAGCCAATTTGGGTTTCTTGTTTATAAATTAATTTAGGGCTCTAGTGGAAATGAGTTAATATGTGTTTGCTTTTTTAGATAATGCTGTAGAAGATACAAACATAATTTTAGAAGGTAAGTTAATTTTATAGAGCTAGTTTTACTTTGCATATTAAAATTAATGTTTATTTATTTAGTAAGTATTTATTGGGCACTTAGCTCTTTGCTATCTATTGAGTATAGGCTGGGAGGACGAGAGTGAATAAGATGGATGGAATATCTATTTTCATTGGAGCTAGAATTCTAATGGTTAAATAGATGCTAGCGTTATTAAAGACTATTAAACGTAAAATGATGGAGATAAAAATCGGATAGTATAATGGAAAATAATTGGTTAGAGTGAGAAAGGCTATTCTAAATTGAAAGAGGTGATATCTGGTAGTCATGGTCATAGATGAATTGAAACTTGGGTTCTTTTTGTTTCAGCTATAGAATATTTTTTGGAAGGTGAGGGGATGACTTCAAAAAAATGAAAATTGTTGCATGCATTACATAGTTGTGCTTCAAGATAGATTTATATAGTTCTTAACTATGCAAATTTCTTTCACATATAATACATCAGTTGTTCCTCATAGTGTACTTACTTTACAAATGAAGAATGAAATTGAAGTGAGGTCAAGTGGCTGGCTCCAGGTTACATGGTAGACATGGCTAAGCTGGCATCCATTCAATCCAGGCTGCAGGCCTGCAGTTCATGCCGGTCCATGGACTTTAAAACATGAGTTTGCTACAGAGAACATGTAATGGAGAATTTTGCTTAAAGAATTGCTCTTAGAATTCATTTATGAACCACTAGTTATCCGTTTTTTGGTTGAATGTTACTGCTTTTGAACATTGTTAGGCCAAACAGGAAGTAGTTCAGTTGCCTGAAGTGGGAGAATATAGAGAGGACTCTAGGGAATGGGGGAATATTAGAATTGCCCTCATTATCTACTTACGTTCCAAGAGAAACCCCCACATAGCCACTGAGAGTCCTCTGTGTATAAGCAATTTTGTCTCCATGTAGAACAGGTTGAGCTCAGATTTTCTCTTTCTCATACTATTCAAATGGATAGCTGGATTTCTTTCTTTTTTTTTTATTAGAATTTAAAAATGGAAACTCAGAATCCTTTGGAAGGATTCATTCCACTCACCCTAAATATGTTGCATCTGTATATAATGGATAACAGCAATGTGGGAGTCATTGTTGAGTCCTTCTGTTCTGTTATCTCTGTAGCTAATCTCAAGTCCTATTGAATAGACTGCCTCAACATTTTAAAACCCATTTTTTCCTCTAGTTCTAATGATGTAGTTCAGTTCTTATTTTCCTAGACAATAGCAGTAGCCTTTTAGCTAGTTTTCTTAACTCATATTGTCCCATCTTTAATAGAGCCATTTGAAGATCTGGAAGTATCAAGTCTGTGTTTAAACCCTTTTGTTCTTGCACACCTGTGCCAAAAACTGTACTTTCTATTGCAGGTAACAGAAAAACCATATTTGTGTCGGCTTAAGCAATAAAGAGACTGGGCGCAGATCAGTTGAGATCTTAGAGTTTGGATTATATTCTTAGCACAGTGAAAATCTTTGGAAATACCTAAGTGATTTATGCTTTGAATTTCTTCAACTCCTAGTTACAGAATTTATCACCTGAAGCAAGAATAGAGCAGGGATCACCCTTTAAAAAATTGTTGTTTACTAGTGTAGGGAGAGGATCTGTAACCTGGAATACCACCATGACAGTGAAATCGAGTGAAAAGTTTTGAACTTTAGATATATTTTAGAATTATAGTTGCTTAAATTTTCCGATGGTTGTGAAGTAAAGAGAAATAAGGGGGTGGGACAGGGCTTTGATTTGTTTTGAACAACTCTCCGATGATGGGGCTATTTACTGAGAAGAAAATTAGGATGTAGAAGAAACTGGTTTAGGGAGTAAATATCAAAGACACTTCATTAGTTATTTTAAATTTGGAAATTATATGAGATACCCAGGTAGAGTAGGGATTTGAACGTCCCAATCAGGATTAAATGAGCGAGAGCTGAGATGGACATCAATGTTTGCAAGCAGCCATCATGGAGATGGAATTAACCTTATGGAAATAGATAAGACTATTTTGGAGGGGACTGCAGAGAGAGTGGACAAACTGTACCAGAATTGAACTCTCAGGAATCCCCATCTTGTGAGATGTGGTGAGCATGAACAACTAGTGAGATGGGAGGCAAACCAGTAGAAAAAGAGAAGGAATGACAGACAGGTATGCTTCATGTTACTGCCATTGAAATTTCAGGACTGAAAAGTGTTGATTGCATTTGACAATATGGAGACTGTTGGTAATATTAGCAAAAGCTATGTGAGTAAATTGATGGAAAGTGAGAGTTATACTGAAGGGAATTTAAAAAAGTGTTAAGAGTAAGAAAAAGTAGGCCATATCAATAGGCAACCCTTTCAGATTATATTGATATGAATAATTAGTTTTAAAAATTTTTTTAAAATTCTCTTGTTACATCACTACCAAACCAAATTTCAGGTAAGTTTGTTAAAGGTATATTTTCTCAGAATAAAATTATATAAAAATTTAATAATAGGGGTCTTTTTTTAGTATAAGCTCAGTGATAGGCATAACAACAGAAGTGATTAATACTTCATGATGTATGTGGTTTTTCAAATGTACCTAAAATGACAAAAGAAATTCTGAGGAAAATATTGGTATAGTTGGTAGAAAGCTAATATGTCTCTAATATGTTATTATTAAGAACTAACTAATAGGTAAACTAGTAACAAGCCAGTCACAACATAGAAAATGGGTAAATACTCCTAGTACTGCCCCTGAAAAAAGGAAATATGCCAGGATATTAACAATGGTCAGTGGGAATATGTATGATATTTTCCTATTTCCTCCTTATTTTTATATAAAATACTTCTAATTCTCTTATTTTAAGCATAGAATTAGAAACAAATTAATGCAAGAACAAAAATGGTTAAAATAGCTGCATAAATATTTTGAGTTTTAGAAACTGTTATTGAAGTCTTCTTTTGACCAAAGCCTCTTACTGTCTTAAGGAACAAAAGGAAAGCTGATATAATCTTATCTCTAGATTAAGGTAATGTTTAATAGGTCATTAGATATGAAAATGTCAATGCATGAAGTATTTTTATTGAGCAAACCAGATCAGTATATTGTCATACCACTGGGTGGTGAGGTCTGCAGTCTTTAAATTGACTGATGCAGTCAGGGAAAAAGGCAAAGTTGTTAAAAAAATTCATATCCACATTTTTGGCTCATGTCAGTATTCTCTGACTGCTCTGTTGAATATTATTTTTCAAAAACATTAAAAATAATGACTTATTTTTAAGATTCTATTTCAATTTGATTTCAAGTTGCTTCATTCCCATTAAAACTAATGTTAGGAGGTAAAGAAGTTAAAGAAGAAACAAATGCTTTAAGTGTGTTTCCTCAACTTTTTATCATTGTGGTGAAAAATTGTGGTGAAGACCTAGGTTTCAGTTCATATCTCCTTTGCCAGGCAGTGAGTTTTGAGGCTAGTCAGTTGACAGATAATGTCGTTTGTTGTGCAGAAGAGTTGAGAAATATATAGCATTTTGCATAATTACAGCTAATTCTTTGTTGGAATGGTATGAAAACCTAATGCTTTCATGATCATTTTAATTGAACCCCCAAAAGACAGTAAAAATAATCACTGTGACTCATTCCAATAATTTGTGTTTTAAACTCTGGTCAGGAATGCGTAATGAATTGTAATTTGATTCTTCATTTTAGACGTACTTGTGCCCCCTGCAGAAGAACAGGAAGTACCACCAGGTATGACACTGTTAGACGTATTAGTTTTTCCTTTTTTGTTTAATTTCAAATATGTTGTTGACACTCACATTAGGTACAGGAAATAAATCTGTGAAGAGTACATATCCCAAAAGAAGAATCAAATACACCGAAATTTAAAAAGAAAATATTTTGTGTTTTTGATCTGTTGAGCCTGTATAATAAAAACTACCCATCGGGCTAAGTTTAGTACATATTTGTTGAGCTAGAATCTAAGGGGTATTAATGATCATAGTATTATATGATCTTTGCCATTACAGTGGTGGTTGAAATAGAAGTTAGGTTTGGTTTGGTTTGATTGATCAACAGGCTCTTTGATGGAGGGTAGAGAGGAAGGATAGAGAAAGAAGGAGGATGGAGAATTGCCCTAGGATGGAAGTTTAATAGTGCCTTCATTTATGGTCATGCTCCTCTTCTTCCTTGCGCTGGCCTCTGAGACCACGGCCATTGGGGCTGCCCTGCACTTCTCTGTGCACTGCGGTTTTTCCTGTTGGCTCACTGTTTAAACTCTTTCTCTGCTTTTCCCTACCTTTCTCCACACTTGCCCTCTCTTCATCAGTGAGTTTAATGGGAAAGGCATTTCAGCCAAGACCTGTGCTTTCAAATGGATTTTAGAGATGTCTTTCACAACCATCCACATATCAGTCCTCCTGTTCTCATCCTGGGAAGGAGCTTTTTATTAAGAGAGGATTGTCCATATTCCCTCTTTCCTGAGTACATTTCTTTCTGTTTCTATGTTTTATTTTTACCTTTTTATATTGTATTTGTTGGTTCATCCTTTTCTCTTATTTTTCACATTATACTTAATATGAATTTTGTGACAAGGACATGTATTACTGTTATTGACTTTGGTAGATATAATCATGCTTGCTAAGATTTATTAACTACTAAATATTGATGAAAAAATTTTTAAAGGAAAGGTGCAGTCTGATATGAAGGTGAGCAGAGGTAGGCAGTTAGGATGAGAGAGTAGGAAGAAATATTTATTTTCTTCGGTTGTTCATCTTGGTTGTTGCCCCCGGCCCTGGATCTCAAACCTGAGTCCTTGGTATGTAGACTATGTCTGGTGACCTTATCTGCTCAACTACCAGGATGCGCCAGAAAAAAATAGTTTTTATAATCAAAGAATATTTTTAATTATACCTCAGCTCATCCTTTGCTTATTTTATGATGTTTTAGGTTTTGATAATTATCATACCACATATACTTATAATACTACCTATAAATACTTAGGATATCTGCATTTTTAGTAATGTAATGCAAATGAGAAAAGAAATCCATGGAGCAATTAGTCTTTTACATGATGACTACTGGGCGTATGTTTAAGAAAGATGCACAGAGCAAGTGAAGTTGTTGTTTCTGTCCTAGAGTTTGCTTCCTCTTTACTGTCGAGCAATGCTTCTCAGAGCATCTCTTTTTCACCTCAAGGAAGGAGCACAGATTACTGTAACAGCATCTATATTATCCATTCCTTTAAAGCAAACTGTTTCATAAGTATTACTAAAATTAATGCAATTCTACAACATTGGTTGTTTAAGTCACAACTTTATGTTTTTAAATAATAACCTGACTTTAGTGAAGGTATGAAAGGTAGTATTATTTATTGACCAAAATGTTGTGTGTTTTTATTTAGATGTTTTATAAACTAAGCTCGAGAATTTCCCTGGAAAATACATTTAAAATACCAAATGAATGGGGTGTGGAATAGAGTGTTTACTTAGATGAGATATTTAACAACCGGAGCACATAAAAATGAGGGTTTGATTAATATGCGTGCTTCCTGGCACATAATAAACTCCCAGTAAATGTTGACTGTGGCTGTTATTGTTTAGTAATTAATTAGCCCAATCTTTGAGATGGATCAAGAGAAGCTAGAATCTGAAGGACCAGCTCACGAAGTTGTCAGCTGTAATTTGGTGTCATAAAAAATTTGATTAACCCACTCACTGTCTGCTTTCATCTGACCTTGCCAAAGGAGAATGTGAGGCCTAGAATTCGCAGTAGTTATTGTGAATGATTGCTCTTGGTTTGCTTTTTCCCGCTATTTTCTTAGTTTTACTTTATTTATAATCTTTATCAATCTTACAAAAGAATATTAATAAATACATGATCATGCTCTTTTGGTACAATAAGATGATTGCTTTTGTTATGTTTAATTATGCATTTGATTGGAGAAACTGCAGAAACACTAATTATAGGATGCATCTCTATACTATCTTTCACTTAAAAAATTTTATTCATAAAAATTTATTTTTTAATTGAGGCAATTCTTTTACAATTCTGTTCACATGTTCATAGATCTTCACATTTGTAATACATCAAACCTATCATCAAAATTCTGAAAAAAACCCACCACTATCTGGAGGAAGCTTTCAGTTTTTCAAGTTATTTTATTCAGTGGAAAACTCAAATTGCAAACCTCTGCAAAGTGTGGGTTATTAGTTCACATTTTCCTTATAGATTTCTTCAAATCTAATTGATGAATACTTTACTTTCCCTGATCATTTGAAGACTAAGTTCTTCAGTCTTAGTTTTATTTGTTAAAGTTCATAGCAATATATTTATTATTGCGATAATTTTATAGGCAGGAAACAGTGAATACTGATGTTTATTTAGCATTATGTGGGTGTAATTCTAAGCTCATTACATGAGTTGACTCCTTTAATATTTCTGATAACTCACTAGGAAGATGTACTGCTAACCTCCATTTTACAGATGAGAAAACTGAGGCGGTAAGACAGAGTGACCTGCCCAGAGTCACAGAGCTGAGAAGTGGTATAACTGAGAGTGATCCTTGCATCTGGCTGTAGACTTCACAGTCTCAGTAGCTGTACTCTGGGAGATTTTAAGTATATGAGGGCCTTAGCACTGATCAATCTTGAGAGTTGTTTTTGTGTGATGAAACTAGAGATGCCATATACTCTGAACATATAGTAATTTATCAGTTACGAGTCAGGAATGTTGAAGATTATGATTCATTAGAAAATTATCTAGCAGTTTACATTTCGCCGTCTTTTATTTACATTTGTAAATTTTTAATTACAATATATCTTGGTAAAGTTGTGAAAGAGCATACTAAGAACTGATCTTCTGATATTAGAAGTTAGTTATTTTGAATACCAGATTTTTAAAAACTTTATTTTAGAATCCCTGTTTCTTTAATGAGCTTCTGCCTTTCTTTAAACTCAACATTTTAACTTTAATTAATAGAACATATTTCTAGCATGTTGACAGCATAAATATACAGAGCAAAAACTGAATGATTTATGAAGGAATCGCTTAGGAAATTCATCAGGTCAACATTTTTGCCATCCAAGTCTTTAAAATCACTTGACTCACTAGGTCCCTAGCATTTTTTTTTTCCATTATACCATACTGCCAAGAAAAATAAAACAAAACAAAAAAAAACATTAATTTTATGTTTTGTAATGATACTTATTTTATTCAAAATGGAGCCAGAGGAGCATATATTTGGATGTTTCTGGGTGATTCTGCTGCTCCTGTTTCTGGAAATCTAGATAATATTAGTACCTCATCCCACTGAAGAATATTCTAGCAGTGGTGATGGTTTCATATGTTGCATCTCTCTGGAATATTCACTCATGACGCTGCAATTTCCTAGCACTGATCTGTAAGGTCCCTAACAGCTGTAGGCTGGCAGCAAAGGTGTTAGCTTATGTCAGTAAGAACCTAATCCGCATCTTGCTACATTTATTCAGGAAATGCGTATCGAACAACTACAATGGGGCAAGCTTTGTACTGGCAGTAAAGATCCCTGATCAGCACTGTAGTTACTGCATCATACAGCTCACTGGCCTGTGGGCTTGCAGCTGAGAAACACCTGATGCCACGTCATTAGCATCTCAGAGTGGGAGATGGGGCAGAACACAGCACGAGGCAAAATTAACCCAATTTCAGGTCTGAAGGAGAGAGAGGTCAGACCTGTGTGTCAGTGTGCTAGTGCTGAGTTTTGAGGCGCTGAGTGAAATAACAGGCCAGCATGTGGGGAGCAGAGGACGCAAGTAGCTGCAGAACGAAGACTAAGGCAGTGTGCCATAAAGGTGTGAGGAGACAATAGGCAGGTATCCCTTTTTGGAGTGTCCTATACCGATGGTTAATACTTTGAATCTGGGTCTAATGTTGAAAAATTTCAAGCAGAGGAGTCACATGATCAAATCCAGATGTGAGAAGAGCAGTTCAATAATGAGCTAGAGACTCTTGCAGGAACAGATGTATGTTAGATGTTTATAAGCCAGAAGTGGTGGGAGAACTGTGATAAGGATGGAGAAGGAGGCTCCTTTTCATGGAAATGGAGTTGGAAAGAACTTGATGGGACAGTAAACTGAGTGGGGAGAATTGAGGGTAATTTCTGTTTCTGATTTGAATGAATGCTGGAAACTTGATGGAGATAGAGAAGGCAGGAGGAAATGGAAAGTACAGAGGAGATGACTGATTTGATTTTGATGCAACTGGATGAATCATATTTGGGTGGAGTTATCTTTACATATTTAGTTTTTGTTTGAGTTGTTCACAATCTTATTTGAGCTTTCAGTTTATTTGCCTTTACTTTTTTTAAAGGAAATGTGCAGTCAGGAATGAATATGAGTAGCAGGCAGGCAGAAAGAAAAAGAAAGAAGCACTTAATTTTTTATTTAGTTGTTCACATTGGTTGCTTCTCTTGGGTTCAGGACTGGAAGCCAGAGGTATGTGGCCTGCTCCTTTGGAGGCGATTAACCTAACTGCTGCTCCACCAGGGTGCACCTTATTTGCCTTTTTATTAGTAGTCTTCATACTTTGAACAACTTCCCATATTCTCAAGGTATTTTTGATTGCATGTTAGAGCAGTGCTAATTCTTCTAAAAATCTAGCTAATTGTTGCATTCTAAGAGAATATAAAGTCAAACTCATTTTTAAAAACTTTTTCTACTTTAACAGAACAAGTATAATTAACACAGAGAGAAGTACTTAAATGCTGAGTATATACTTGATAAGCTTGGACGTGTTAAACATTCTTTATACCCTACTCAGAATGTTTTTAGCATCCCAGAAATCTCCCCCTCTTTCTTCTCTCAGGAACATTCCCACCCATAAGTAATGACTGGTCTGACCTGTATCATCAGAGATGGGCTTGCCTGCTTTAGAATTTGATTAAATAGAACCATAAGTAAACATACACAAGTATCTATACATTTTGTGTGTGTGACTTAGTTTCTGTTGCCCAATAATCATGTCTGTAAATTTCATTGTTTTTATGTATCGTAATTTGATCTTATTCATTGTTGTTTACTATAAAAAGCTACATTTTAAAAATGCTTTCTACATTGATAGTTGTAGTGAATGTTTCCAGTTATTGGCTATTATGAGGAAAGCTGCTGTGAGTATCACCGTATGTGTGTTTTGGCAGACATCAACACTCATTTCTGTTGGCTATATCAAAGCATACATATAGTTTCTAATTAGCCAAATAATGTTATATAATTATTCCTTTCTGGTTACAAATAGATAGGTAGGTAGGGAGACAGAAAGATAAATAGGTAGATAGTTGGATGGATGAATAGATGAGAAAGGGAGTGAGGAAAGGAGTAAAGAACAATTTAGAAATTATATCAGAATTTTGTTTGCCAGCTACTTTTTGTGCTCTAGATTTCAGAGTCAATGCTGTGATAAGAAATAAATCACACACTTAAGTTTGGAATGAAACAGTACCTGTAAAAAGTTGCAGAGGGATGAATTTTGCTTTTTTGAAAATGCTGTGCACTCTTTTTTTTTTAACCAAGTATATTGTCAATATTAAGAATTGAAACAAAATTATTAACTGCAACGTACAATGTTCTGTTGCTCCTTGAATATCTTTTTGTATTTTCTTAAATGCCATACTAGTTTTTCTCCTCTATTGCATTTCTTTTTAATATAGTGAAAATTGTGACAAGAGAAATAAGTTTAATTCTTGTGTTTCCCAAAAGTTTGCAGTTTCTTTTGAAGTCGTGTTTTATTTCTTTGATTTAGTTGTTCATCTTGGTTGCTTCCCCTAGGTCCTGGGTCTTGAACCCAGGATGTAGGCCACCAGGGCCCTCCAACTTTGAAGTTCTTGCACAGTTGTAATTCCCCCACCTGTGAAGAGCCTCCCTTTCATCAGCAGCACTGCAGGCTCCCTGGGGACTTCTCTAGTGACTCACTCTGTTACCATTTTGCCCTTGAAAACAAACAGCAGCAGCAGCAGCAGCAGCAGCAGCATTTACTTCCCTTGGGATTTTTTTTGAAAAATAGAATGAAAATGAAGCAATTTCACAGTCTTTGTGTAGCTGGTCCTTTAATTTAGATTTCCCCTTATTTTTTCAGATACATAAAGCTTCAAAAAGACTGCCCCCACTTCCACAAGAGGACCACCTAACCATACGCTCCAAAAGATGGCTGTGATAGATCTTGTGAAGTAATTACTGAGCAGATCAAGATCTTTGGGAATGAACACTAAAGATGTTTTGAATGACTCCTAGTCCACTGGCATTTTAGTGTTTTTTGTTTGTTTGTTTTTGTTTTTTTAAGAAACAAAGTTACATGTAATGTTACATTCCTGCATGTCCTTTTGATAACATTAGTGGATCCATTGAATTTCTTTTCTTTTTGTGATACAGTTTTTAGTCTTACATGCATTTATGTGTATTTTCAGACAATAATTAGTAATCATAGTGATGATGTAGCAGTAATTGTCTTGGCAGGGTTTTAATATATATTATTAGTAATCGACACTAACTATGGTGGGCTGACTTCTGTCAACTCTATGATTTAAAACCTTTTAAGAGTGCCTTGTGTTAGTACTCTTAAAACATAATTAGCAGTCATCCTTAGCTATGAAAATTTGAATTATCCATCTCTGCACTGACATTCTTATAGAAATTTCTACTTTAGCTTCAAGCATTCAGGGTAAAACTCACATTTTGAACTTCCTATAGCTTTTAGTTTGTTAATTAGAAAATTATTAATATTTTAATGAAAATTTTAAATTATTATGATTAATTTATTTTTCAGAATAAGGGGGGGAACTAAAATTACTCGTTAGGATGGAATGAAAAGGAGTGGCTTGCTCTGTATTGCAAACATTTTTTTTGTCACCCCAGTGTGATCCCATAATAGACATACATAGTCCATTTGGTCTTCATTTAGATTTTAGAAAATCTCTATAAATTATTGGTGCATAACAAAGATTGCTCTGCCTGTAGCTATCTCATGGCTTCACAACACTGACAACTGTCACCTGAGAACCCTCCCTGCCGAGTCGATTTCGCAGGAGTGGAAAGCATTCACAGAGCCAGAAGCCTGCTATTCCCAGCAGAAGAGCCTTTTCCTTTCTACACTGAAGACTTTCTTCTAACTTGATGTGCTTTATTTTTGACTCAGAAATAGTTGCTATGGTGAAAATATTCATTTATCAGAAAGTAGCTAAAATATCATTGAAAAAGGATTATGAGCTATAAAAACACCACAAGCTATAGTTTCACTTGTAAGTAAGAGGCAGCTCTTGATTGTGTTAACCTTGTTTTAAGATAGCATGACTCTTTCTGCTCCGAAGGTTAAAATCAAAGAGATTTTATATTTTTATTACTGTAGATCATAGTTACAATGTAGCAAGTTATGCATGCTCACCAATAAGTATATTGTGAATTCCCAAACAATGTTAGTGAGAAAAGCAATAGTTTTCTGAAGCTGTGATATGAGTAATGCAGAGTTGCTACTCAAATTCTAGTAAACCTCTGATTATTGTGAATTATAGAATACTACTTTTTAAAAGCCATATATTTTTTAGGGAAACTTGGGAGTGACAAACTGATAAGTGATTTAAAAAATGACTGGATTTTTGTATATAATCATCTCGAAGTCTGAAAATCAAGGGTTCCTTATGCTGTGGTTAACTTCAGATACTTTTTAATTCTAAATATCTGAATGAATGAGTCTTGTCTTTACAAATATATGCCAAGATGGGCAATATCAGTGGATTTTTCTAAAAAATAATGTAAATGTCTTCTGTTAAATGTTATTTGAGTGCAATAAAATGCAGAATTCCTCTCTATTGTCATTATTTTGAAGTATATGTTTTTGTTATATAACAAATAAGTTCATTTTATATTTAAAGCATTTTATACTAGTATTGCATTTTTGATGCCTAATATCACAAAGGAGGACCTTCAAACCTTATATCTAATATGTAACATTTATTTTGTTTAACATTAACTTTCATGCCACATAACTAGGGACAGAATTAAAATGAAATAGTCCCTGTATTCGTCTTTTGTAGGCATTTGTCTAATACATAGAAGGTTTGATAATTCCCTGCTAAGGTCACCCTCACTGCCTGCACCCTTCTGATCCTCCATGACCGTGATCTGTGAAGGTATTAACATTATCCTAACTGAGAAGACTTACAGTCTGAGGGGATGGAAAAGCATAAAAGGGTACAGAAGTTTCTCTTTCTTCTGTCTTCATTATCTGGGCAGAAAAAGGGAAGTAGACTACAGGGAAGAAACTTCTGAGGGTCTAGAAAGTGGCAGTTTCTCGTACATGCCTCGAAGAAACAGTACAAATGAAGACTTTAAACTAGGGTAAGCAGAGCTGCTCCTGTTGACTACACTGACTGCTAGGAGCTTCACGTGTGTTGGTCACTGGTTTTCCTGGCAGGTGGGTGTTATCCTTGCTTGCAGACAAGGAAACTGAGTGTGAGTGGCTGACAAACCTGCTGGCCAGAGGTGTACACCGTGTTCTATAGTGACCATGTGAGCATCAACTGGAAAGTGGAAACAATTGGAGGGAAGCCAAAGAACAGATGCGTGCAATTAAGAAACTAAGTAGTAATTGTCCAGGTGGTGGTGATAGGGCTAAGTCACGGAAATTTTAGCAGAGAGAGAAGGGGACAGGAAAGATGTGACTCTTAAGACCAGGGAGTGGGTGGCCAGAGGGCAAGCAAAGCCCCCACAGGTCTTGAGCTGTGAAAAGATGACATTGTGATGAAGAACTTGGAAAGACAATTTGGCTGGGACGGAAACTACCTCTGGCTCTGCACAAGGACTGTTCAGTGGACGGATTAAAGCAGTGGCTGGAACATAATGGGGTTCAGGATATTTGAATCCACAGATAGGATTTTTTTAGTGATTGTGTGAATGTTTTTAAAAGGTTATAATTCCATTCTTTTTAGTAATTTTTTCTTATTTTGATAAAATGATGTTGAAAGGGAAAAACATTAGGGTAACTAGGAAGTGTGCCACATTTTTCTTTTCGGCAATGTGTGCTCATACACCAGCTGTGATTACTACTGAGCTTAGTTGTACCTTAGTAATTTTCAGAGCTAGGCCGAACATGCAGCTGCTCCCTTTAATTTATGGATTGTCTATTAATGGGACATAGAGTGTGATTAAAATCATGGTGTTACAGAATATGACCCTCGAAATTGCTCTTAGGTAACCTCTGGCAAGATTCCTTAACCTCTTTAAACCTTAGTTTTCTCATTGGCGAGATTAGCAGACCTCCCAGGGTTGGTAGAGTGAAATAGGCTAATCTTCGTTAAGTGCTTAGAACAATGACTAGAAAATACTGTCTCCATACCTCTTTCTCTTTGGCACAGTGGGGTCCAGGGGAGGTCTCCCTGGGAAGCAGATCTAAAGTAAAGCAGAATATTTTATTATTGGCTGTGCTGAATGCTGGTGAGATAAGCTAGATCTCTCCAAAAATGCTTTTACCTAAGCTATATTTAAGCATTGAAAACCAGAAAGGCAAAAATGCCTCCTTTGTATATTTTTCTATACCCAAGTATGTCACAGATTTCAGTTGTGACTGTGAGGTGAGGGACAGAAGGGGACACGAGAGAACTTTTGCTCCAGGGCTGGGGCTGGTTGGACTAGGCCTTCTTAGTTGAGGCTCATATCTTTCTCCCCCATCCTCCATTCTGCTTTGCAGGAGGTATAAAGAGCACATCTGGCCAATGCCCTCCCACACCTGATTGAAAGTGTGACCAATTCAAACTACCCTTTCCCTGTTTCACCCTGGGGTTGAGAAGATGTATGTAGAGCCCTAAACTCTTGACCATGACCAGTCCCCACCTGTTTTCTCTGGTCAGGTTAGAAACATGCATTTTGTGTATGCTTTTTCAAACTACACAAGCCATATGCCAGGGAACAGATGAACCTGAAGATGTGGAGCAGGCATAGCTGATACTTCTAAAAAGGGAGCTCCTTGAGATTTTTCAGATTTTTGATACTTTCTTCAATTCTATATCCCTGACACCTATGAGAGTTCATCTTATTTAATGAGATACTGACTAACCTTATGAGTCTAGTTAATAAAATCAAATTCAAGAATATTCAACAGAGATCTAGAAGTCTTTTTTAAAATATCCTCTATATCTCCTGTAGCAACGAGGAAGCAGATGGCAGTGAATTTTATAAAACCCACTCTGCAAAATTTGAGACCTGCGTTTCTCTATCCCCTTGCATGGTAGAAAGAACATGCTTTGGAATCTGTAAACCGCTGACTTTGTTAACCTTGTACTTTGTTTTCCCAGTATTGGCTTCCTCCTTTACACAAAATGATAAGACCTTCCCTGTAGGGGCGTCAGGAGTTAGATGCCATGTGCTTAACGCAGCCTGACACACTGTGGCTTTCAAAACTCCTTTTCGATAAAGATTCCTTTTTCGTATCAGAAGCCCACCTCAGCTTTATGTCTCACTTCCAAAAAACAAGGGGTATATATGAATGAATGTGGGAAACGGGGACCTGAAAATGGAGTGACCCTTGGTTGCATTCCTGATCGCACCCTGATTGTTCTGACACTGTCTGAGTGGGGAAAGGACAATCTGATTTTATCAAATTTCCAATTTCTACCCATTACCCTTCCTATACATACATACATACAACAATACATACGTGTTCCTAGAAAGACCCAGACACTAGGTAAGTACCCACTGAGGCAATAATCTTTCATGTATCCTAACAGTTAAGCAGATTCTAACTTGTATGAAATGGAAGCTCAGAGGTTATACATGCAGAGATGAGGCTCTGACAGATGGTCAGGTAATGTGCTGTTCTCCATCTGAGGGCAGGTGTTCCTGGCCTGTCCAGGTTCTTGGCAAGATTCACTATGCTCCATAAACCCCTATTTGTGCAAGAGGCACTGATTGACTTAGTGTGAGGATGTCGCAGGTGTGCCGTCTGAACCCATCTTGGTGCCTCAGCAAGTAAGGATGGTACACACCTGGACTTTGTGCAGGTGCCCCTGGTGGGTCACCTGTGAATGCCTGCCATGCTTAGACGAGTGAGACCAGTGTTCCAGGGTGGTGGCTGCAACCCTTTAAAGTACATGGTGGCTATTATAACATAGTCTGTTGGGTTTAGGAGACAATACAGACAATACAGAACAAGCTTTGATGAAGGCTTCTCCCCACTCTATTTGCCGCATATTCACAGAGGCATGTGGAAAGAGTTGGTGGAAGCCCATGTCCACTCTTAGAGATGAGGAACACTTAGCTGGGTGTTTGATACACAGGTAGTGCTTCATGATCTTCATGAGTAACTCAAATGAGCCTGATATTAACATTTTGTAACAAATTTTATGCATTAACAATTTAGGATTTAGGAAAAATTAATTGTAGACTATGCCCAGAAATATTTTTCTTGGCTTATTTTTGTTTTAGTTCATGTAAATATAGTCCTGTATTTTGAGATATTACATGGTAACCTTCATAATACTTATTTTGTCTTGTCTTTAATTTTCAGAAGCAAATAGGAAAACAAATGATCCAGAACAAAAAGAAAAAGGTGAGATTAATCAAATAAACAACCTTTCAAACATACATTGGAAAAAGTTATCACACCAAAAAGTAATAACATGATTTTACTTTATATCTAATTAAACTGCCACTGCATTCAGTTAAATGATTTTATCAGCATTTATTCATATTCCACATAAACATTAAGAACTAAGGCTCTACAGAGAGCTTGTCTGGTTCCTAATATTTTGCCACTTCTTATGTTTGTCTTTGAGAATTGCTCAGCTTCTTTTGTAGTGTAGGAATAATAATTATAGTACTAACTTCAACAACCGTTAGACTCTTCTTTCTGTAATAGTAATTAATATATCTGTAAAGTGATTAAAGCAATGTCCAGCATGGGAAAGGCATGTAAGAAGTGTTAAATATTATTTATTGTTGCCTGTGTTGACAGCTATGTTAAGAATAGAGACTGAATGATTTCTACAACTTGCTGTTTTTGTCGAGAAACCCTGAATTGTTGGAAAGACAAGCAAAATTGCATCCGTGTAGAATGAATAATCTTTGCCTACCAAGTTTATTATAAAGGCATTCTAATAAGTTTAATACCCCATAGAATTTTATTTCACATCTCACAAAGGATTTTAACTTACAAAGAGGGAAGAACTATTTTGAAAGTTAAAAAATTATATGATGATCATAGAATTGTATTTATACTTTCAATGTAAGTTGAATGATAAACTCTTTCAATGATTTAACATTACTATAATTTTAGGAATGCCATTTGTAGAAAGCAGTATCTACATTTGAAAGAATAATGTATAAGATCTTACTGTTAATGAGCATATGGAATCACTGACTTCTGACTAATTCATAGCCCATAGGCTGTGAAGTAGGCATGCTTTTTATTTTCTCTGACTAGTTATTGTTAATGTTTATTAAAGTAATATACACAGATGCAGTTTTAAGAGTTATGGCTTATAAACAGCAATATTCTACCCTATTCTCCCTACCCATGATTCTTATCCCCAACTTTCTTTTACTGTTTCTTCTAGTATCTAACCTATGTGGTTTTAAATAACTTATTAATTCTGTAATGTTCTCCTTAATACTGGAAACTTTGCATTGGATTTTATATATAGATGACTGGGATTTATTTCAATCATCATACTTCTATAAGCTCCCCATGCTCCTTACCTGCCCAGTCTTCCAATATATTCATGACATATTCTGTTAGACAGTAACAGGCACTAAGAAGGAAAAAAAAGAAAAGCAGGGAGGAGGAGATAAGATTTTGATAGAATTGGTCTCTTTCTGCACTCCAAGACACTTCCTTCACTTGACTTGCTGCATACCACATTCTTATGGCTATACATATATTTTTCTGACTTTCTACTATTTGTTTTTTCTCAGTCTTTTAGGATGGAGGCTCCTCACTTCCCTGACTATCAGACACAAAAGTGTACCAGAATTCAATCCCCAGATGTTTCTCCCCTGAAGATCACATCTAATCTCGTAGCTTTAAATATCTCTTTATTCTAAAATTACCAGATTTACTTGCAGCCTTAGGTCCCTTTTGGGGATTCCAGACTGGTATGTCCCGCTGTCTACCTAATGTCCTCTACCTGGTGACTTAAACTGACTGACTGATAACCATTTCAAACTTACAAAGCACAACTAAAGTTCAACCCTTCCATCAAACCCACTCTTTATACCATCATCTTCTCTTTGATTCCTCCCTGTCATTCCATCAACAAATCCCATCATTCTTCCAGAATATACCAGAATTCAACTACTGTCCAACACCTTCACACAGACCCCAGCTACTACCGTCGCTCGATTACCTGGATGATTCCAATTGCCTTCTAACTGACCTTCCTGCTTCTACCTGTTCTCTGTAACTTTCTCAGAATAGTGTCTACTGTGACCTTTTTTAAAACCTAAATTGTATCAGGTTGCTCAGATGCCTCCAGCATCTTCATATCTTTCTCAGAATGAAAGCAAAGTCTTTCACTGTGGTTTACAAGGCCTGATGCAATCTTTTCTCCCTTCCCTCCATTCTACTGGTTTCCTTCCCACCTTCCTGGCCTGAGATCCTCTTTTTTGCGAGTTCTGCTCCAGCTGCACTGTCTTCCTGACCAAGTATACAGAGGGACTCAGGGCCTTTGCACCAGCTGCTTCCTCAAGCTGCATGTTCTTCCCCTCATACCCACATGGCCTGCTCCTCTAGTCTTTGTTCAACTCTTGCCCCCGCTCTGAGCCTGCTGCCCACCTTCTTTCAGATTGAGACCCCTTTATAGTCTACACCTTCTGCTTACTTTTCTATTTTCACCATGTGATTCTATGGGATAGTGCAGTTCTTTAGTGTTTAGTTTCTGAAATGTTCATGGTTTCCATGAAGCTACACTTCGGTCTGTTAGCTCATGACTCTGCATTTCCTGTACCTGTAACTGCACCTGCCACATAGTAGCCACCCAGTAAATATTTGTTGAGTAAGTTCCTGCTGTTTCTCAGTTATTAGTATGAACAGACAGTAAAAGTTCTATAAAACCCAAACTGTTGGAAGGAGTAAGAACCAGACCCAGATAAAACTGCTGGTAAGGAAATCTAAGAACTAAAACTTGAGTGGGAGAGCCAAAACTAAGAAATGCAAAACATCAGTGTTTTGGGGGTGGGAAAACTCTGCCGCTATCATCCCTAAAGAAACCAGAATGATTACGTGGTCTTTTTTATAACTTAATGTGTCTAAGCTCAGTGGATACATGAATTATTACACCCAGGCTGTTTGTAACATACAATTAATGAGGAGAGTTAAACTTAATTTAAAATATCAGAACCTTCAGTTTTTTCATCCAGAATTGAGGATAATGTTTCTAGGCTTCACTTCATAACTGAAGGATAAAATGAAAATAATACCTGTAAATAATAAATGCAACCTAATTCCATTGTTATTATCCATCTCTTTGTTTTCATATTTTCCCATTAATGTAACATTGCATTACGGCCAATCTTAACCTACTACTATTATATTTATTCGAATATTTGAACTTGAGGTTGCTTTTGATTAGCAATTAAATTGGTTGATATGGGGATTTAACATAGATGCGACGATTTTTTAAATGTTGTTAAAACAGGGTTTGTAAAGCATCCACATGTGCTATGATAATTAATTATAAAAGCAAAGATATTTTCAGTCCAAAAGTGAGACGTACATATTTTAGAATAAAGGAACTTTTTCTAATTACATAAGCTTAGTTTTCATTAAAATGATCCCTATCACCACTCAGCTTCTCTTGAACCAATGAACATTTCATCATATGACTCCAAGGAAAAGACCCAGAATCAGGGATAAGAGACTAAGAAGGTTCATCTCTGGGACCAAGCTTACTCAAACTCTCTCTAATTCCAGATCCCAGTGTAAGTGTGATAGAGAAGGGAGTGAAAACAAATCCTCATTGTTCTTTATTCTTGTTTTCCTGTCCTGCATTGGTTATGGAAATGAACAGTTTTAAAGAAAATCTTGGTTACTGTAACAGTCCCCTGAGTTTTCTTTTTTCCCACCATGTCTTTAAGAGATGTTGTATATCAGATTCACAACTTTCTTACAAATCACATTCTCATTACAGTGACATTCAGTTAGATATAGTTTTTTTTAAGAACCTGAAATTTCAGAGGCTTGAACAAGACAGGAAGGGCACCTGGTGACCCAGTGGCTTAGTCCACCGGGCACAGTTTTCGCATGCATTCCAAGGTCCCTGTTTCAAGACCAGTATGGGGGTCTGGGGGAGGCCCAAGATAAATAACTAAATGAAATAAATAAAGTGCTTTTTTCTCCTCTCTCTTCCTGTCAGCCTTCCTGTACCGTCCCTTTAAGAAACAAAAACAAAAACAAAGCAGAAACAAAACCAAGATAGCTCATTTCTTATATGAATAACCTAGGACTAGTTTATTGGCTCCAGGAACTCAGTTCCTTTCTTGCCAATCTGCCTTCCTTAGTCTAGAACCTTATATTCCAAAATGGTTATTCACATGCCAGCCCCTGTAGCCACATCCAGACAACAAGGAGGAAAGAAGTCTCCAAAGAAGACCTACATTTGACTGATGAAATTTTGATAAAGCTAAAATTCTAGTTCTAAGGAAGATGAAAATATTGAATATTGAGAGGAATAACAAGTGACAGTTATGGGTGGTTCAATATGTTAACTCTTTTTGTTACCAACATATGCTCTCCCATTGTATTGTACGAAAAGGGCACTGTTCATGCTAAAAAATTCAATGTCATCAAAATGTTTTTTAAAAGAGCAATCAGTTTCAATCACAACAGAGTACTGCTTTATACATCCATGTAAATATTTGCTTGCCTGCTACATGCCAGGTGTTGCTCTCAGTGAATGGACAAGCTGAGAGCAAGACGGACTAGGTTCCTGCTTTCAGGGTACTCACATCCCAGTAGGGAGACCAGCAAGCAGCACATAGAAGCCAGAAATAGTGATAGTGCTCTCAAGGACACAAAACAGGAGTGGCTGGAGGCAGAACCAGCGATGAGTGAGGAGAGAAGTCTCTGAGGACCTTTGTGATGCCATCAGGCGGCCATGTGAGCACTCTTCTAAGAGCACTCTGAGCAGCTAAACAGACTGTACAAAAGTCCCTAGACAGGAAAGAAGGATATGAGAAATTGGTGCACCCTGAAAAAGCTGAGAAAAATCAGACTATGGCAAGGAGTCCGGCCATTTTTTCTTCATGCACTGGCTTTCCATACCCAGTCATGTCTATGCAAATCTGAACCTTGCTTACTCACACATGGACTGGCTCCTTCTGGGAGGTCCACCACAGTGCTTCTTACAAAGGTGGAGGCTGGGGCTGGAATGAGTGTGTTTCATCATTAGTTGTAGGTGGTGAGCAAATGCAGACCCTGCCCCAGACTACTGTTGCCAGTGTTGTTTGTGAGCCTCGCTGCCCCTAGCTCACCATCTCATTTGGGGGAAACTGAGCTTCCTTCCACACTGCCTGGTATTCTCTGCACAACTTTTGTCCACTAAGTTCTGATCCTCAAGGGAATGTTCCAGGGGAGTGAGGGCTGGGCTCTTGTATCTGTTTTCTTTATGGAAACTGGAGAGAATGAGTGCAACAGTTTTGCCCGACATCACACTCATCTAAAACTAGTAGTTTATCAGCACTAACCAAAAGATGTTTGTCACTGAGGTATTTTACTGAGTGTGAAATGCAGGACTAGTCTTAGAATTAAAAGATGTAGTGAATCATTGTTAGCACAGGTTCACTGAAATCTATTTGAGCAAATTGTCAGCTCAGACTTGTGTCTTATTTTTCACTCATATGATGCTATTAACTAATAGGGAAGGAAAAAGGAAAAATACTCCATTTTTAATTATGTAGTAAAAAAAATTGAATGTTTTTAAATAGTTAGACTTGGGTTTCTTAACAGAAAAAAATGTCATGGTAATTATAAATCTGTTTCAAGATGAATTTTCTTCTTATGTTATCCTCCCTCAGGTGTTTGATGAGAAATCATTAATGAGAGTGGGAAGATTTTGATTTTTATATACAATTATACAATTTATTTTAGACAATCTATTTATTTTAATGATAGCGTCATAAATTGGGGTGATGCTTTTTGGAGGCTCTCATTTGGAGATGTCAGTTTCTTAAACTGAATTTTAGTTAATTGCTATATCACTTTTCCCCACTGGATGTCATGTTTCCCCACATATTCCCTGTACCAGGGCCACAAATGGAAGAAGTGCAAGTTACAAAGTAATGCAATACAAAAAAAAAAAAAAAAAAAAAAAAAAAAAAAAAAAAAAAAAAAAAAAAAAAAAAAAAAGACTTTTGATGTCAAGTTCCGTTATTTTTCTTCATTCATTTATTCAATACATACTAAGGACATACTGTCTACCAAGACCTTGTTTAGACACTGGGACTAACGTAAGCAAAAAAACCAAAGTTCCAGTTCTCATGGGACTTACACTTTAGTGTGTATGTAAAGATGGGTAATAAAAAATTAGAATATGCTAGGCATAAAAATAGAATAGGATACTGTAAGCGTAAAAGGAATATAAAACAGAAAAATAATACAGGGAATGACAGTGGAAAGGATGTGTTGCTCTCTAGATGGGACTCTTGGACAGTGACAACCGTGTAAGCTGCAAGTGAGCTGTGATTAGCATGTGTGAGGATTAGCGAAGCTGATGAGGAGTATGTGAAGGGAGAGTGATAGAAAGGGTGAGATCTCAGAGAGGTTGCAAAGTCCCCATCACACAGTGCTTTGGAACCCACCGACCATATCATCTTAAGTGAGATGGGAACCTTTGTGAGATTCTCAACAGCAGAGATGTTTCATTGGTTCATTGGTTCATTCTGGCTCTGGGGGTGTAAGATTAGAAACAGGAAGATCATTTAAAAGTCCAGCTGAGAGATAATGATGATGACTGGTTTGAGGATGTGGGATAGAGGAGGTGAGTGGTGGTTGATTCTGTATATATTTGCAGGTAGAGTCAGCATGACCAGCTAGCAGGTGGGATATGGGGTATGAGAGAAAGAGGAGCCAAAAATGACTCAGGAGTTCTTCCAAAGATATATTTTAACAAACTCATTGAGTATAATAGTATGCAGATTATTACTGGTTTCATAAATACCAAATATAAGTTATTAGATGAGGATTTAATCCTTTAAAGAAATTCCAGGAGTAACAATACGAAAGTCTGCAAAAAGGGAATGTGATCTTTCCGTTTGTATGTGTGTACACGTGTGCATGTATTAGATAAAATTGCATTCAAGTGAGGAAATTTTCCTTTGATTTAGACTAATATTAAACATAACATATTATTCATTACAGTAAGGAGTATGCTTAAGCAGTATATTTTGTGACTACTTTTGAGAAGGCATTTAAAGATTTCTTGGTTACTATTTGTTTTCTTTTAAAAAGTAATTACCAGTGCCCTAATAAAACACCAGATGGCACTAGAAAACAAGTCACATTTACACTGACAGAAATCACACTAGTAATGCAACTTAAAGAAAAAGCTGAAATGACTATTTTATAACTAGTAAATTGGTGCTGTAAGTACTACCTCTTATGATACTTCTGAATTCTCTGTGAACATAAGGAAAATAAAGATGGATGGAGTAAATATACATAATAACCAAGTGTCACAAAGAGGTTTTCTTGTGGGACACCCTGGTGGAGTAACAGTTAGGTTTACTACCTCTGGCCAAGTGCAGTCCATGTGCATCACAAGGACCTGGGTTCACTTTCTGGGATTCACTTTCTGGGGCCAAGGACAACAGCCAAGATGAAAAGCTAAATAAAAATAAAATGCTTTTTTTTTCCCTTTATTTTCCTGTCTGTACCTTTCCTTAAAAACAAACAAAAAAAGTTCTTGTTATTAAAAAAGATCACTGTGAAGTTTATTCTGGAATTCTTAGAACCATATGTTGAGCAAAGCTGTTCTCTTATTTTCCTAAGGATAAAAAAACTGAACTTAGTGCAGCACAGAAAACATCTCAGGGTCTGACTCCGGCTTATGGTTTTCTTCTGTTCAAAATGTTCTTGCTTGCCTTCCCATTTCACATTCATCTGGAAAATGCGCTACGATGTACAGAGCGGTTACCTTTGCCAGGAAGCCTTCAACATTCTCTCTCCTACCCCAGAGCAGAGGTGCCTTTTCCTTGGTGCTCTGAAGACACTCAGCCTGGGAGAGGCGGGGCAACTGGGCTCACAGCATCACGTTCACTGGAGACTGGAGAAGGAGGATTCCTACTCAGAGATGGGGGCTTGCTTCTGAGATTCAGCCTCTAAATTTCTGCTCTCTTCTACCTTCTGTTTACTACTGCCCAAACTGGATGTATATGGAGAAATGTTCTCAAGCAAGAAAATAACAAACTTGCAAATTTCACCAGAAGCAATTACTTTAGGTAGACTTCTGTAGCAGGGAGCTTCCAAAAAAGGTCCCAAACAATCCTTTTCTCCTAGCTTTCATGCCTCTGTGCAGTCCTGTCTCCATTGACTAGGGCTGACCTGTATGACCAGTAGGGCACTGCAGGGATGACAAGAGTGTGACTTTCAGGCTCTACAGGATAGGCTGCAACTTCTACTTTGCTCTCCTTTGGATCACTAACTCCAGGGAAACCAGCTGTCTTGTAAGAGATGACAAAAGGAGCTCTTTGAATAGGCCTCTATAGCAAGGAACTTGTATTTGTTCAATGCTGTTATAAGCTACTATGTTTGGGAGTAGTTTGTTTTTCAGTTACATACAACTATTTCATCTCCTTCAAGTTTCTGCCTCTTTTTTCACCAGGCTCACTGAGGCTGCCCACGTAGATCGAAAGTTATCAGTCAGCCAAGAATTTGGGCAGAGTTTGCTCTCAGGTTTTGGATCCCAGCCCTTAGGTGGCTCTCTTGCTTCCAAAATTTCCTCTTTAAATTTTCATCTGCTGTCATCTACCCCCTTAACTAGGGAAGAATACAGTTTT
Source organism: Solenodon paradoxus (assembly GCA_004363575.1). Lineage (NCBI taxonomy): Eukaryota > Metazoa > Chordata > Mammalia > Eulipotyphla > Solenodontidae > Solenodon > Solenodon paradoxus. The sequence continues at coordinate 66,752 of RJWH01002790.1, read as the reverse complement.
CCTCTCCCTGACTTTGGGTGGTTGGGGAACACAGTGGTACAAGAAAACCACAAACATCCTTCCTACCCAGTGTGGAAACTGGTCTTTCAAGAATAAATTTGTTTGTTTATAGGTTTGAGCTTGTCTTTGTTTTCCATGGTTCAAATAGCTGTTTAAATACTTCAGTAACATTTCATTGATTTAATGTAATACAAATGCTAATACTGTCTGTAGTTGTATCTAGATGTGGTTTTTTTGTGTCTTGGAGCTCAAGATCTTAGTATTCTGCCATCCTGAGTGGAGTTCCCTCATTCATTGTCTTTAGTATTCCCTAAAACTCCATTTCTCTTTATTAGTACCCACAATCCACTTAGATGTAGCAAAGACTGCTGGTTCAGTTCAGGACACACCACCTTGCCTTAATAAATTCTTCATAATATAGGAGAACAATGAGGCAATAACACACTTAAGCCAACTTAGGGAAAAGCTTTGGAAAAAAAAAAAAATCCAACAATCTCCTCTCCATCCTTGCAGCTGTGGAAAGATGTTATGAGATAACTGCTCTCAAGATTTATTATAGTCATTACATTCAACAGCTACAGTAGTTTTAGTGGTTCCTAAAATATACCAGCAGTTATTGTCTGATTACTTCTGCAGATAACTTAATTATAGGAGATTTCTGACTCTTATACAAGTCTGATTTAGAGAGAAGTTTAATTACAGCAATTTCAGTGATTTAAATAAATTCAGCATATATTACCAGTCTCAGCAAGTGTAATAGAAGATTTTTGGTGGTGTTGAAATACACATTCATTTTGTTTTTATTTTTCATTTCATGATTTTCACCGTACTGTAGTAAAGTAATAATTCAGGACACCTGTTTCCACCAGAGTGAATCGTCAGACAGACACACCACAGGACAGTAATAACAAATTCTTTGTTATCATTAAAATCCCATTCTAATGCTTCCCACTGAGCACTCAACATTATACAAAGCTAATTTCTCTAATGACTGTGGCAATGATTAGGGAAGTAAAATATTTTAGGAAAAAAATAAGATATTACTGTGTTTTAAAATTAATTGTTAGGGCCTAATTTTTCTTAATTGTTGGGAAATATGACCCTATCTTCAAATCATGTTAAAACCCTTTACTGTCTATTAGCTTATTGTCTGTTTGTATATTGAAGCAAATTAAAAATGAACGTATTAGCCACACATGCCCAAACTAATGCCGTAAAAATTGCACCATAAAAGACAGTGTTGTTGGTAGTTAAATATAATCATGTATTTAAACAAGATTTTAAATTGGGGAGTGCATTAGTTTGTAAAATACATTACTGAAAATTACCTTAGTCTGATTACAAAGCTCTTCCCCACAGCATTTTTCATTCCTCTAATATTATGGTAGATTGTCCTAGCATTTGCAGCAATAACTTTTGCCATGTGTTTACTTGCTTTTTACTTAAAAATCAAATCTGTGTTGACACTCCAAAGCATTAGGTGTAATGAAAATAAATCAAATCCTCACTGTGTTTCAGTTTCAGATTTTTAATATTCTGCCCAGTAAGTCTGTCTACTTATCCCATACACCATGAAATGTCAGGCATGCTTTTCTCCTTTGCTTAGCACATGCTTTTCTCCTCTTCCTCTACTAGAACCTCCAGTCCTTTGCTTTTACTGCGCCATCAGTGGTGACACCAAGCAGGGTGGGAGTAGCTGGAATGCAGATTCAGGTGGACATTCAGAGATGAGACCAAAAACTAGACACAGGCAGCAGGTGGGGTCCCGGATACCAGGTAGTAGGTAACAAGCAGATACGTCTCAGGAATTAAGGGACACACTATCGCAAGAGTTCAGGAATGGACTGGAAGTAAAGCTGGAGCAGGAGGACGTGTGGACAGGAGTGTTTCCAGCAGAGGAGCAGCACTGGACTCCTCCAGAAGCACTGCATACTGCAGTGCTAGTCCTGCCACAGACACTGGGTGGCAGGGCAGTGAGGTCAGGCCAGGGCTCAGCAGCACTCATAGCTCATTAACTGCCTTACTGCTTTCATTAACCTGCTTTTCTCCTTGCCCTCCATCTAAAACATGGGAAGCTAATACGTGGGTAATTGTCTGCTATTGAAGCCTGTGTTGCATCCCAACAAACTGGGTTCTGTTTAAGCCCTGGTGTGCCCCACAGCATTTCTCACCCTGCCTGTGCTAGGGTCACTTGTAGAAAATGAATGGGGTCCACTGCCCACTAGTTCATAGTTCATAGCTCTGGGGCAGTGATTCTCACATGCAAACTCATGGTGGGAAGTGCTGGGTGAAGTGCCATCCTGGGACACCGTGTGCCCTATGTATGGCTAGTCCTTGAAAATTGTCATTTCTCTCAATATTGCTTCATTATACTGTTGAGGTGGAAAAAGTCCCAGCAAACATTCACAGAAACAAGGACCTGTTCTATATGTTGTATCACATAAAGTCACATTTTCAAGGAACCTATCAACCATGTTACACGAGTACTTAACCATACTGAGGAAAGCCCACCAGCTCCTTGTCGTGGGATCAGTAGAACACTAACTGAGAAAGGAGGCATCAGGGTCTGTGAACCCTTTGCCTCTTGTGTAGTGGGTGTCCTGTCTCATCTGCAGATTCTGCTCTCATCTCATACTGCTCCATTCCTTTGCTAACCTTCACAAACTTGAATTAGGACTAAGAGAATAAGGTAATGCATTTTAAGTTGGCATCTACACATGCTCAAGCTGCAGGTACTAACATGGTTTTTTATCACTGATCTTTTCCTAGGTTTAGGCCTTTGGTTACCAGTAGTTCTTCTAACATGTTGATGCCAGCAAATATTGGAACCAAGGTGAAGCTTTTGCTAATATGTTGCAAATATGTGGTTTGTCCTGCCTTTGACTTGGGGAGACTCACTTCTGACTGCATGCTGCTCAGACTCCTCTGGCTCCTGTAGCAACCAAGGGCAAAAAATGCCTTCTTTGGGATTTTCTCAGTTTAACTTCTAGAGACAACTCATTTAACCCTTCATGTGTGGATTACAAAGTATCTGGGGACCTCGGGCATATTTATTGAAAACATAGTCCTATAGAGGATGATGATGTTTGGAGAAAAATATAAACCAAATCATAAAAATTTATTACATTCCATTTTATTAGTTCACTTTTTATGCTTCCCCTTAATGGGTCGTTACCATAGACCCATTCTTCTGTTGCCAGGGAGAACTTTTCAAAAATGCTTATCATTAAAGTAATAAGAAAACATCCCTGGGGTAGCTAAAGGCATTAATTTCATAATCCTCCAAATTATTCATTACTAGATACATTCATCACTTCAGGAGAATATTCAGCAACTTATATTTGCAAGTTGAAACTCTTAAAATCCTAAGTACTTTTGTCTACTTGGTTATGGTAAATTCAGGAATACTGTGATTTTTGCCTTTGGACTCATTTTTAAGAAGTTAGCAATGTGAGTGAAGGGAGTAAGAGACATATTTGTATATATTCTAACACATTTTCTTTAACAGGAGAATTATTTGGGTTGGGCGAAGGCAGAGTCTCTTTAATCAGGTCCTGGGGCATCAGCCTTCCCTCTTAATGAATCAAAGTAGGAGCTGAGAAGAGGGACAACAGCTTCTAGCTAAGTGGGATGATTCACTAATTTAACCAACATTTCAGCTTTGTTTGTTATGCTTGTGTGGAGTGTCCTAAAAACAAAACAAATTGTAAACTGTTAGCATGAGGAGGCAAAGGTTATGAGCAAAATGCTCTGGGAATGTGGAGGGGAAGTTAACGCCTGGCTGGAGCGAGATGGAGAGCAGCTGAAGTCTTCATGGAGGGGTGACATTTGAGCTGACCCTAAGTAGCCAGCAGGGCTGTATCCATGCAGTTCTCTCTGTATAGACCTGTGAATTCAGATAATAATTTTTAATGACAGAGATGATGGGTCTACACGAAGAACGATTCAGAGTTGTTCATCTTTACTTCAAGAGCAGTACTGCTAGGATATCGTGGGGATGCTCCCAATGAAACAATAATTTGGTTGGAATCCAGTCCTAAAACTCCTGATACCTCCTCCACTTTTGGGGAAAATTGTCATAATTTATTTCTAATATCCAGTGGCTTTTATACTTACTGATTTCTCAATACTGTTGATGAAACCTTTAATATTTGTTCTTTTAAAGCCTACTTTAGCAACATGTGTATACATAGCACATATACATTATAAATAATATATACACATATATAAGATTTATATAATATATACAATATATAAACATACACACGTGTGTATAAAATACATATAACTTACTTGAAGTCTTTGGGTCTATACAATGATAAAAATACCAACTCTGCTCAGACTGTGCAGAATACACTTAAAAATAAAATTTGAAATCACGATGGATCTATTTAAACAGCATGATGCCTTTTATTGATTTTCTTTACATAAAAGCCAAGGTTTGATAAAGTTGTGTTTCAGGTAATAACCTTGATTCTCTTGCTTCATTGGATTTTGGCTCCTCACTCCCAAGGATCACTGACTTCTTTGTGCATTTTTTACCATCAAATTAGTGATGTTATTACTTATGTCATTCAGATAGTCATGGGGTGGAAGTAGCATTAATTGCAAATTATAGCTTCAACATAAAACCAATAAACTTGGTGAGCTTTTTATTTCTGTACCTTGTCACTCTGATTCATGCTGCATCTTTTTAACTGCTGCCATGAACCCCACATGCATTTCTCTGCAGTATATTTTCTCATGGCACTTGTAGACAGTCGAGAATCAAGCAAGTATAGGACCCAGCAGGGCATGTGTTGTTGTGCCATTAATTGCACACCTGTGTGCTGGTGAGGCGGGAGGCCAGAACAGAGTGACTTCACCCCCTGAGCAGTATGGAAATAGCTCAGCTACGCCCCTCCTGGAGTATATCCCTGTGGTTATAGAACACCAATGGAGAGTTCTGTTACAAAGAAAAAGTATGGAATATTTCAAAATTGCCTTTTGGATTAATAATTACGTATCAGACATTCTTAGTGCATTGGTGCTGGAGTGATGGGAATAGCACCTGATGTTCCTACTCTTGCTAACTCATTGTAGACTGTGTTTCTGTGTGTTTGTTTTAAAGGAAAAGTGCAGGCAGGAATGAAGGCAGATAGGCAGGCAGTCAGGAAGAGAGAGGAGGGAGAAGCATTTTACTTATTTCTGTTTAGTGGTGACTCTTCCTGGACATGGGACATGAACTCTGGTCCTTGGGATGTGTGTGAACTGTGCTCCTCCAGGAACAGCTGACCTAACTGCTACTCCACCATGGTGCACCTTAGAATGTTGTTTTTTTATTTGACCTGCTTTGTTTATTAAAATATGTGACCGGATATAGTGTTTGGAGGTTGAGGCCCATAACATTATAGGAAATTTGGAGATATGAGTATTGTTCAGCTTGCCTTGAAAGATGCCCATCATTTTACTTTCTTTCCACTAATATGTTCTTTGTAGGCATTTAAATTCCTCTTACATGTTTGAACTTAATCAGATGTAGGAATTTACTGCAGTACAGAATAAGGGGATTTTACGAGGTATTTTAGACAGTGCTACTGATGCTTATTTGCCATTTGACTTTGAACTTCTTGGTTGCCATCTGATCCTGGATGAGTCTTTTAGACTCCTGAATTTTTTCTTTTTTACTGTGTAAAATATGGAGATGAGTCTACCTGCAACTAGGCAGTTTCTATGTAGGTTGGGTGATCATTTCGCTTTGTCACTGGTGTCATGCTGCACAAATGTGAGCATGGTAAGAATCACATGCTGTCTATTATTATTTTCTATAAAATGTATATTATTCCCAATCCAGGTGCAGTTTAATACTATTTATTTGTATATGTTCCTTTTTAAAGAGACTCTTGATGAATCTGATAAACTTAATCCTTACAACATCTCAATATATTTAATGTCTTAAGTGCAAGAGGAGAATGCTGATTCTTCAGGGACATTATTCTAGAAAGTGTTTATATGTGGAAAATGAACCTCTACAAGCTGAATAAGGTGTGAGTATAATGAATTGCTATTTGAGGAAAGCTCGTAGTGGCCTCTCATTAAAGACTAAGTTATGCTTTCCTTCTGCCTTGGGTGTTAAGCTTTATTAGCACTGAGTTTGAAAACAGCTAGCAAAAAAAAGGCTAAATGCTTGAGGGATTTATTATAAAACTCAATAGTGCTGTTAATTTCCACGTATGCTTTAAATGACTGGGGTACAATAATGTATTCAGCAAGGAAGCAAGTTCTCATTTCCTCCCATGAGTCTGCTTGATTGTGCTATTGGTTTCTCATTCTTTAATTAAACTTGTCCAAAGATAGGATCAGCTAAAGTGTTTACTGTATAAATAGTTTTCATTCCCAGTGTGCAAGTTTTAAACCCTGGTAAAAGGAGTTTGCCATCTGTTAAGAACCAAAACATGTGCCGTCGCATAAAAATAAACTGCACATTATTCATAAAAAGAAACACAACATAGATCTTTTAGGCTGACAGTAATCTGTTTTATTTTAAAATGTTACCACTTTTTTTACGTGACAGTTTGCACAGCAGTACATTATGTTAAAAGACATGATTACCTATAAACATAATGAAATTAATAGATGTATTTTTATTCAAGTTAAATACATTTGTCTGCATATTTTACTGATTTACATTTGCAAATTTAATTATTTCTCAGAGTTTTATTTTCAAATATTTTTCCTCTAAAATTTAACCATTTAATTTAAGCGGAATTTAACTGGACTGCCATGCTCTCGACCCTGTGACAGTTTCCCCTCTAACTGGCAGTCACTTCAACTCTTTGCCTTTCCACTTACATGCAGATGCTCAGGACAAGGGAAACTTCCTAAAGCAGGTTATCTATGTCCATTTATTAAAACCACATGGCCTGTAGAACAGAGACTAACTTCCTCAGAATATGGTGTAAAGAACTCCATAATCCAGCACCTCCCTAGTCTTAACCCTCACTTGACTTGTCCCTGACAGAACACTGTGAAATGTCACCAGATATTCATGGGTCCCTCAACTTGCCTCTTTCCCTCATCTCAAATTAGATCTGTGTTTCAAGACTCAACCCCAACACCAGATTCTCCCTTACTTTTTACTTTATTATTCCAATGAAAAGTCACACCTTGCTTCTTTGTGTTCAAGTATTCTGATTCTTATTACGCCTGATAATTTTCAACCTTTTACTCTAGTCATTCATTTACATTTTTTCCTACTTTCCAAAAATAGTATCAGCTGGGTGACCTAAGAGACTTTTTCCCTCACAGTTCTGGAAGCTGGAGAGTCCGTCTAAGAGCATAGTGTCCACAGATTTGGTCTCTGATTCATCAGTTGTCACTGTGTCCTCACATCATGGAGGGGACTAGGGAGGTCTGTGGAGTCTTTATAAAGTGATCATCTCATTCACAAATTCTCTGCCCTCATGATCTAATCACCGTCGAAAGGCCCCCATCACTTAATATCATTACCTTAGGAGTTAGGAGCTCAGCATGTGAATGGGGAGGGGGTGCATCTGGTCATCTTTGTATCCCCTACACTATCCACTAAGCTTATCCAGCATAATTCTTTGTGAGGCACTCCATAAGTTGGTCAGACTCCCTCTCTCAACAGCTCATTTTGTCTAATATTTTTAAACCATGATTAACCACTGGTACTTAAATCTCAGAAAACAACATTGCTAATGAGGGGATACTACTGTATATGACATGTAAATATGTTCTTCTGGCCTCTGACTTTTCATTTCCTTAATAGTAGCTTTTGAAGGTATTTTTAATTTTAGTGAAGTCTAATTAATGAATTTGATGGATGGTGCTTTTGAAGTCATGCCTAAGAGATCTTTGTCTAACTCAAGGTCACAAAGATTTTTTTTTTTTCCTAGAGCTATTATAGTTTTAATTTTTATATTTAGGTCTTTGTTCCATTTTGAGTAACTTTTGTTTATGGTAAAGGAATAAATGAGTTTATTTTTTGCGTATGAATATCCCATTGTTTCAGCAACATTTGCTGAAAAGATTATTTTTTTTTCCTACTGAATTGCCTTTGTGTCTTTGTTGAAGCTTGACTGTGTGCATATGGGCCTGTTCTGAACTCTAATCCCATTGATCTGCTTCTCTATCTCTACTCCAATACAATAATGTCTTGATTTCTGTAGCTTTATGTTATCTTGAAATCACAGAGTATTATATTTGTTCTTGTTCTATTATCAGTGTTCTGCATTTCCATTAGAATTTTAGACTGAATTTGAAAAGGCTTTTAAGGTTTTAACTGCAATCACTTTCACCTATATATTTATTTGGGGAGAATTGATGTCTTTACTGTTTTAATGAAGATGGTATGTCTCTCCATTTAAGGACTTTTAAAATTTCAGTGTTTTGTAGTTTTTATTATAGGTAGTTGTTTGCAACTTTTGTCAGATTTATCCATAAGTATTTTGTGTTTTTTGATGTGATTATAAATGCTTTCACTTTGTAACTTCAAGTTCCTGTTGTTTGTTACTGGTATATAGACATAAAAATGCTTTTTCTATATTGGTCTTGTATCCTGCAAAATTATTAAACTGACTTATATGTTCCAGTAGCTTTTTCATAGCTTCTCTCAGTTTTTCTACAAAGATCTTTATGCTGTATCTAAATAAAGACAATTTCAATTTGTTTCCAGTCAGGATGCTTTTTTAATTTCTTTTTTCCTTGCCTGATTCATTGGGTAGAATTCTCATGAAGATTCTTCTGTTCAGCATGTTGAGTAGTAGTTAGTAGGGTAGACATCTTGTTTTGTTCCTGATCTTTGGGAGAAAAGATGATGTTTCACCATTAAGTTTGTTATCAGCTATAGATTTTCTTTATTTGATTACAAAAGTTTCCTTCTACCTCTAAATAACTGAAATTTTTCATTTAATTCAGGAATGGGTTTTGGATTTAGTCAAAGGCTATTTCTTTGTCAAATTAAATAATCATGGTTTTTCATTTTTATGGTGTTAATATGGTAAATTACACTGGTTGATTTTCAGATATTAAGCCAATTGCATATATGCCTGAGATAAACTCCATGATACATTATCCTCTATATATTGTTGAATTTAATGTGCTAAACTTTTGTTTGGAAACTTTTACATCTGTTTTCTATCTGTTTTCATGAGGAAAGTCAGTTTGTAGTTTTCTTTGCATGAAATGTCTTTGCCTTGTTTTGGTTTCATAATATTGCTGATCTCATAGAATAAGTAGTATAGCAATCCTTCTTCAAGAATTACATCTTTTGTATTATTTCTACTTTAAATGTTTCGTAGAGTCTCCTAGTGAAAATGACTGGGCCTAGGGTTTTCTTTGTGGAAAGTTAGTAACTACAAATTTGGTTTCTTTAATAGATATAGGATATTCAAGTTATTTCTTCTTGAGAAACCTTTAGTAATTTATATATTTCAAATATTGTATATATTTCATCTGATTTGTTGAATTAATTGGCAACTGGTAATTAATATTGTTCATAATATTCTCAACCCTTTAATACTTGTAGATTCTCTATCAATATCATCTGAGTCATTCCTGATTTGACTAATCATGTCTTCTTTCTCTCTTGCCTGATCAATCTGGCTAGGGTTTTAGCTATTTATTTTCTCTTAAAATAAGCTTTTTTTTTTTTTTTTAAGAGAGCAAGTCGGGAGAGGAGAAAGAAGCATTTTAATCTGGTTGTTTAGAACCCTGGTCTATGAACTTTACACTGTCCACACCCCAGCCAGGGTCACAAGGACATGCCCAAAATTATCCTTTACTTTTTCGACTTTGTTATCCTGCTTTCTAAACTGTTTGCATGTTCTGTGATCTTTACTATTTTCTTTCCTCTTCTACTTTAGGTTTAGTTTGTTCTTTTTCTAGTTTCATAAGCTAGAAGCTTGGGAAATGTTCTCCTTGCACCTGCAAAGATACACAGTGTCTTCACTATTAGTCGGGAGAGTCTTCTAGACACAATAATTAGGCTGAGTTGTTTCATACTCTTGCTCAACTATTTTTGTATCCTTGCTGGTATTCTCCCAGCTAGTTCTGTCAAATTTTGAGTGAGGGGTATCAAAATTTCTTACTGACTTTATTTTTCTACTTTTTACAGTTCTGTCAGTTGTTTCATGGAAATCCTGTTACTAGGTGCTTAAACATTTACATTATTGTTCTGTTAATGAATTGACTCCTTTGTCACTAGGATAATCTCTACCACTAATAATTTTCCTTGGGCTGAGTTTATTTTGGCATTAGTATAGGTAGTCTAGTTTTCTTTTGATATTACTCCAGTGGTCCCCATTTTCCTTCCATTTGATTTTCACTTACTTGCATCTTTATATTTGAAGTTAATTTTTTTTATTCAGCATTTACTTGGGTCTTTTTCTTCTAAACTGAAATTCTCTGACTTTAATTGAGATCTTAATTGGAATATTTATATTTAATGTGATCATCTATGTGATTAGATTGCAATCTGTCATCTTGCTGTATTTTCTCTTTGTCATATATCTTATTTGTTCCTTTTTTCCTCTTTGTCATCTTTTGGAGTAATTCAATAATTTTTAAGATGATATCCTATCTCCTTTTTTGGATCCATAGCTATAACTCCTTATTTTTACTTTAGTCATTGCTTTGGGGTTTGTAATATACATCCTTCTTATCACAGTCTACCTTCAAGGATATTATACTTATGACATAGATCCATGATATAGATTTACTATATAGAACTTAACAATAAGATACTTCCACTTATACCCTTAAAACTTTTGTGCATTTGTCATATGCTTTACTTTAAAAAAGGCCTAAGGTCTATACTACATTATTATTTTTGTTTAAATAATTATTTTATTTTTAAAACTATCTTTTAAAGAGAGTTAAATAACAAAAAAAAAGAAAGTAAAAGATATGATACATATAGTTAGCATTCTCTTTCTTATTTTTGTGTAGGTCTATATTCTTATTCTTATTTTTCTTGCCGGAAATCAGGCCATTTAACATTTCTTCAAATGCAGGCCAATTGATGATTAATTCTTTCAGCTTTTGTATGACTTTATTTCCCTTTTATTTCCCTTTGTTTTGAGAGTTATTTTTATTGGGTATAGATTTCTTGATTTTTTCCCCCCCTGTCAGTTCTTTAAAAATACACTTAAAAAATATTGGTCTACTCGCTTCTCTTATTTTTTTCCCAATTAGAAATCTGCTTATCATCCTTAGTTTTGTTTCCTATTTCTTTTTATTATTGACTTTTAAATATTTGGTTCCTCTCTCTTAGGAATCATTGACCCTCATTGTCTTATATGCATGGTCTTATAAGCCAGTGTTCCATATATAATAAGAAAGTATTTAGCATTTGGTTTTATTTTAAAGAACGCTATCAGCCTTACTATTTGAAGATGGAATTTCCTTCTTTACTGTTATTTTCACTGCACCTGTTTCAGAAAGGCACTGATTTTATTTTTCAGTGTATTCAAGTATATATTTATATCTCTCTTACTGATCCCTAACACATTTGCTTATAATTAAAAGCTATCCAATTTAAACTGTATTTTTTCTGTTTGTTAAAATATGAGAAATAGTTTGTCACTTTATCATCCTGCTATTACCCATTTAAACACAACAACTTTTCATTCTCCAGAAACCCCAATTTTTATAGTTGTTTGCTTGTTGAAAGTTTTTGGACATATGTCTGCCACCACTCCAGTGAACCAAGATTAATAAATTCTGCAGTATCCATTTTTCATTTTCATCACACAGGGAGAAACACAAGAGATACTCTTGGGATTTCTCTCTTTGCAGTGATCAAATTGTTTAAAGATTTCCACCTGAGCTTATTGAAATCTCAGATGATGTCTGAAAAATTATGAATCATATATAACTCTTGTCTTAAAAGATATAATCAAAACTAGCCAGTATCAGTGCTGATAAACACCAGTCAAACATATATACAATTGTTAACATCTGAGCAATCAAACAAAAAATAAAGTAGCATTAGAAACTAAGTTTACAAACACCTTAATTATTCATGTTCTATATTCTATTTTTATATATGCATATATGTGATGTTGCAGAACAGAATTACCTGTAACTATTTTCAGTATGCTTCCTGTCTCCTTGCCTTTCCTCCACCCCCTGCAACACCCCCCACCCCCCAGAATCCAACTCCTGTGATTCTTATTTAATGGTAATTGGGAATGCCTTCTTTTTTTTTCAGGTTTCCTTCTTGATATGATTTACAATTGGACTTGGGAATTATTGTTTTATTTGACATTAGTGGGAAATAAGTAGTTCACTGAAACTAATATTTAAAGATTATATTAAATACCTTTATACACTATTCAAACACAACTAGCGACATTTGGTAGATATTTTTTTCATTGCATTTCTGCCTTTTATGATTGTACACTGCACATAGATAACTTTCTTGGTGATTGAAAACTGATGTCCATTGTAATGAAAATCAGTTATTGTATTTTGCAGTGAAGCTTTTTGTTGAAGATACCCATGCTGTCTACCTCTGTATAACTGGGTTCATCTGTGGCGATTTTCAGTGTGTTAGTTTTTACTTCCTGCTGAATATATGCCTGATTCAAGCATGTCTCTTACCTTCTTTCTAATTTATTATTTGTAATAAGTCAAGGGTTAGAGAACCCGAAGTTCAGGTTTTTAGAGTTGTTTCTAAAGTGAGATTTGGGGAAGGTAGCTTTTCTCCCAGGGAGCAGTGCACGTGGGATGTCTGAAGCAGCCTGAGGAAGGCCTTGGCACTGAAGGGGTTTCTGTTATGTATAGAAAACACATCACTTAGCGTCTCTGAAATTTCTAATTTAACATATGGGGTCACATCTGTTAAAGGATTATTACTCCAGAAGGGGAGTGATGTATAATTTATTAAAATAACCCTATGGGGAGACAGCTGACTACATTTAATAAGCTGGAATACTTGCTGGCTCCATTGAATGCTCCCAGCTGAATCCCACATCAGCTCAATAGAGTGGGCAAATGAAAACAGTCACCCTTTCTATAATGTTTACTGTGTTATATTAGTGTCTCTCAGCTGAAAAATATTTATTTTAACTGTCATGTTCAAGTTTTGAGTATTGGACTCCTGCTGGTGTGTAGTTGATATTTCGCTCTGAGGAGAACAAAAGTTCATTATTTCTTAGCTGTAGTTGGGGAAGGTGTTCACGCCACTCTTCTTCCCACCAATCTGCACCAAAGACTCATAGGTAAGAGAATCTGCCCAAGTTGCCCAGATTTACCTCTTTTCTCATAATATATACCTGGAGGTATACAGCTTTAGAGGAAGTTGACTCAGAAGGGTTTCTGCCGGGTCAAACACATTAATTTGTGTCTCACAGTGATAATGCAGACTCCTGCCAGAAGCACTTCCATGGCGGTCTGCTGATTTGGTTTCTCAGCAGCAAAGAACATCATTCTCTATATGATAGCAGGTTTGTTTCTGACCCTACTGTGGAACATAGTAATAGAATGCCTTGTACAGTTCCCACTTTTGAATGAATGTGAAAAGAATTGAGGGCTCCTACCCAGGTCCCCGGCCTATGCCTTGAAGGAACATTGGTATTTGAGGACCTGCTTTCTCAGTACCTTGTAGAAAGAGTTTAATCAAAAATTCTTATACAGATTCTTGAACTCTTGATTTTTTTTTACCCTGTTCTTTCCTTTTGTACATTTGCCTTAATTTAGAGATTTACCTCATTGCTAGAAAAATTTAGAGATCTTTTTCTTATATTGAAATCTGTCATTGATTTTAAACACACAGGCAAAATTAGCTTCCAGTTCTGATACAGGAAGATTAAAATCTGTAGTGGGGTCCGTCTTGGGTAAACTGTTAATTAGCATGAATAATGTGGCAATAAATCAGTACCTGACGGTTTCAGCTTCAGGCTGCATCTCAGATATAAAGGATGTTTTTCCTCAATCTCGTTTTAGTCTTCATTTTTCTCCCCTTGAATTACTTTGATTTTAAGTTGATTTTTTAAATTATTTTTCACCTTTAGATACTATCAAGAAAATACTGTTTCACATATTATACATGGTAGTACTTAAAACAAATGATAGGAATTAGGGAGCAAGGAATGTAGAGTGTGGCCTTATAGTTCCTTAGACATCGATTGGCTCAGGAAGCATAAATCAGATGCTGGTATAGTGTGGCAAAATTGTTAGTTGCTCAAAGTCTCTGGCAGGGACATGTTTGACTGTAGAGCAAATCTAGTATCATAAGACAAAAGATGAACTCCAAACATTTACTAATAAAATATGTCATACACATTTCCCTCTCAATTAAATATCAGAATTAAAAAATAAGATCAAGTATTATAAATGGAGGTCATGATTAACATAGAGTGTTTTATGGTCCTTTACTGTTGGTAGGTCAGTATCAGATATTATCCCCATTCTATGGAAAGGAAACTAATCAAGTCACTTAAGAAAGGCAGAACTGAAGCTCAAACCCTGGCCAGATCCTATCTGTGATCCTCTTACTAAGCAGGGATGTATCTGTGTAATGTATAAACACTGGGTCTCTGAGACATGAAAGAAAATGATTGTGGTTATTTAACCACCTTTATCCTTGGAGACAAGGAATATAAAAGTTCAGCTACTTCCTTTACTTTGCATTATGCTATAGTAATACTTAATTCCACTCTGTCATCACTCAGTGATTTACTGTCTCTCTCTCCCACTCTGTCTCTGTATATACACACACACATTTATACATATATTTATGTACATATATATATATACATACACACACACATATATGTATAACCAAACTTAAACACAGCCTGGTAAGTGTACTGTTTCTATGAATGAAATATTATATGAACACAGAAGAGAAAGTTTTATTTTACTTTTTGTTTTTGTTTTGGCATAAAGATGTCTTAAATGACCTGATAGAGGAAATGAAATTTAAACTTGGTCTGGTAAATTGAAATACAGACTTTTCTTTGGTACAAATGAAGGAAAGGGTTTTCCAGGCTTCTCCAATAACAAAAACAAAACCACCATGAGAAAGTTCACAGAAGTGTCATGCCATATTTGAGAGGTTATATAAAAGAAATGTAAACTGCTTTACAGTTAAGTAACAGGAGATGAAAATAGAGTCTTGGGGCCAATTTGTGAAAAGCAGTAAAATTGGTTCAAAGAGACATAACTGTGAAAGAGTTCAAGATGTATGTTATTTCCCTTGAATATAGTATTTCAAATAGGTTTTCAATTGGTGAGAGAAATTCTCTCTCTCTCTCTCTCCTCTCTCTCTCTCCTTTCCTCTCTCCTCTCTGTCTATAGTCCACACCCAACCATTAAATTAGGGTCCACACAGAATTGTATCAAAACAAAATGGAGCCCAGGCCAGGAACAGATGTCATAACCCTCAGTATGGGCATCCAGACTCCCCTGTCTGGATAGGGGGTCGGGGGGTGGGGAGCCACAACTCTCCACTTTTTGTCTTACAGGTTTCGAAAGTCCGATTATTTTTTAATAATAATTTTATTATTTATTTTGTTTATATTGCTATATTAATTTTAGGATATTGAATTCGTACCTCAGCCTGGGTGTATTTAACACCACACTTGCCACCAGAGTTCTAGCGACCTTTACCAAAAGCCCAGTTCTTGCTGTGCCCGTCTTTCCATAGCTGGGATGTTCATTCTCTCTCAACAAAACATACCTCATACACTCCCTAAACACACACTTTCAGGCCTCTGCTGGCATTTGACTCGATCTCAGTGTCAACAATGCCACATCCTCAGATGTGAGAGAAAGCAAGTTAGAGCTCGGGGCTCCTGAACAGCATTCCCACCTTCAGCGTTCCAAAATTCTGGGAAGCCTGGCTTTCCTTAACAACAGCATGCACATAAATTTCAGCAAGCTCTAGCATGCAAGCAGGAGACTTTTTAGCCCTTTACTTACAAGAAAAATAACTAATAAAGAAAAGTGCAAGTTTCCAGTTTTGGTTGAACTACAAAGTATGTACTCTTACCTCTGCCCTGAACCCTGCCTCTACCTGGTTATACATACATTCTCCTCTTCTCCAGGAAGCTTGCCCTCCCCAACTCCCAAATAAGTTAGCACTGCCTCTGGTCCACCCTTCTGATTACCCTCTTTCTCGAAAAGTTAATTATCCATTTACATCTTTCTCCCCAGTAAGACTGTAACTTCCTTGAGGACAGTTCTGTTGAATTCCCAGCACAATGGCATTTTAGCCAGTGAACAAAGTTGTTATAAATCCAAAATCATAGGGGTACTTTCTGTCTAATATGTAGAATCACATACTGAAGAATGGTAATTTTTTTTGTTGTTTGAGAGTCGTCATTTTTTTTAAATTAAAAAACTGCATTATTGGAGGATTGAATCAATACCAGTCAGGGCCAGTCAGAGCAGATATTAAATGAAATATTAAATAAGAAAAATATATTAGCTCTATAAAGAGCATCTTACTCTCCTTTATTATTCTTTTTTTGTTTGTTTAGGGAGTAGCCTCTTAAGTGTAATTGAGTTTGAATTAATTCCCAGTAGATTCATGGGAGGAAAGAAGCTCAAAGTCTTACTTATGTTTTTTTAAAGTATGATGCAGCTATGCTGCTCCTTATTTTCTTTCTCTGCTGTTTTCTCTTTTCAAATGTGCTGTATAGATGGAATCATCAGTTAGTAGCCTTTCCAATTTGACCTCTTAACATAATGGATTGGGATTTGTCTATGTTAATTTGTATTTTTATTAGTGCTGCACTCAACAATATTTCTTTGTGTTGCTATACTATGGATTCTTTATGCACTCACCAGTTTATGGGCATTTTTTTCTGAGTTTTTGGCTGTTGTGATAAATGCTGCAGTGAATATACACAGATGAGTTGGTGTGTTGACATGTATTTTGATTTTCCCTGTAACAAGGAATGGGATTCCAGGATGGTGCTCTAAGAAATTTAGTTTTATTTTGTATGTTCAGGGGATCCATTAGTGTATTTTAAGTAGTGGGGAGACATGGACAGATTGTGTTTCAGAAAGATCCTTCAGGACAATATAGAGCATGGAGACAGACTAAAAGCAGAGACTGATATATTTGAAGAATGGGGAAACTGCACGTATGGGTTTATGTTATTTTGTAAAGCAAAATTACCTCAATAAATGTTAAAATATAAATATAAAAAGCAGAGACTAGTGAGGATATGATTGCTTTTCTACCTACCCTGTGACAGATATTGCCATTTTTGCCACTCTTCCCTGGAAGAGTCTAAGACATGAGGTAATCCAAAAATTCTCTGTCTGTTTTCACTGGTGATCAACTCTCCCCATCCAATATAATTTAAAAACATCATATTCCATAGACCAAGTGGAAATAAAAGGGAGTCAACATTAATTTTTATACAATCTAAGGTACATCGTTAGTGCTTTTCTCATGCTTTTAATTCTCTTATTTTTCTTTTCCATTTTATTGACTCTTAATTTTTCCTCCATAGTGTGTCAAGAGAACTAAAGATTTGAAATAGTAATGACCACTTTTTTCTTCTGTTGTGATTTTGGAAAAGTTAAATTACTTGTAATGGCAGCAATTAAAAAAAATTAAAGCTGAGATAGCATGGACAACTTTCTCCTAAACCATTTTTTAAAAATCCAAATTCAGCAAAATTAATAATCCATTCCAGGTCTTTCTAAATCTACTGTGAAAGCTTAACATGATTTAAATGAACTGAAAATAAAAAACACACAAGTTCAAAGAGATCTTAAAAGAGCCAGTCACACTTCATTGTACCTGAGAAAACAGATCCAGAAAGCCTGAGAGAGATCTTCCCAGTCTTCTCACCATAACAAGAACTTAACTTTTGTTTTGGTGGCTAGACCACATGGTTCCCCAGGACATGAAGGAAAAGATCTGTCTGTGATTTTTATTTTTGTTTTTGTTTTGTTTTGAAACTTGGAAAATTGCTTTAATATTTTTATACATTTAAAATATAATTGGTTCTAATAGGATAGAATGTTAATTTCAAAGAGAAGAGCAACAGTTAGAAACTATTAAATGTGAAGACAGATGAAAAGATGGGACAAAATCATTTCTTAGTAACAGATACGATGAGACTTTTAATATTTTGTCTGTTTTTGTGATGGCATTTAAATATTTTGATTCTAAGATACTTGCACTATGGCTGTTTGACAAGCATATTATTTTTGCTGTAGACTATTTCGGATGTCCTACATTGCCAGTAGTTTTTCTGTTTTTTTGTTTTTTTGTTTTTTTTTTCTAATAAATAAATCTCATCTTAACTAACTTGATAATCTGGGAGACATGTTGGGAAACACCAGTGAAACTAAGCTGGAAAACTGTCTACTTGGGTGCATGCCAAGCTGTCCAGGTCCTGCTGTCATTTTTCTGAATGACACTTCTACAAAACCAAGATGAGCAATTGAGATACATAAGTCAGTGCTGAGATGACAAGACACTAACTCCCACCACTATCAACTTGCATCTCAATCAAATGTCAGTTCGTTTTCCATATCCTCAGCATGTGTCTAACATATAATGGCATGCAGTTGAAAATGCCCATTATTCACAATCTTCTTAGTCTCTGCTTTAGACATTTATATTTTCAACGATAGAAGACTTGAAGTTTCAGGGAAAGAAAAAGAGGAAGGTGGAACAAATAAATAAGAGAGCAGAGTAATTATTTTTTAAATGCACAAGGAATGAAATAAAGAAAAGTTGACCCAAGTTGCTGCCCTGAAGGATGGGGTTTGGTCATACAGGAATATTGGGTTTACTGATATTGAACCCCAGAATGAGACATACCCACCCTCATTCTCCCCTGCGGGGTCCCTTAACTCCAGGGTTTATGATCGGCTCAGCATGGTACTATGCTCTGGGAGGAGGGGAAGGGGTGGGACTGAACTAGACAAATTTATCTTTTCCACCACCTTGGTCATTAGACAAGTTACACCACTTCTGTGGGGGCGCAAATGGGAGGGTAATTTTTAGGAAGCTTCCCTCCTTTTGGAAAACTTTAGGAAATAAGTGTCACCTTCCTTCTGTGTGGGCAAGAGGTGCAGAGGTGTCAGGACTAATCCTTCTGGCACTAGCTACATGGCTACATCTGTGAAGTTAAATTCCCTATGTCTGGAAGGTTGAGGAAATAAAAGTTTATATATACCTACTTATACATATATAAATATATATATATATACACACACATCACTCAACATGGAGATTGACACTGAATACATACTAAAAATTAATAGTAATTCCATTCAGTCTTCATTAGCAATTTCCACTTTTCTATTTTTGATATACTCAGCATCTGTGTCAATGGACTTTGGATTGATACTTTGGAATGCAGGAGAAAATTAGAGCAGTTTTAGCTCAGTTGGAAAATGAAGCATGTAAGGCCTTTCAGAGGGCTGAAGACATGCTGAAGAGCACACCATTCCCCGGGGCAACAGAGGTCAGGAACCACGGAGAATTCAGAGAGGAAATGGGGAGACCAGAGAATAAGAAGAAGCACTAGGAGAGCTGACAGCACAAACCTCCAGGCAAGGGATCCTGTTGGGAGAAGGAAGGAGTTGTGTCAGTTGCTCAGAGAGGTCAGCTAGGATTGGAAGGGAGAAAAAGGGACACTTGCCAGAGGCATTGCTGGCTCTCCAGCACAGAGCACTGACTGACTGACAGACACTGTGCTCTTTGCTCATGTTCCATACTGATCTAATTCTCTAAACCACTGCCCCCCGCCCCATTTCATAGATCAGGGAAGTAAGAGTCAGAAAGACTTAGTACCAGCTTGGCTCAGGTCATAGGACTGGGACTCAGACTCCTGCCATTTGTCCTGACCCCTGAGCTCTCTTTCCTTCTAAAATAGTTGCCTGCCTAGTGGGGGAGAAAAGCAGAACACTGTGGTGAAGGGGAGCCAGGTGTGAGGCGGGTGGGGGCAGCGAGGGGCGGGGAGATGACACAGTAGAGGAGAGGAGCCTGAGGTTTGTCTTGTTGGCGGATTTCTTTGCTTTAAGACAGCAGAGCCCTGGGCACTGTTAAATGCTGATGGAAGCCCTTCTTTGTGGCAGGTTAGAGCAGAAGCAACTGACTATGCTAGAACATGGAGGAAATTCTCTTCTGATTTTGCTCCTTTCTCTGTTCCTCCCACTTCTTCCCCTGCCCCACCATCTGGCACATCCACCTTGACAACCTCCTGAGCCCACAGGCAGTATTCTTTGCTCCATGCTTCCAGGGAGGACTCAGCATCCGTCTGTCGGCTAGCCGGGCACTGCCAGCTGTGCAGCAGCCGGACCCAGCCTCTCACTTGCTGGCTGTGAGCTAATGTTGAGTAAACAGGAACAACTCACTGTGTATCTAAGATATGGTGCCACTCGCTGGAGTCTATGGTTTGGGAAGGGACCAATGATTATAATAAGAGTCATATGGAGGATGGATCATATAAGAGCTTAGAAATCACAACTACCACTTTTATACCAGAAACTAGACCAGAGGGTGCAGGAGTCTCCTGCTATTGAGGGGTACATTCTGAGATCTCGGGGGGTGTCTGAAACTTCCGATAGTTTTAAGCTCTACACATACTGTTTTTTTCTTACACAAACAGACCCATGGTAAAGTTTAATTTATAAATTACGCAGAATAAGAAGTCAATTATAACAGGATACTGTAATAAAAATTATCTGAATGCGCACTCTCTCTCAAAATATCTTGTACATTTTATTTTTGGACCATGGTTGACCGCAGATAAACTGAGACTGCAGAATGCATAGGGTGCTACTGTATCTGCCCCATGTCTCAAGACCACCTTTGAGCCTGTAAGGACTGTGTTGTCCCCCTGTGGCTTTGTGAGCTTACTCGCTTTGCCGTACTTGGGGTGGAAGGGCATGGGAAGGTGAGCCTTCCCAGGAGTGTGCTTGCTCCCTCAGTTAGGGCTTCAGGACTAATGCATAGTTTCTTACTATTTTATCACTCTTCTTAGTAGCTATTTCAGACAAGGAGAAATAAAACCCTCTTCTTTTCTTTCAGTTAAGAAAAAGAAGCCCAAACTATTAAATAAATTCGATAAGACTATTAAAGCTGAACTTGACGCTGCAGAAAAACTCCGGAAAAGGGTAGGTTGATGTTTTATGTAGAAATGTACATTGGCTTTGCTGTTAAATAAACTCAGGCATTATTCTTGATTTGGTATTTAAAAAAAATTAAGATAGCTAACCTTTGAATAAAGTGGTTTTTCCCAATGGCACATCAGCATTCCACATGAAATGACTCCAGTGAAAAGAATTACAGCTTTAATGGCCAAGTAGAAACAGAAGTTAACCTTCAGGTCAGCTGACTTGGACGTCAGCTCGCTTCTATTATGTCTAGTTTCGTGGTTTTCTGGGCCATTCTGAGCCTCAGTTTCCTTAGTTTAAAACTAGAAGAATAGTAATTACTCTTCCTACTTTTTACTTATTTTATATGAGGATCAAATGAGATTTTTTTAAGAATGTCAGCATTGTTAAGTATCATGCAAGTAGAGCTTTAATTTTATAGTACCCAGATGCAAAAAGAAAAAGATAGGTTAATCCAGTCCTCTTATGGGAGTTATTGTTTGATGACGTAACATGAGATGTAACATTCTTCTCATCTGGGGTAAAACTCATGAGCTTCCAGATTTCAAGGGTGACTGTTTGTTATTTTGCTTTGTCATCAATTAATGTGAAGTATTATTTACACTTGTTCATAGATATTACAGTGTTTGAATCAGTAATTCACCCTAGATTGAAATTATTTGTTCTTTTAACTTGGCCATATTCATCTTATTATCAGGCCCCAAAATCTTTATTGTAAAATATTTAATTCCATCTTCGTTTATCATCCTTTTTTTTTTTCATGGAAATGTCTCTTCTACTTCGTACTTGAATTTTCACTCAGATGATGTTCTTTAGTTTTCCTACTGCATGCTTTTTGTCAAGTAGATATGACTTCAAAAGAAAGGCTGTAAGTATATTAGCAACAACAATAAAAACACACAAGTTTGGAACTGAAGTGGGATGAGAACGTGCTTCCTACACATTCATTGGAAAGGTGCCCACAGCAAGAAGACTTCTCTAACTATGCTAGACAATGTTCCAAAGCCAAGGTTGGCTTGATCTGTTTACCAACTGATAAAAACTTTAATTATTCCAGAGAAAATTGCAATAAAGTCATTGATTGCTCCTAAATTTAACCACATGGAATGATTTCTTGAGTTTGTCTTATTTAACTTTAAAAAATGAAATAATCTACTATGTGTGGAAAATGTACATTCTTAATAGAAATGAAGCAGGACTATTCTTTTTCTGTCACCTTCTTTGGCATTCTCTACTTTCTCTGCATATGTAAAAATGTGAACACCTATTTCACAGATGACTCTCTGGGTAAAGAGCAAATGAGCAGCTTTAGAGAGGGATTTTTATGTAATAATAATGAACTTTATATGTTCAGTGA
Source organism: Solenodon paradoxus (assembly GCA_004363575.1). Taxonomy (NCBI): domain Eukaryota; kingdom Metazoa; phylum Chordata; class Mammalia; order Eulipotyphla; family Solenodontidae; genus Solenodon; species Solenodon paradoxus. The sequence continues at coordinate 44,293 of RJWH01002790.1, read as the reverse complement.
TCAACAGGCACATAAGTTAGTGGAGCATGAAATTGCTAGAATATCTGTGGGGTTTATTGTTTGTTTCTTGTTGATTTGGAGAAATTATGATGCCCTCAAGTAGCACCCTAAATCTGTATCAGGGTAAATAAATCAGGAAAAAATGGCCATACATATGGCAGTTCTTGCTTCTGAAACAACAGGGAGCCATATTATTGAAGAAATCACCTAAATTAAGTCTTTTAGGGTTATTTTTATAACTGATATTTTCAATGATGCAGTGACTGCCCTGGAGTAGTTGAGGTCATGCTAAGGCATCATACTAAGGCACAGGAAATCCTGCCATGGCTTATGTCTTATCTTCAAGTGCTCTGCTACATGAAAGTATATGACTACATTTTTAAAAAAAATTTTCCTTCCAAAAATGTGTGTATCAGATCATATTTTTATCATCTTCTTTTAAAATAATATTTATTATTTAAAACTTATCCTTTACCCCAGAAAAGGGATTTGAAATGATATATTAAAATATATTCATTTATTTGTTAAAATTATTCTAGAAATTCTAAACCATGCTAGGCATGAAGTAGACTGAAGGCAGAACAAGGGAGATAGCATCACATGAATAGTGATCATCAGAATAACTGTTTTGCATCAAGTCCAGAGAGAAGTGTTCTGCCATCACTCTTCATAAAGTATATATGGATGGAATGTGCAGCTTCCTCCCTAATATCCTACCATGGATGCCACATGGGTGTGTCTTCATGTCCTTCAGTGCAGCCCATTTGCCTCATGCTCAGATAGTAGGATCTCAGGACATACCTCTCCGGTATGCTATCTTGGTTCAAGGGAAAAATAAAAGCTTTGACAAAAAAAAAAATACATGATTTTTTTTTTTCTTTTTCTTTTGTAAAGGAAAGGTTCCTTCCTTTTATAAAGGCAGGCAGGCAGAAAGAGAGAGAAGGAAGAAACACTTTACTTTTTATTATAGTTATGTATCTTGGTTAAAACATTTTAATGAAATTCCTCACAACCATTGTATCTTTCACTGGAACTTTTTAATAAGAATTACATGATAATGTTATGAGCTATAATTTCTAGTAACAGGTGGAGAAAGGAAATTCAGTCTAAAGGCAAGTATGTTTACTAACTTGCTGAGGTGAGAGCAACTGGTGGCTCCTTATGAAGATCAAGCAGCCTCTGTCTTCAGAAGATATTCAAGGAAGTCTGGGACAGAGCTAAAATATTCCATTATTATTACAGTCTGGATGGCTGACTGAGGGAGTGTCAAGTAGGAACAAAGTTCTTTCCCATATTTGTTCTGAATATTGTTATTTTTCTAAATCTGGTGAGGATTTTCATCAAAATAGCCTCAACATTTGCAATTAAAGTTGCATAAACAGAAAATGGTTCTCCCAAAGAGATCCATGTCCTCATCTCTAGAACCTGTGTCTGCTACTATATTTAGAAAAAAAGTCTTTGTGGATATAATTTAATTAAAGATCTTGAAATGCAATCAAATGCAATCACATTTCCTTATAAGAGAGCAGCAGAGGGTAATTTTCTGCAGGCAAAATAGAAAGATAGCACGCACACTGAGGAAAAGACATTGTGAAGATGGAAGTGAGGACCAGAGTGATGTATGCACATGTCAAGAAATGCTGTGAAAAGGCAAGCAACAGATTCTCCCCTCAAACATCTGGGGGAACACAGCCCCACTGAAATCTTGATTTCAGCCTAGTGAAACTGAACTTGGACCTCTGCTCTCTGAACTATGAGATAACATATTTCTGTTGTTTTAAACCACCAAGCCTGTGGTCATTTGTTATCACAGCTGTGGAAACCTAATGCCAAGGGATTAGAAGAAAATCACACAGAGCAAGAGATTTGACATTAATTCTTTATTCCTTAAAATGATTACCAAAGAAATAAAATGGTGGTTTTAAAGGTAACTTATCCAAAATATACAAAGAAATCTTAAAACTCAATAAAAAGAAAACAAATAACTCAATTAAAAAATAAACCCTGAAAACGTGACAGATCCCTCACCAAGGAAGGTATATACATTGCATATAAGTCTAGGAAAAGATTTTCCACTCATGTGTAATCTGGGAAATGCAAATTCAAACAGCAATGACAATGAGCTACCGCTGCACACCCAGTAGAATGTTTAAAACTTGAATCGGGGACAACATCAGATTCTGCTGGGGACGTGAATTAGCAGGAGCTCTTTTACCCTGGTAGGAAGGCAGAATGATAGAACCACCTGGAGGAGTCTGGTAGTTTCTTACAAAACTAAACATGCCCTCACGGTGTGATCCAGACACCTTTCTCCTTGATATTTACCCAAACTAGTTAAAAATGCATATTTATACCAAAACATGGATCCCATGGGTGTTGATGACAAATTTATTCCTAAATTAGCAAATTTTGAAAGCAACTAAGATTCCCTGTAATAGGTGAATGAATTAATAAACTGTGGTCCATCCAGTTGGTGGAATATTATTCAATGCTAAAGAGAAATTATCATCAAGCCATGAAAAACCTTGTCAGAAACTTAAGTGCATGTTACTGAGGGAAAGAAGTCAATCTGAAAAAGCTGCATATTGTGTGATTCCAACTATGTGACATTCTGGAAAAAAGAGCAAAACTCTGAAGACAGCAAAAAGGTCACTGGTTGCCAAGGGTGAGAGATGGGAGTGGAAGGATGACTAGGAAAAGCACAGAGGATTTTCATGGCAGTGACTGTATTCTGTTTAATATTCCTACGATGGGTGCATGTCATTCTACATTTATCTACACCTATAAAATATATGCCACCAAAAATGAACTAGGATATAAACTATAGACTTTAGTTGATTATGATGTATCAATACAGGTTCAATGTATACAACAAATGTACACTGTAGTGGAGAATACTGATAATGGAAGAAGCTGTGGGGAGGCAGCAGGGAGGTATATGGGAAATCTTTGTACTTTCGATTTTGCAGTGAAGCTGAAACTCCTCTAAAAATATAGTCTTTTAAAAAATTAATATTTTTAGAGTAAGAGCATGTTTTAAATGGCTATACAGTTATTTTTGACAATATTAGAGAATGTGTTCCTGGGTTGACTTACCCCTGCATTCAGATCCTCATTCTCTTTCCATTTACCTGCTTGTCTATCAGAAAAGACACTTGTCTGGGGCAAACCCTGTTATCTCAGGCTGGCATCCCCTACTCACACAGACAGACACACACACACATGCAGAATCATAATAATAATGGCATTGTTCAGTGTTTTCTATGCTCTCGCAATGTCTGAAAATACTCTCTATATGCTGCCAATTTAGCCTTCACAGCAACCCCATAAAAGAGTCAAGCACCATCATTGTCCCTATTTGAAAGTAAGCACTCAGGACAGAGTCATAAGGAACTTGCCATAAGTCACACACTCCCTAAGTGGTGGAGGCCGGGCTAACCATTCAGTCTGGCTCCAGATCCTGTACTTGTTGCCACTACACTGTGCATGTATTTTTTACCAGCGTATCACCGTGGTAGGCATGTGAGCAGGGAAAGAAACCCTCCTTTATATCCTCCTTAGGATACCTATCTAAGGGCATGATTTAAGGAACTTGAATATGGGTGTTGCTGGTTCCTAGCTATTTAATCAAATCTTTCAGCAGTGTGTGTAAATAAAAGCTGGGTGTTACTCTACAGTTTGCTTTGCACAGTCACATCTGTAGGATAAGCTTTGTTATATGAAAACTCACTCACGTTCAAAACATACCAGTCAGAGTGAGTTTGCACTGACCTGCGAAATGAATAGATTTGCCAGTTGATGGGGTGCTGAAGTATCTGGACAAGTTCAACTTAGAAAATATGTCCTATGCTATGCTTCTCAGTATTCTTGACCTGTTGTCATCAGTTAGAAATGAGGAGTCCTTTGTTCCCCTTGTGCAATGGCAGTGCATGGAGTGAGGTGGGGAGAAGGCCCTTCACCCCCATGCCAACACCCTCACCGAGTGTACATGTTGTACAGCCTCCATATTTTTCTTTCCTGTTGTGTGGACAGAGACCCCTGCAGGGTGCAGACTATCTTCCTGAGAACCTGTGCAAGCTTTGGGAAGAGTCATGTGACAGAGGCAGTAAGGCCTCTTCTCAGCCAGATCAACCCCAAAGGTCAATGGGGCAGATCCACAGCCAAGACCTTCTGAAGCTGCATGTCTGCTGACTTAACAGGAGCTCCAGACCCCTCACTGCAGACCCGTTGACAGTCTGGAGCCGGCATTATCGCCACCCCACACCCCAACTTCAACCTAGTTGTTTTCTTTTGGCATGTATGTAGGAACTCTGCATGGAGAGGGAGCAGTTCTTTAACAAAAATTCATACCATTTTTCAACTCTCTTAAAAAAAATTAACTGCAATATAATAGTTATTATTTTTTTAGTCTTACATACAACTGACAAAGTCAGAGTGGAATCCCAGAAATTTGGACAAAGTTACTTTGTGAATGTTAAATAATCATCTTGAATAACATGATGCATTTGGGTTTAGTATATTTATGTGATTGTTCCTTCTTAACAGGGAAAAACTGAGGAAGCAGTGAATGCATTTGAGGAACTAGTACGCAAATACCCTCAGAGTCCTCGGGCAAGATACGGGAAGGCACAGGTATTCTAAAAACACTTTCACTTAGAAAATCGTTGTTGATAGCCTTGTTCTGTATAATTGGGTTTTTTAATGCCCACTATTTGTATTTTCTCTTTTTTCCTTCTAATTTACATACAGAATCCATTTCTTACGCATATATACAAATTCAAGGAAGAAATACTGTTTTAAATAAGACAATTAATTATTGTGATTGTGTACAGGTGACTTTAGTAATATTAAGTATTATTTTTCTACTTCCCCTCCATATGACTTCTCTCTGGCTTGAAAATAAAATGAAGAATGGCAGTTATGAGTTTTGTTATGGACTTCTCTTTGCCCCTCACATTCCATCACATTTAGACCCACCACACAGCTCTCACTGTAGTCTCCTCAGTTTTATAACTAGAAGTTACAAGTATGCTTAGTCAAGACTTTTTTTTTTAAGTACAAACTGGAATGTGCTTTCCTTTCTCCATATTTTCTTTCAACTGAGTCATTTCTTACCAACTTATCAATCTTCTCCCTCTCTTCCACACCCACCATCTCCTTTCTTTTCTGAAGTTTTCCATCTTGCTCATTTTATGAAACTTTTTCACAGTTGTCTGTGGTGCATAAACCCACAGTGGGTCACACAGCTGTTTTAGACCCTGAGTTACCATAATGAACACTCTCAACGTCTCTGTCTTTGTGGATCTTATATTCCAGTGGTAGGTTTTTTTGGTTTGTTTTTATTATAGTAATAATTCTACAATTAAAATAGCTTCCTATGTATAGGTTCCCAATTACCCATATATCGACACACCATGCCCTCCACCAAATCACCAAGTGTTCTTCCCCATTGTCCAGTGGGCTCCACCACCATTTGCTCCCCCACCCCACCACCCCCATTCCCTTTTGATAACCTCAGTTCTGTTGCAAGTGGCCAAGGGTTGGATTTGTTCCATCTGTTCCTTTGTTTTGTCTGTTCACATAAGGGGAAGGTGTTTTCAAAGTTCTTACTCAAAAATTGTCTAGTGAAAGCCACTGTGTTTATGACCCTGTTTAGTCACTGCAGATGCCGCCATCATGGAGTTTTCATTGTGATGCTGACAGACATGTAGAGACAGATCAGTGAAATACTTATGTTTGCTAGTGATAAGCACCCAGGAGAGCACAGACAAAGCAGAGTACAGCCACAGGATGTGTGAGAAAGTTAGATATTGGATAGGGTTGCAGGCAAAGGTCTCACTCAGAAGGTGACACTGGAGCAGCATCCAGAAAGTCTTTATAAATAAATATATAAAAAAATACTATAGTGTTAAAAATAAATTCAGCAGATCATCTTACATAGTAATAGATGCCATAAAGAAAAAAGTATAATGGAATAAAGAACATACTTATTAAGAATTTTTTGGCTTCAGGCAATGTGATTGAAAGTGACAGGGCAGACAGCACTTCAGATAATGTGACCGGAACAGGCCTCTTGAGGGAGGTGTCAAGATTGTGGAAGGAGCTGTCCAAGCAGAGGCCAAAGGTGTGATGCAGGGAAGCAATCTTGGCATAATAAGCTAGAGGACACAAAGAAGGGCATGCTGAGGGAGGGGGAAGTGGGACAAGCGGTTGTCCTCACAGATTGTTTCAATGCACTGGGAAGACATGGGAGAGTTTACATGTGGGTGTGACTGTCTGGTTGTTATTTTATAAAAACTACTTTGGTTGCTGGGTTGACAATGGATTACGGGCCCCATAGTAGAAGCAAGAGGGCAGGGGGCAATTGCCTGGAGATGTGGTGGCTTGGACTGTGGTCGTGGTGTAGATGGTGATAGGAAAGAGGGTAGAGCAGATGTTGGATTTGATGTAAGGGTCAGAGAAAGAGAGGTGTACTGGGTTTTTGGTCTGGCCAACTGAGGAAAGGATCATCTGAGGTACTGACAGGTATGGGAGGTACAAAATCAAGAATTTGATTTTGGTCTTTTTAAGTTTTTGATGCCCATGAGATGTTCAGCCAGATAGGTCAAACATTGTATTTATGGAATCTGGGACTCAAGGTCAAAACCAGAGCTGATAGACAAATGTGTCAGCAGTAAGACTCCATCTCTACCTGGGGAACAAGATTGTCACCACTGCTGGAAAACAGCAGATGTAGAGCAGAGCCACAGAAATGTTCCAGACCAAGAAGAAGCTGACAATGACCCTTTGGAGGGTTAGTGCGGTCACTTGTATGTGACACTCACACAGGAACTATCATATCCATAGATAATGCAAGTATGCTTTGCTCAGAACTGTAGATGGTAACCACTTGAGATCCAGATGCTCATATTCTTCCTAGCTCCTCATTAGAGCTTAGCAACTCAATGTTAATTAAGTTGTGATAAATTAAGTTTTTGAAAAATTAATGCAAATAAGTTCCTCGTGTTTGCAGTACAGACCAGGATTAGCAGATGGTAACTTGATCATTTGTATAAATTTATTTGGTCAATAATCCTCTAAAATTGCTAAATTATATTGCTATCAAGCAAGAGACAAGGTATTTGTTAACAAAAGATCAAGCTATTCAAATACTGATGGGCTTTGTCACTGTTGACAGTCATTGGAGTAAAGGAAAGCATATTAACCTAAGAGAATAATGCTTGATGCAAATGCTAACTTGATTGTGGCTTTAAACTTTAAACTTGTGTGCTTTAAAATTTTTCTATGTATGTAATATTAATTTGGGGTATCCCCATCAAAATAATGTACTGCCTTTTACATGTGGTGATTTGTGTATTTATATTCTTATTAACAATAGGAATGTGAGGTTTAGGCTTCAGACAGTGTATTTTTTATCTCAAAACTGTTGATACAGGTGTTATTAATATTAATGATAATGTGGCATAAATCAAACTTTAGACATGCTAAGTTAATTTTTGATACAGTAATTTAAAAGAAGTTAAAAATCCATAGGATTTTTAAAAATAAAAACAGCAAAAGATGGCTTTTATAGGGAGAAATAATGATGGCTTTCTCATTCTCTGTTAGCTAATCAAACAATTACTTTGAAATATCTCAACCATTTTTTAAAAGTCAGCAACATTAGGTTATATACAGGTATAGCATCTATCATTCCTAAAGTGACACTAGTATTGTCTTATTCTTTGAATCAGTATGAAAGTCAGTTTTGACTAAGTTTCCTGAACATCAAAACCCAAATCTTGAGTTATCCACTCAATTCACTTTATTGTTTTATACAAACCATTAATGCCCCTGAGGCAGAAAATAACACATCTCTCAGGAAGCAGGAATGGCTGAGTTAGTTCAAGTCAAAAACAAAATTGAGATACTAACATCCTGAAACAAATGTTATGTTTCAGATCATTGATAAAGATCAGTCTGCATAGTTTTGATTTTGAAACAAAACCCATCAGTTTCATTCAAGATATTTTAAAGAATAATGTGGCATTTTAATACTGGTGTTTCCCAGTTCTGAAATCTCTAAAATGCTTATACTTCTTTAGAATGAAGGATTTTAGATCATGGGGAGGGAGGATAAAAGGCTTATAGAATATATCATGTTTCTCTTTAGATTGAGTTTAGTTCAAGATATTTATTTCTATCTCTGTAAAAAATCATCTTGGCAGGCGGAGTCCTTGTATCAACCTCGGAGTGACCCCGAGTTCTGTTATCTGTGTGGTAGCTTGAAGAGACCCCCAAATGAAGAATGTGAACTTGATGGTCTTCAAAATGGCTTTCCCAGCTCTAGGACTCTGTCCCTCTGTGAAGTCACTTCCATGACTTAATTGAGCAGTTGCTCCACCATAACCAAACTAAAGAAACTGATGCCTAAATAGAAAAGTCAATATATGGATATATAGGAGGCCATAGGCAGGACAACCAGTAAGGGTCATTGACATTGAGCTCTTGATTCTAGTCGATAAGTCTATTTGGAGACCATTCATATATTCAAACAGAGAGTTGTATCTTCTCAAGCTTTTTTCTCTCAAGTAAAGGTGAATTGTCCTTTTCTAATCTAGACATTTGTATTGTATCAGTTTTCCTTTCTCAAATATGTCCACTTCTATCACTACTGCTTCAGTTCTAAACCTTTGTCATCTGAGGAAACTTACCCAAATCAGTATATATTTGCAAGCTATTTTTCTTGTGTTATTTTCTGAGAAGCTTCCCATAGATATTTTATCCATTCGTGCTGATTCTTAGTAGTTTTCCATTTGATGGAACATTGTCCTACCACATCCTCAACTTCTGGAGTTATTCTTTATTTTTTAACCATCTGTATATGAACTGCAGCACACTCTTTAACGTGTTAAATAGGGTATTCTAAAAAAAATGTATATGTGCTATTTTCAGCATCTGTGTGTTTTATTTCCTCAAGTGGTAATTTTCAAATTGGAGTCTACTTATGAAAAGAATTGGATAACCATTTTGAACATCCTTTCTCTTCCTGCTTCTAATATTTCACTCCCAATTCTCAATCCCAAGCTAAGAATATTGCTTACTTCACTAAGAACATAGAAGTATCCCAGGAGAACTTACACACAATTCCAGAGCACTAACACACCACCCGCACTTGTGGCCAGATTCTCTGCCTTCCCTCTTGTTAGCATAGTTGAACTCTTCTGATCCCTTCCACATCCTCTCTCATCTGCTGAAGGCTCTCATTTTTGTGTCTTCTTTTGCTTCAGATTTTCCTTCTCTATGGAATATTTCATATCTTGGGAACATTCTCCTTCACTAACTAGTCCATTCTCTGTTTCCCTTAACAATTGAAACACCTCAAGAGTGTCTCCTTTTCTCTTGTTTTCTCTTGAACCTGTACATTGGTTACAGGTCCCAGCAATCTCATGGAAATTCTCATGCCAGGACCACCAGAGGATCACACTGTGCAGTTCAGTGCAGTCTACTCTCACCTTGTCTGACTTGATGGCTACTACTAACACCACTGATCACTCCCTCTTGATATCTTTTGTCATTGGATTCCAGAACACCACTTTCTTCTTGTTTTCTTCTCTTCTCTTTCCTTCTCCATTGTTTTTGCTGTGCCCCCCTTGTTTTTATCAAAACATTACAATCCCTTAGAGTTCTGCTCCTAAACCTCTTTTTTCTCTATCTTCACTCACAGCTGCTTCTAGCTTCTTAGCTTTGAATATCATTCTACCCTCGGTGATTCCCCAGTGTATGTCTCTAATGCTGACTTCTTTTCTGCACCCCATACTCATGTATGTACTAACCTATCCTGTATCTCCACTTGAGTGCCTACTTGGCATTGGCGTTTAACATGTCCAAAACAGAGCTCCTGATTCCAAATCCCTGAATACCTGCTCTGCCCTCTTTCCATTCTCTGGAAATGGCAACTACATCTGGTCATCCCTCAAGCTAAAACCCTGTTTCATCCTTGGCTTTTCTTTCTCTCCCATTCTCTCATACCCTATATTCAGACCGTCTGAAATCTGTCAACTCTAACCTTCTATAAATATATCTGTAATCCAGTCACTCCTTACACCTCATTATTACCATATTAGTCCTCACATTAGTCCCCTTATCTGGATTCCTGTCAGCGCATCCTAACTAGACTCTGCTTCACTCCCTACCCCCTCAATCTGTTCTTTATACCACTACTAGCCTGATCCTTTTGACACATACATCAGATGATGTCAGAAAACCCTAGTGTCTTTCTATCTCACTTGAAGTCAGTGTAGTAGAATTGGTGACAGCTTACTAGCATCTTTATTACCTGATGTCCCCTACCCACATTTGTCTTCTCATTGCTCTTCCACCCCACCATTGTATAAGCCTTTACTTCCACCTCAGGACCCATGCTCCTGTTGTTCTCTGCCTGGTACATTCTTCCCTCCATATCTTCATACCCCACTCCTTCATTTTTTGGGCCCTCCATCCTCCTCCTAATTAAACTGGAATCTTCCCTGCTGCCCTGTTACTAGCACTCCTGAGCTTGCTGTATTTTTAGCCACAGCACTTATAACCATCACGTGCATGATACTTTTACTTGTATAGTCTCTCTCTTCCATTCCCTTTCCAGAATGAAGGAAAATGATAAAAAGGCTTTGTCTACTGTGTTGTTTGTTTCTAGAATGATGCCTGACTCGCAGAGCACCATGGTTGAATGAATGCAGGAACCCAGGCATAAACCAGTGAAAGAACAGGGACCGTAGACTGGAGTCCTGTCCATACAGTCAATAGAGAGTATGATATAAATCTCCATCAGCCTGGCATATCTAATCTTGCTTTTATGAAATTCCTTCTTGTATGTAGTAACTTTAACTTTTCTTCATATTATTAAAATAACGTTGCATTCTTTTGTTTTTGTTTTTTGCAATGTAGGCAGAAATGAAGGTGAGCAGAGACAGGCTGGCAGGCAGGAAGAGAGATGAGGAAGAAGCATTTTTATTTATTTTATTTAGTTGCTTGTCCTGGTTGTCCCCAGTCCTGGGTCATGAACCCGGGTCATTGGGATGCATGTGAACCATGCTGACCAGAGGAAGTAGACTTAACTGATAAACCACCAGGGCAAGCCTCCTTTTTTTTTTTTTTTTTAATCTCTTTATAAAAACTTTTCATCTGTCCTGAATTGCTTTTTAAGCATGTTCAGAAAGTAACTTTTCATGAATATTTGGGGCAAATACAAAAAAACCTGTCATAGGACTTTGATCCAGTGTGGGGACTTCCTCTAGTGTGAAGATGATTTGGCTGAGAAGAGGAGGAGCAATGAGTTGCTACGTGGGGCCATCGAGACCTACCAAGAGGTGGCCAGCCTGCCCGACGTCCCTGCAGATCTGCTGAAGCTGAGTTTGAAGCGGCGGTCAGACAGACAACAATTTCTAGGTAAGATGGAATAAGAGTTAATTTAATAGCAGATGCCATGCTTTCGTCTTAAAGATCCTGAAGCCTTTGTATATGCCTAGAAGAGTTTAGCTACATGAAAGGACATCTGAGTTTTGTAAATAATGTTAGGTAATTTACCTGACTGTGTCTTAGACTGAGAGAGCAATCTCAACTTTGATAATTACAAAAATACAGAGTTTTAAAAATCATGTGTACTCCTCCAGCCCCATTTTGTGAGGTTAAGACGTTGAATAATTTTGCCTAAGAAATTATAGCTAGTAAATTAATAGGTCTGGAATTAAAAGCTCTTCCTATCAGGCCAAATTCTCTTTCTCTTAACTTTTTGCTATAGTTCCTGGTTTTTATGGAGGAATCTCAGGAATTCCATGTACTGAAAGTTTTACCCATATAGTTTCAGTCTACGGCAAGGAAAATGTGAGAAAAGGAAATCACAAAGTAAATTTACAAATGCTTTGAAAGAGCGGTATAAAACATCCTCTCTGACTGACTCAGGTCCCAGTGCCCAAGACAAGCAGGACCAGCTGGAACCTAACTTTATTATAACCAGACTCTCCCACCTAACATGTCATCTGTAAACCGGGAGGGAGGAATCTAATCCGGGTGTAACTGCTAAGGTCTGTGCAAGGCTATCTAGATAAACTGCATAGACAAATTATCAGTGTAGCTGAAAAGAGGCTCATACAGGTAATGATTCAGTTTATTAGTTTTCTGCGGGGTGGAATTAAGGGTAGTTGTGTCACTTGGTAGATGACCAATATCTGTGATACAGTACAACCCAGGTGATGATTAGGAACTAGAAGAAATGTTTCATTAGACCATTCATAAGGGCCTGTCCAGGGGAAGGAAAACACGGAGCACATATAGAAGATGGAAAAGGCAAGTTGAGAACTCAAGGTCAGGCCTCAATGCAGATATTCACCGTATGTGCAAAATCCAGATTCTGGAGTTTTCCTCCTTCCTCAGACTCCAGTAGAGTTCTATCACTGTTTACTGAGCCTGTCTTTAAAGTGTTGATATTTTGTTCACCAGGGATTTTTACATTAATTTTGATTTTTAAAATATCATTCATCTTGATGATTAGATTTTGGCAGACTCTTGAATTTTGCACCAGCTGCTTCTCTTGCCTCCCGCTATTCCTGGCCCTGGGGGAAAGCTGCCTATGATAAATCTCACCTTCTCTAGTATCTCACTATTATATTCAGAGGAATATAGGCTTTTCCTCTATGAGAGTGAGAAGGAGGTGAGTTTTCTAGAGGCCGCTCTGTGCAGAGGGAAATGTACACAGATGTTAGTGAAAGTGCTAAGAGGATCAGTCTCACTCAGAGTAGGACAGGATCAAGATGCAAAATGGAAAGGTGAAGGACAAGATAGTAGCAGGAGGGATCTTCTGCTAGAGTTTTGTAGTGGTCCATAGGGAAAGTTGAGAAGCAGAAGAAAGGTGTTTAACTAATTTGGACAGATGGGGGAATAAAGAATATAGAAACTAGAGTCAGACTTCTTAGTGAGGTAATGAATGACTGAGCAGACTCTTCCAAGATTGGCCAGTAACCGGGAGCAGGCCCTGGGGTTAGTTGGTGATGTTTTATGCCAAATAGTTTATCTGTTTGGGCATACAGCCAACTGCATTAAGTTATTTTGGTTCTGCCATCAATAAGTTGGTAATGACTGTTCCTGTTTATGGGCAATTAAGCTTTTTAGATAACTAATTATATGTATATGAATCTCATTTTGCACATTTCATCTTACACAGTTTGTTCGTCCAGCTGTGGGAAGAGTAATGATAGTCAGGCCCCAGAAATGTGAACTTTCCATCAGATAGCCTTAAAAATGAATGTAAGCCGGGCTTTTTGTATTCATGTGCTGCATAGTATCTAATTGTCCACCAGAGGGTCCCCTAATACTGGATGATGTCGCCTCTGCGCCACAACTAGGTCGTTACCTGGAAATGAAGTCACTTCTAATTGGAAACAGTGATAGCCATACCTCAGTGCCTCTCTAAATTTCAGACAGGGTGCTAGGTTCTGAAGTCTGTTCTCTAGTCATAACTTTGAAGTTATTCATAATAAACTAAAAATACCTCAGTGAAACATTTTCAGCTAGGAATTAGTAGCAAAAACTTCCTTGAGAGAATTTGCCATAAAAATGTAAATATTCAGGAATTTAGAAAGCGAGGCCATTTTTCAAATGTTCATAATCAATGTTTAATATTAACTTACAGGAATTATTGATACTATTACAAGTACATGATAAAATATTAATTTAGCTTCTTTCATATAAAGTAGGATTTAAACTGGTCTCAGGCTCTATTGAAGAGTCTCTTTTGATTTTGATAATATGTTTTCATTGTTTCATTTGGTTTTTTTTTTCCTTCCCACCAAATCAGGTCACATGAGAGGTTCTCTACTTACTCTGCAGAAATTAGTTCAACTCTTTCCTGAAGATACTTCCATAAAGAATGACCTTGGAGTAGGGTATCTGTTGATGGGAGATAATGACAATGCCAAGAAGGTTTATGAAGAGGTAAGCAGCCCTAGCCTTCTATGTAAATGTCAAATTATCTTGTACATGAATTTCTAGCATGATTTGTAAATTGCATACAATGTATACCCAATCTCTCAGTCTCTTTAAGTTAAATAGAGTGTGTTATTATAGTTGACATATTCTAAATTTTGTTTTTACAGTCTTCTTTTCCACTAGATGCAAAGTAGAGTCTTAATTTTAAATAGCAATTGATACATTAAAACCTTCAAACTTATCATTGTAAAAATGTTTAAACTTAATACTTAACCAGTATACAAACAGCGTGTTCTTTATGATAGAAATAGGAACTTTATGATAGAAATAGGAACTCCAGTTTTCCATGAACATAAAAACACATAATCTTTTCTTTTTCCATTAAAAGTCCAGTGTAGAGAGAGATGACAGAACATGAGATTTTTGAGCTTATTGACTAAATTACTCTCCTTTCCAAAGGCATCAACTCTTGGATCTTCTGGCAAGGAGGCAGTTAAAAGGATTTCTACCTGCTAGAGGATGATTTAATAGATAAACTGTTACAAGTAACTATAGAATCTAGAAAACGTGACTCCTACAAGTATTAGATAGAGAATAAACAATATAGATAGAGAATAAACCAATGAACTTTGAAGCTGAAGAAAGTTAACATCTCTAAAAAAGAGAAAGATGAGCACATCTTCTTGTTATTCTTTCATTTAAAACCTTTGGTCAGTGGTTTTCACTGTACACTTCTCAACAAAATGCTACTGCTCAGTGATAGCCAGTGTGATTCCTTCTGTTTTGAAAAAGCTGTCAAGTACAGTGATTTGATGCTCAATCTAGAAGCTGGACTCACTCACAAAGTGGCGCTTTCCCCTGTTTATTGCTATTGATGAGCAATAGAAAGTCATTGAATTTGGAACACTGTCTTTGCACTGCACCTTGTAAAAAATTGGTATATTTTCTGAAAATGTGCAAATAAGATCTTTGCTTTTTATAGCCTCTCAAATATCTATGCAGAATAGATTGATCCTACCATGTTGAAATATGAGCTATCTTCTAACATACCTGCTCTTGTTTATAAAATAAGTCCATGTGAACCACTGTATTTGCTAATGGACAAAACATAACACTGAAGGTTCTATCTTTAAAAATGTGACTAAGACAAACATCATGTATCTCAGCAGTTCAGAACCATATCAGTGTAGGAACTGTCACACTTTGTCAAACATAGCCACTATTCTACCACTCTCAGATACCATGAAAAATGGAATTGTTTCATTCCTCCCCTGCTCTCCCCCTCTCCCGCCCACTTTCACTTCCTTCCCTCCTTTCATTCCTACCCTCCTTTTTTACTTCCCTCCCTCCTTTCCTATGACCTTTCTTCCCTCCCTCCCTCTTCCTTCCTCTCTCCCTTCTTTTCTTCTTGTCTCCCAAAAAACAAACTCAAGTGTACACTGGGTGCCAAGCACCCAGCATTTGAAAACAAGATTCTCTCTCCCATTATGGATTTATCTTTTCTCGCCTTTTCAAAATCTTTCTTGAATATATTCATTCTTTGTACTTGATATGGAATCTCAAATATGTGATTTTTCTTCATCTTAAAAAATAAGATTTTGCCTTCTCTTGTTAATACTTTCAAAATCATCATCTCATCTGAATCAGCATTGCAGGGTGCATGAAGTCTAAAATAGAGCCATATTATACAACTGAGTGAGTTTCTTCTTAAAGATGCATTAATAGACGGGGTATGTATGCTTGCCTTGTATTCCCTTTTCTTACTTCTCAGTTAAAAAGCTATAGCAAATGGATTCTCTTTCCTTAATCAGAGTTTATCCTGATCTATTTATGTCTCAGTGAAAGATCATTTTCAGAAAACTGACACTGTAATTTTATGTTTTTCTTTATGTCGATTTTTTAAGTAAATTTATAAAAATCACTGGTAATTTTTTCTGGGGTTTTGCGCTTTTAAAAGGTTTTAGCAAAGACTGACTTTTAAATGATTTGACATAAATTGCTTTCACCTGTTACTTCAGGGTCTGCTCCTGTTTCCTGTCACTTCAGTAGCACCCCAACCACCAGCCACCCCTGGTTGAAAGTTGAGCATGGTTCCTAATTCTTTCCTCCCCCGACTCCTCATATATAGCCACTTACTTCATCAATGTATACTTATGAAAACCCACACACACTAACTTGGGAACTGGTAGTTAAAAAAACAAACACAAGATATGCCTTCTGGTATTTACAAAACCCTTAAATTTTGTTAAAATTTCCTTCTGGTATGCCTTGGTAGAGTAGTGGTTAAGTCATCTGCCTCCAAAGGAGTGCAGTCCACTTACATTCCAAGGACCTCAGTTCAAGTCTTGGGTTCAGGAGAACAACTAAATAAAAATAAATAAAATGCTTTTTCCTCCTCTCTCATCCTACTTGCCTCACCTTTATTCCTGCTTGCAATTTTAAGAAAAAAAAACCTTCTGAATATCCATGTATCCCCACCCTTTTTAACCCAGGTGATCATTATCTCTGGCCTAAATTCAGTCTTCAGTAGGCAGAAATGCCATTGGTGTAGCTACCATTGTAGAAACATGATCAGCTTCAATTCAGGTCAATTCCAGAGGTATTTATTGAGCTCTTGCTCAGCACCTGGTTCAGTAACAGGTGCCATGGAAGATGCAGAAGAAGCAGAGTCTTTCAGAGGTCTAATTAGGAAGACAAGCCAGGCATGCACCCAATCATTTAGCCAGTGAAGATTTCTGATGACTCACCACATGCTGAATGCTGTTCTAAGCTCAGAAGATCCTCAATGAATGTACCAGACTGAATCTACATAGAGCTTACATCATCTTGAGTCAGATGGTGATGAGTATAATTAAAAAAAAATAAAATAAAAAAATAAGCCAGGATAAACAAGTTAGTGACTAATGATGGAGTTGGGGGATATTTTTACATTGGGTGGGAAGTAGACTTCACTGAGATGGGAACCTTTGAGTAAGGATTCATCAAGCTAAGACAGTGAGCCATTTGGATGTGTGAAGAAGAGTGTTTGAGATAAAGGAATATTGCAAGTACAGAGGTCTTCAAACAGGTGCCTTTAGCTTGTTGTATAGCAGCAAGATGACTAGGATGGATGCCTCTGAGTGGCATTTGTCAGAGGTAGAGGTCCAGTGCAAGGAACTCCTTGGAGGCTGTTTCCTAGAACTTGTCTTCTAATCTAGTCAAATGGAACACATTTGCATTTTGAACAGAGGAAAGATGACCTATGACCTAGGACTTAGTTGATTCATGGCCCATGTGGAGAATGCAGTAGGTTACTGGGTCTGGGTCAGCAATTGGAGGCTCTTGTAAGAAAGTAGAAGAGAGATGACAGTGCTTACACCAGGGTGTCAATGGTGAAGGAAGCAGCAGTATAGTTGAAGAAATGTTGGCCGGATTTACTAGTGGATGAAGTACAGGAAGGGATTCAAACTGGAAATACTAGTGCTATGGACTCACCAAGAGCAGTGTCCCTTCTCCTGACACATTGGTTCCTTCTGTGTAAGGAACACATGGTGGCTGTGTTTCCCCTTTCCTACTTAGGCTCAAGGATGATGAAGAGAACCTACAGGATATTTATCTTTTTTCTTCATACACTGTACTCAAACCTTCCTCATCTTTCACTTTTGTTCTGTAAATTAGTCTCTTTAAGCAGCTTCACAAGTTGAATGCCATTTTGGTTTTTCACCACTAATATTTAATTTAGAGGCATTTTGCATAATTTATTTTTAATCATAATAAGTATAGGTGACAGTAAATGGTGATTTGATTTATACTTCCCTGAATTTTATCACAAAAGATTGTATTTACTTACTACTTTATCCTCAGCCCTTTAAAATGGTCTAGGCACTCAAGAAATGTATGTTGATTTACTCAATTGTGATATATTATACATGAAAATCTAAGTTTTCCCTCAATAAGGCAATGTATAAAATGTATAAAGAAATGTTTAATAGCCATTCAGAGTTAACTTCAAGCATAGCAAATTTAAAGCACTTTTTCCCTGATTACTAAAAAAACACATCGAAGTCATATCAATTGACAAGGCATTTTGCTAATTTTCACTGTTAAAGCAATGCTTTAAGGGTCATTGCCTTTTTATTTGTTTCTTCATTCTTGAAGAACTAGTATATACATGCAAAAACATTTCATGTTGAGGGAGAATGGGGCCATTTAAACCTATTATGAGACAATGAGACAAAGCAATCTAGTGTTTTAAGTTATAACATCATAATCTAATCCAAGTACAGCAAGGCTAATTCAAATTTGTTTTGATAGTCATTTGTAGAATTTATAGCCAATCACAATAACCTTTTGTTCTCTTTGAGTTTAGGTTCTGCATGAGACACCTAATGATGGCTTTGCCAAAGTACATTATGGCTTCATCCTGAAGGCACAGAACAAGATTGCTGAGAGCATCCCCTATCTAAAGGTAACTGTCCCTGCCCTTCTCCTTTTTCATTGTAGGATTCATTTGAGTGATTTGAACACCCTTGACGATGCATGTAAACTGATTAACATGCACCGCTGAGTCTTTTCATCATCAAAATGTATGCCCTGTGACCATGACATTCATAGGCATTGTGGACCTCAGCCATCATTGACTGTCAGGTGTAGAAATACTAACTGTGTGAGCAGAGACTATTTGAAAAAGAGTTTATGAAGAAATTCTTACAACTGCAGGTATTAAGAGCTTTTATTTCAATAGAAAAGTTAGACAAAATTATTGATAAACAATGTTTTTAAATATGACAGTGCCTTCATTTTTCTTTTTATAGTCTCATTATGTATTGACTTCAGTTTGAACAGCGCTCAGGTCACCTACAAGACAGACTGAACAGGTCAAACATCAGAAAGCTAGTAACTCAAAATATTCAAATTAATATGTGCTGTTATATTTCCTCACTTATTTAATTGAATCCCTGTCAATTTATTAGAATCACATTTGGTCTAGCTGAGGGCTGTCCAACAAAACTCTGGTACAAAGGAAATGTTCTTTACTTCTACTGATATGGTAGCCACTAGCTACATGTGATTGATTAATATGGTATGATATGTGGCTTATGTGATTGATAAACTGGATTTTTAATTTAAATGTTAATTAATTTGAACTAAAATAGTAGCATGTAGCTTGCAGCCACCATATTGAAAAGGTAGCTGATTGAATACCTATGAACTTTAAAGTAGCAGCATTTGCACTTTTATAATCACTTTCCCAATTCTTAAATCAGATCTCAAATATCAACACTTTGATGTGTATTTTACTTGACTGGTGTGTTTCAATCAACACTAATTGTAATCACTTGCCTTAGTTGAGAATCTAAACATCTATATATAATTATGCATATTTCTAGCTTTTCTTGAAAAGTCATGTCTGGTCCATATCCCAGCACATGGTGCTGAGCAGTGGTACCCTCTTGAGGTGGGCAGGTACCCCAGTCTGTCAGTGAAACCCTGCAAACATGTCCTGTAAGACTGCAGGCTTGTGTGTTTCTCTTATTTAAAGTGTTCCTCTTATATTTCATTTGACACAATAAGGAACTGGTATCACTCTCCCTAAGAGAAGGAGAAATGGAGTGCTGGGGTGATTAGTTAACAAGTCAGGACATTTGAGTATCTGTTCAGTCAAGAACCCTGCTCACAGCTCTCTACCTCCCCTGAGTAATATTTCTCCTCTTCCTTGCCTTTACTTTCCAACATTATGCAAATATAATTTCTTCCCAGTAGAAGTTAGTGGGCTTCTTGTGATGAGTTCTCAGTGTAGCTTTTTAGAAAGTATTCTTTGACATTTAATTTAAATATTTTTTAACTTACTCTCCTTTTACTTTTCTAAATTTATTCTCTTGCTTTACTATTCTCTTTCTCTTTGTCTCCCCATAAATCTCAATTTCAGTCCATATATGAGGTAGGAATAGAAATCAGCAAAATGTTTTAGAAGAGGATTTGCTTAATAATAAACATTTTTTGTTATTACAAAGATTCCAGTTGACTTTAATCCCTTGTATGTTTCATTAAAGATTTCATTGGAAGGTGAGTTTCCAGTGGAAAAAAATATTGCTTAGCAATTGAGTATCACTTCAAATATTGTATGAGAAACTACATATTTGGTTGAAAAGTAAAACCCCTATTGAAATATGACTGCCCCTACAGAAACAGTTCACAAAGGATTATATTAATTTTATGAATTGTTACTTTAATGATAAACATATTATTAAACTGAGTTTTACCACCTCCTTTTAGTTTTGCATTATAAATATTGACTAGTAAGTAATCACCAAACTTTAATATGGAGATGAATTTTTCTGGTTCTTGGAGTTTTGCATGGTATATAAAAATCAAGCAAATCAGTGCATTAAATTTGGTATTTAATTCATTCATAAATTCTGTCATTTCCACAGGAAGGGATAGAATCTGGTGACCCTGGTACTGATGATGGCCGGTTTTATTTCCACCTAGGGGATGCCATGCAGAGGGTTGGGAACAAAGAGGTATGAAGGTGTGAATTTGTTCTCTCTGACAAGGACAGGGTGTATTTATTGGGGGTGGGGATTATTTCTAGGAGGATATCACAGTTGAAAATATATTTGGGGCATAAACTTTTGAAGATGGTGATGGAAACTAATTACTTTTGAAAAACGTCAACATCCCCTATTTAGCATTTACTACTTCATCGAGAATTTTTGGATTTTCTTTCAAGAAAGTAGCATAGTAACCTTAGGAGCTACCTCTAAATGTGTGTGTGTGTGTGTGTGTGTGTGTGTGTGTGTGTGTGTGTGTATGTATTTAGAAAGATAGTAGTGTCTTGAAAAATATTTTAAATTACAAATGAAGAAGTGTTCCTGATATGGTTTTAAATATTTGAAAAAATATTTTTAACAGTTTGGTTAGATATTTTTATGTTGGAATTTAAAAAGGAGTTACTTTTAAAATGAAGTCTTTATTCTACTGATTCAGAAGTACCCAGAACCTAATGATTATTTATGTAAATTGCCTTCTGAAATATTTAATATGAAGTTATAGATATCCACCTATAGCTATTGTCAAGTCAAATACTGACACAGAAAATGTAATAGCTAAAACAAGTTACATGATTTCTTGGTGATTATTTTTCCAAGTATAGTGTCAGCTTCTTTGACTATAACATTAGATTGTTAATCATGACAAATCATGACATCATATACTGTAAATTCCCAAGCTCTCAGTACACCATGATTGACATGATGTTGCGGGAGGGTAAGGCCCATATTTCCTGTTTCACAGTCTGCAGGCTCTAGGCTGGTTTCTCTAGTCAGTGGGTAAAAGGGTAATGTGAGACAATGAATCTCTGTAACCATTGCATTTCATTTATGTAATACAGTGACATCTAAGGATAATACAACTTTAGGTTTCTAAAATTATTAAAAGCATGAGATTATTTGGAAAATTGAGGGTTCAGAGAAGTAAAGGGCTTTGTGATGGGATAATTGCCAGCTACAGACACCAACCAATTTGAGGGCTGAAAGATTTGGATAATTGACACTGTTTTCTTTATGTTTCCATGTATCTGTACCTTTCCCCTTTTAGCCTACCAGTCTGTCAAGTGAAATAGAATGAAACATTAGAAGTGAATAGAAAGAAGGAAAAAGAAGCTGTTAACTAGTTATTTTTGTGTTGCTTCATTCTTTTAGCTATAAATGCCTGTGCTTCCTTTGAATGAAAAGGATAAAAGTTTTCTTACTCTAACGCTGGATGAATGTTCATTTCTGATTGTTGTAAATGTAATTGCCACTGATTACTTCACCTTTGAACAATTCAGAGTCCAGGGCAAAGACAGATAAAAGAAGTCTGATTTATTCTCACATCTTAGATGAAAACAGCTCTAACTTCAAGGGTAAAAGAATTCACTGCTAAACACTTGTTAAGGGATTGAAAATTGAACCTATGGGACTGTTCTGTCAGCTTAATATCATTAATATGCAAAGAACAGCACA
This sequence comes from Solenodon paradoxus, assembly GCA_004363575.1. Classification (NCBI taxonomy): domain Eukaryota; kingdom Metazoa; phylum Chordata; class Mammalia; order Eulipotyphla; family Solenodontidae; genus Solenodon; species Solenodon paradoxus. The sequence goes on along the minus strand of RJWH01002790.1, from coordinate 22,346 downwards.
GTTCTTGAATTTAAAAAGTTTTCACAATTATTCATCATTATCAGAGCACAAACACAGGCTTGTAAAAACACCACGTTAGTATGTTCTCAACATTAGATATTGAATCTCTGAATTGACTTTTGCACTCTCTGAGTTTGCATATCGGGAAACAACTGTCCTTCATTTCCTATGCATGGAGCTCTGTTACAGGCACTGAAAGAGAAGCAAATACACAGCTGCTTTTTGCAGAAGCTGCCAGAATTGTTTTTGAGGGAGATTTTCCTAACCCATTTGTTTCCTATGAACCAGAAGAGAAAGGAGGACACCATGATGGTCAGTTCAGCCACAGCTGTTCCCAGGATTTCCCTGTCTCCCAAATCTACATTCTCACTCACCTGCTCAAAGTCCAGATTCATACAACTATTGCCTGCTTGGTGTCATCACACGATGTTTCAGAAAATACTCACTTCCTCTAAACATTTCTTTCTTCCTGGGTTCCACCTCTCGATGATATTGACAGCTTCTCAGGATCATGATTTGAATCAGTTTTAGCTCCCCTCTCTCCTCCTACCAGCCCCTCCTCTTCAGCCGGTTCAGGGGTGCGCTCTGGGGAGTTGCTTTCTCAGGTCCTCAGTATCCTCTCATCTTCTCTTTTCGTGTGTGGTCAGTGTCACAATTCTAGCTTTGGTTATCTTCCACACCTCAGTGACAACTGTAAGAACCTGGCTATTGTTTCTTACTTCTGTCTTGCTTTCTCTCAGGCCATCCTATGCTTAAAAACACCCCAGCACAAAAATAAATAAATAAATTTAGTCCTGTTTCCAAAGATAGCATTCATGAACCTCTACAGACCAGTTGCAACCAGCCAGTCTCACCGGAAGTATGTCTCTCATGCCCCACTGTGGAACAGATTGTGACTAGACCATGTGTGACAGACCATTACTCACATATGGCCTGGCCTTTTCTGAGTTAGAGCCTTTCTGAATGCTTTTTCTCTGTAGTGTGTGTGTGTGTGTGTGTGTGTGTGTGTGTGTGTGTGTGTGTGTGTGAAGCGCAGAAAACATTGATGTAAGACACATTTAGGAAGATGTCCCTAGGTGTTTTTTCTGTCTCTTTTAGTATTTCTGGTTAGAGTATAAAAGGACACTAGTTAATGGGGAAATTTTCAAAGGATTCGAACTTAATTATTGAATTTTTAGAAATTATTATTGTAAGGTCTTATCTAAGGTGCAAAAAATACATATATATATATATATATATATATATATATATGGAATCTTACAAATTTATCCCCTATATAACTGAATATTTTTTAATTCACTATATATCATTGTCATGGTTTTGTTGCTCTAGAAGTTAAATATAGGACCCTAAAATGGAAGGCCCTACCTGATGCAGTAGTACTAACTTTAAGCATCAGATAAGACCGTATAGAGAGTTTAAGCATTTTAAGGGGCGTGAGTTGCCCTGGCATCCATCATGATGAGTGTTAAGGCCAGGACTAAAATCATAATTGCTAACTCATGAACCTCATCTAGAAGGTTTGCTGTTTTGATTTTCTTATGATTTTTCTCACTAGTCTTAACAGTATGCCTTGTCCTTAAATGAATTGCTGATGATCTAAAAATTAATGGATGATAAGAGTTCCACAAACTCCTATGTTACAATTAAATTGTTCACTTTAACACTGAAAGGTGTAGGAAATAAAGTTTAAATTGGACAGTAGCAACTAAAATTAATTTCAAGTTAATTTCAAAGGCGCACACCACTGTGGCTCACCGGCTAAGGTACATGTCACCTAAATTTAGTCCAAGGACGGGGGTTCAAGATAAGGGTCTCTGGGAAGAATAAAAAATATTTAATTTAAAGAACAATACACTGTCTTTTTAAAAATCAAACAACAGGCCTGCCCTGATGGAGAAGCAGTTGAGTCACTTGTCTCCAGAGGAGCAAGCCACATACCCCTGGGTTCAAGTCCCTGGCCCAGAGGGAAGCCACCAGTGTGAAAAACTAAATAAAAATGAAATAAAAGGTTTTTTTCCTCTCTTCCTGTTTGCCTGCCTACCTGCCTACTCACCTTCATTCCTATCTTTTATTCCTACTTGCACCTTTCCATAGAAAAAAAAAAAAATCAAACAACAAATTAGCCATTTTAAGTTTGACTTTTAAAGAAACTACTTTATGGTTACAACTTACCTTATTTATTTCCAGGAATTCCTATAAGAGTGTTTTGTATATGCATTTTTAATTCGAGATATTACTGAGAGAAAGATCATTAAATAAGATCACTTTTGATAGTTTGTGTTGTTGTTTTAATGATACAAAGATGGACAAATGGAACAAGTTGTGAGTCACCCCAAGTAGTAGTTCAAGGTATCTATCCTTTTTACATCTCAGTTTCAACATTGTAAAATGGAGATTTGGGGGTTATTGGATGGATCAAATATTACATATTTAAAAGCAAGTAGTGGTGCCATCCTGGTTTAGCCTACCAGGTGTAGTCTCTAGGTCCCTGGTTCAAGACCCAGGCCAGGGGGAACAATCGAGATAAACAGCTAAATCGAAGAAATAAAATGTTTCTTCCTGCCTATACCTTTCCTTTAAAAGAATATAAATATTTGTATATAGTGAACTAAAATGCATTACTGCAAGTACATATTGGTCTACTATCATATTTGATTTTCATAATAAAGAAATTTTGATATGAATTTTTAAGTGCTTTTAAAATTTAATGTATTTTCTGTGTAAAGTATACCTTGGAATTGAATGAAGATATTTTTCTTGACTATCTTCTTAATCACCTTGACATTAAATACCTTATTTTTAGTGGTTCAGAATGTGTATTTGAAATCACTCTTCGAAAATTGTCATTAGCTCAGACTTATAATCATGGAGAGGGATACTGTTACATACACCACTAGAAGTATTTTCCATTCTTAAGACAATGGAACATGCACGGTGCAAGAAGCATGTAGGGAGGGCCACAAGGAGAACATATGGTTGACGCCATTTGAAGGAGACATATGGAGCAGCAGACTCTGCAGCCAGCTGTCCCTGAAAAGGCTAGTCTTCTTGGAGGCAGGGTGTATCATGTCACAGCTAGCCTAAAGCCACAAATGTTATCCCTTATGGCAGGGCAGAAAGGAACAAAGAAGAACAAACAAATTCCCTTTAAAAAATTTAATATGAGCTCTCTCTATTTATTGGCAACTCCAAAAAATAATTCCTTTCTGTCTGTTATTATCATGGAGGATTTGCACTCTTACGGTAGCTTCACGGGGAAAGAGAGAAACTGTGAAAAGACAATGCTCTCCATTTTAGCACTCCAATTCAGTAAAGGCAAGTATCTTTGAAGAAATTATTAAAATAATAATCCTTTCCTTTTCAAGGCAACACATAGAAGTTAAATAAAAGTTAGCCTATATAATCCACTTTAATGTCATAAATTATTTAATCACTCCGCACATAAATCCTAGAACCTGTGCTAGACACTTTGGGGATGACCAATAGAATATAAACTCTGTATTTGGAGAGGTTGCAGCTGAAGGGTAAAATAAAATATTTTATTTATGATAATTGAACATAATCAGAAACCCAGTCAGACTACAGTATTTTCACCAGTTGGGCACCTAACTAGTTAGCTCACTATTTTTTTATGTATCTCTAATTTATATTAAGCTCTTTAAATGTCACAAAACAATATGTTATTTTTAGTGACTTTAATTTTAAAATTAATATAGTTGCTTCATTTGTGGTTCAATGTTTCTCTTTACTCAGGCATACACGTGGTATGAGCTTGGGCACCAGAGGGGCCATTTTGCATCTGTCTGGCAGCGCTCCCTCTACAACGTACAGGGACTGAAAGCCCAGCCCTGGTGGACCCCCAAAGAAACGGGCTACACTGATTTAGTGAAGGTGAGTTCTGACTTGGGCATCATCCTCACCTAATCAGTGTCTTATTTCTTACTCAGAATCAGAGAATGCTTCTCCTAGAAAGAGATGGAAGAAGGAGAACAATTTTATTTACAACACTTGCAAAAACTACTACAAAAAAGATGATTTTTCACGCCATTACCTAAAGTTTAGTTTAGATGGTGAAGAAAGAAATGTGTCTTCTACAGACAGCAGTTCCCAAATGGTTTGACTTTAAGACCCCTTCATAGTCTTAAAAATTATAGGGTACTAAGCAGTTTTGCATATGGGTGCTCATATCTATCAATACCATTATTAGAAAGTAAAATGGAAAGAAAATGTAATATTTATGAATTCTTTAAGAATAATTTGATCACATACAAACATTAAAACTTAAAAAAAATACAGTCGTCCCTCGCTATATTGCAGTTCACTTATCGCAGCTTCTCTGTATCGTGGGTTTTAAAAAAATATACATCTAATTCTGTATCTCGGAATTTTCACTGTATCACCGGATTTCGCAGTGTACACATACTTCGCTAGTGAGCACCCACATAGAATTTTATATGTTGTTAAAATTACATAGGTTTATGAGTGTAGAAAGTGTTTATAAGAGTGTGGGAAAGATTAATAAGAGTGTGGGAAGGGTTTATAAAGCCTTAAAATATATATAAATAATAAAATAAATTATAATGCCACTTCTTCTTGGATTTTCACCTATTTTGGGGGTCTCTGGAAATAGGTGAGGGATTACTGTAATTACATTTTTTAAATCAGAAAATTAAATGTAAAGACTGGAATCTTTTCATAATTTTATAAACCTCTTTAATGTGGATGTTGGGCTTAATAGAGAACAGGAGCATTCTCACATCCGCTTCACACATACACCCATTAGACCAATGGCATCTGATACCATGGAGCCTCTAGAAAGCACCATTTTGTGTGTGGGAGAGAATGCACATAAAAAGAACAAAGAACATTCTTGTGATACTAAAAAAATAGGGGTTTTTTTCATGTTTATTTTTAATTAATTTTATTGAAGTAACAGTGTATCATTATATAGGCTCAAAGAAAATAGCCATCATCTTGCAGACCCTCTCAGAGATCTGGAGGACCTTGGGGATCCCATATCATACTTCATACTTTGAGAACCTCTGGTTTATATTAAAAAGAAAAGAGAAAAAGAGACCTGTTTTTTAGAAAATATGCTGATGTATATATTGCCTAAAGAAACAAAGTGACTTCACCATACAATGACTTAAAAAATAAGAAACAAAAAATTCTAGGCTTTTATATTGGTAGATTAAATTCAGACTGGGAAAGTCTATGATTTTGGTTGAATTTGGTCAGAAGTTTACTATTGCTTTGTAAAGCTCCTCCTTAGACACATTAATAAAATGATGTGTAAGTAAATTCATAATTTCAATAATCATCATTTCTGCTCAATATGTGAAAGATTCCATCTACCTATGGGTTCTGTAGGCTTCAGTGTTCCAACCTGGGAACTTAATTGCTATATATGCATTGTCTATCTAGGAAAATACATTTTGATTTTCCAACAACTGACGTTACATCTCAGTATCTATTTTCCAACACCACCAAACACTTTACCAGCTATCAATGGGCACTGACTTGTGTCTTAACAAATTAACTCAATTCTGATACTATCTACCTGGTGGTAGCCTTAGATCCCATATGTAGGTTAAGGAATCAGTCCCATTAGAGTCACAAGTAGCACCTTGGATTGGCACTAAGGTGGTGACAGTCTTATGGGAACTTTTACCTTTATGAAAATGAGTTTGCCACCTTCCTGGCATGTGGACTCATTCACCAACCCAGAATCTCATCAGTTATAGAGTTTAATGCAGCTCCATTTACTCTTCACAGTGTCAGTAGGTGGGGCTAAGAGTTCCAGCCCTCTAACCATTTGTTTTTCTGGTGACCAGTCCCATCCTGAGATGATCTAATACTTACTCAGCATCTAATTCACATAACTTCAGGTGTGTTCAAGAAAAAGCTCTTGATGAGTAACAAATATTCCCACTATTCAGGAATGTCTAAGGGTTTTAGGAGCTCTATAGATAAGGATCAAATATATTTTTATTATTATTATATTGGATTTTCCTTTTTTATATTATCCATTTGTTTCCTTATCTCAGCTGCTATTCCTCATCTTCATTTATACTCAAACTTTTCCACCTTTGGAAAGGATATTATTAGTTTTGACCACTATGCTGGTCTAGACTGTAGGCAACAATGCTTTTCTAACAAATACCTACCCCTCAATTCACTCCTATTCAGATAAGGTAAATTGCATATAGGTAGAACTTGCGGGCTTTAAAAAGAAAAAAAGACATTCAAGGTAATACCGCTACATTCACTTATCTGAGAGAAGCAAGAAGGGAAAAGCAAGAAACTACTGATAACTCTGAAAGCAGGGTGAGAGATCATGATTTCATTTCTCATACTATTTCTCTTCATTTAGATGCATGTTTTAAGCTTTTCATTTTTTTGTTAAAGAACCTGTTAAAATATATCTGTAAGACTTACAAGATTTCACTGATAGATTGGTTTACTTGGGGAAAAGGAATGTTTTAGTGTGCTTTCAATGCACTTACCTTAAACAAGACTTGCTTGAGCATGTTTATTCTGAATTTCATTGTAAAAGCACACTTTGTAATCATAATCCAACTGTGAAGGAAGTTTGAATATTTTATAGGTCAGAAAACCTTGGTGTAGTGACAATGAATGTAGATTGATTTAAAGAAGTTCTATATCCAAAGCAGAAATAGTACAGGGAAAACATCTTCCTTGATAAATCTACTTCATTTTGCCCTGCCAATGTTTATTTTATTTGTAAAATTCCATGCTATTCAAATGGTATCATGCAGAGCTCTTCTGAGTCTCCTCTACCATCTCTTTTTTTCTTGGCCTCTTTGTGAGTTTATTTCCCTACTATAGCTTTTAGGATATTTTCAAATTCAAGTGTCAGAAATGCAACTCAAACCTGGCTTAAACAACAAGGCATTTTCTTAATTCATGTGAGAGATACCCAACAGTAGGACAGGAAGATTTTCTTGCCTCTACACTTAACCCTTGGTTAACTGACCTTGTGTTTGCTCACTACAAAATGACTGCCAGTAGCTCTGAGATGGAAGATTGAAAGTGCTCGAGGGACTCTATAACATTGCTGAGTCACCATAATATCCCTAAATAACCTTCTAGAGATCTAGGCTCTGTCTGTTAGCTATAACCATGAAACATGGGCACCTGCAGTTAAAAGGGAGTCTGAGAAACCAAGCAGCTGGCAATAGAGTGGGGTAACAGGCTTCTAGAAGGAGAAAGAGTGTACCTCATTATCAGTCAGGGAATTCAAGTCACATTTCCACTCTGACGGAATTTCTGGCAAGGGTTATGAGATTTTCCTTGCATCAGCCCTTGGATCCAGGAAAGAGTCAGATCCCCCTAAAATGAATGGGTTATCTGTGGGTAGTAGAGGATAGACACTTGAAGTAAATCAGAGTTCTCTTAGAAAGAAGGAAGAGTCACATGGACAGTTGACTCATTCCCATCTAGTCCTCCCCATTCCAGGATGCCTTGAAAACTGGCAGACTCACCACATTGTCTAGGAAGACTGACCAAGTCTTGCAGATACTACATCAGGCAGCAGAACAGGTTTAGAGTATTTCACAAAGGTGTATATCCAGAACATTGTCACTACTTGACCTCTCTCATGTTGCTTAGAAAACCCCAGTCTCAGGACATTGTTGTTATTTGGTATCACTTTTATGTAAGGCTGTTATTGTAACCGTTGAAACAAGCAGCATTTTTTTAAAATACCAAGGCAGTGGTACTAATTGGAGCAAATAAGAACTTGAACAACAATAACCAAAAGCTCGATAAAGAAAGTCTATGAGGTGATCTGAAAGCTCTGACTTATTCCTGGAGTTACACATTCCAATCCAATAAAGCTAACCAGAAAGAGGGTTTATTGGTCATATGCTGCAATAGAAGAGACTTCACAGAATTAATCCAAGAAAGTCACTAAAATATATAGCAACAACAGCAAAAGGCAGCAAAAACAAATGCTGGTGGAGAGGTGGGTACCATTTCTAGAATTGCTACATCATATTATCTAAAATGTCCATTTTTTTCCAAATATTATATGACACATGGATAAACAGGAAAATATATACATAGCAAGAAATCAGTAAATAGAAACTGGTTATGAAAGTCCCAGATGCAAAACTAGATACTAGATAATTAGCTATTATAAATTTATTTAAATGATAAAGGGAACCATGACTAAAGACTTAAAGAGAATTATGACAACGGTGCCTTACCAAATAGAGAATATTAATAAAGAGATATAAATTATAGAAAAGAACCATATGAAAAATCTGGATTTAAAATATGTCACAGTTAAAATACCGCTAGAGAGGCTCAACAACAGATTTATGCTGATAGATGTAAGTTATCAGTAACCTTGAAGATAGGTCAACTGAGCTCATCCAACTGAGAAATAAAAAGAAAAGAGAAGGAAAATCAATCTTTGATGCACCATCAAGAATACCAGCATTATATAATAAATATACACTATACAATGTCTATTGTATATGTGTAATATACAATATATATTGTAAGATGTTGTATAATATATATTGTATAAAATGCACTGTATTATATATACTATATGTAGTATAGATGTATGTCTGTATATAAATATATGTATTTATATGTGTATATATATATATATATATATACAGACACATATATATATATATAATTTGTATCCTCAGAAGGTGAGGCTGAAGAGAGGTGGTGGAAAGATTATTTGAAAAATAATAGCCAAAACCTCCTAAGTTAAATAGTAAAAATTATACATCCAGGAAGCTCATTGATTTTCAAGTTGGATAAACTCAAGAAACATTCCTAGACATAACATAGTCAAACTGCCAAGTGCTCACAACAAAGACTCCTGAAAGCTCAAAAAAGATGTCTCATCATAGAAAAGGAATTCTCAATATGATTAATATCTAATTTATCATTAGAAACCATGGAAGCCAGAAAGCAGTAGAATGTCTTTCAGATATAGAAATAAAGACTCTCAACCAAGAATTCTGTATCTAGCAAAACTCTCTTTCAAAAAAAGGGAGAAATTAATATAATCGCTGAAAAAAATTGGAAGTATTAAGCACTGCTCTACAAGAACCACTAAAAGCAGTTCTTCAAACTGAAATGAAAGGTCACTAGGTGGTAACTCAAATTCACATGTAGAAAAAAGTACAACTCGTAAAGGTAACAACATGGGCAAACATAAAAGAAAGTCTGCATATAGTTTTGTGATTACTTTCCTTATATCTAATTTCAAAAACAGCTTCATAAAGTGAGAATTATAAATTGTCTATTGATGGCCTTATAATATCTAAAGGTGTGATTTTTGTGATAGTAGCACAAAAAGGGGAAGAAATAGCTACAAAAAGGAAAACTTTCTGTATGCTTCTGAAATTAGGTTAGTATTAAATTGAACCAGGTTGTTTTAATTTATGTTTATACTTCTAATGCCCAGGACAGCAACTAAGAAAATAACTCTAACAAGTAACAGGAAATTAAACAGGAGATTAAAAGAATATGCTTGTAAATATTTGTTGTAAAGGGAGGCAGTAATGGAGGAAGAGAGGAACAAAACAGGACACATGAAGGACAAATAGCAAAATGGCAATTATTTAAATTAACAAATGGATTAAATATTCCAATCAAAAGATAGAGATTAGGCTATATAGCTTAAATGTCTACAGGGCTATAATGTAAGTTATCTCAATAAAACTGAAACATTCTTAGAAAAAAGGGAGGAAAATATCTCAAAAATTGTAGAAACTGACCAAGTAAATTTTAAAAAGTGATGTAACTGTATTGTTTCTAAAAGAGGAATATTTTTGTTAAAGAAACAGATAGGTTTAAAGTAAAAAGAGGGAAAGGATTTTCTTAGTAACCAGCCACTGAAAGACAATGAAGTGGCAATACTAATATCAGACAAAATACACTTTAAGACAAAATATGTTACTAGAGACAAATAAGTGCATTTTGTAGTAAAAAAATAAAGGTTTAATTTATTAGGAAGACATAAAATTATAAATATATGTACCTAAAAACAGAAAACTAAAATGAATGAATGGATATTATAGAAGTGAGAAACAGGCAATTCAGTAGCAGTAGTTTGAAATTTTAATACCTGTCCTTCAATAAATAGAGCAACAAGGCAGTATATCAACAAGGAAGTACAAGACTGAACTATTATATACCAATTAAATCTCACAGACATCTATAGACCGCTATACCTAAAAAAACAGAATACACGTCATCTCAAGTATGCATGGTACTATCACCAGGATGGACCATGCGCCCAATCATTAAGCAAACCTCAGTAATTCTAAAAGTATTGAAATCAAAGAAAGCATGTTTTCTGACCACAGTGGAATGAGAAATCACTAACAAAAAGAAATTTGAGAAATCTGCAAATATGTGAATTTAAGTAACCAATGGGTCAAAAACAAAATTACAAGAGAAATTAACATGCCATGAAACAAAAATACCACATAGCAAAATGTAATAGAATGTAGAATGTAGCTGTAACAGTTCTTCAAAATTTGTAGCTATTAATGTGTACATGAAAATGAGAATAACAATATAACCTGTTCACATTAAGATACTAACCTAGCAGAACAAATTCAAAAGGCATAACGAAAGAAATAAAAGTTATTAGGATGGAAATAAATGAAGTAGTGAATAGAAAAGCAATAGGGAAAATCAATGATACCAAAATTTGGTTCTTAAAAATTATTTGACAAACTATTAACAAGGTGGATTAATAAAAGAATGAAGACTGAATTTCTAAAACCAGAAATGAAAGAAGGGTTATCAATACCAATCTTATAATACAAAAAAAGGATTGTAAGGTAATGCTGTGAACAACTGTCTACTAATAAATTACATAACCTAGATGAAATGGGTAAACTACTGAAAATGACTTAAAAGCAAACCTGATTAGACCTGTAACAAGGACTTAAATCAGTCATTTAAATGCTTCCCACAAAGATAAGTCCACACCCAGATTCTTTCACTGGTAATTGTACCAAATACTTAAATAAGAACAAATACCAATCCTTTACAAACTCTTCCAAAAAAGTTAGAGGAGGGAAATTTTGCCCATTAATTTTTTGAGACAAATGTTATCCTAATACCAAAACCAAAGACATTACAGAAAAAGTAAACTTTAGGCCAATATTTGATTCTTATGAATACAGATAGAAAAATCACCAAAAAATTAGCATAGTTACTATAACATAAAAAGAGTTGTATGTCATGACTATGTGAAACTTTTCTGGAGGATATACATGAAAATGAATCGATATAATAAATGATATTAATAGACTAAAAAATAAATTATGTGATTATTTCATTGGACACAGAAATGAAATTTAATAAAATCTAACATCCTTTCATGATTAAAAAAAAAAAAATGCAACAAACTAATAGAAGGGAACTTCCTTAACTTGAAAAAGAGCATCTACAAAACCAAAAACTGTCATCATACTTAATGATGAAAGACTGAGAAGAAGTAAAATTATGTATTTGCATATGGTATTATCTTGCATCTAGAAAACTTTAAGGAATTAAATAAACCCCAAACTATCCAAACTCTTTTATAAAAAAGTGTTCATCAGGCTTCTAGGTTATGAGATCAGGGTGAAAAATTCTATTGTCTTCCTTTACGCTAGCAAATAAACTCCCAAAATGAAATTAAGGAAACAATTCAATTTGCAATAGCATCAGGAAAGAGTAAGAAACTGTGACAACATGCCACAAACCAACTAGCTTCACAACAGATTTACTTTCTCAGAGCGCTGCACGCCCAAGATCAAAGTCTTCACAGGGTTGTCTCCTTCTGAGGGTACGAGGGAGAATCTGTTCATCCCTCCCTCCTAATTTCCCATGTTTTCCATTCTGTCTTTGGAGTTCCATGACTTACGATCATGTTCACGTGGTATTTCCCCTGTCTGTCCCGAATTTTCACTTCTTACAAGGACACTTGTCATATTGGATTACAGACCAACCCTCTTACCAAGTCAGGTCACGTTCTGAGGTGCTGTATGTTAGGGGAGCAACATATAGACTTGCGGGAGGGAATGTAATTCAATTTATGTTGGAGTAAGTTTTGCACAGTAGTGCACAGTAGTATAAACTGAAAACTGAAAACCCTTACTGGAAGAAACTTAAAAACATCTAAGTGAATGGAAATATGTCCCCAAGTTTATGGATCAGAAAACTGAATATTGGTAAGATGGCAATACCCCTCAGAGGGATCTAAATATTTAACACAACTTATTAAAATTCCGCATTACTTTTTTCTTTGACACTTATTGATCAACTGGTCCTAAAATTCTTGTCAAAATAGAAGAGACCTAGATTAGTCAAAACAATTTTGAAAAGAGCAGAATTGAATCCTTACACTTTCCAATTTCAAACTTAACTGCACAGCAACAGTAATTAAGACTGCGTGGTAGTGACATGAGGGTAAACCCATAGGTGAATGCAATAAAATGAGAATCTGGAAATGAACCCTAGACAAGACAGTTGGGAAGAATTTTCCTTTCACAAACAGTGCTGGGATAACTAGATGTCCACATACAAAAGCAGGAAGCTACTTCATACTATACACAGAAATGAATAAAAAAATGGAAATAGACCTAAATATAAGTGATACAACTATAAACACATAAATAATTCTTCACAGCAGTAAGTAAAACATTTTTTATTGGTATGACACTGAAAGCCCAGTGACAAAAGACAAATCAGATAAATTAGATATCAACAGAACAATCTTTAATGCCTCAAAAGATATGATCGATGAAATGACAAAATCTACAGAATAAGAGGCACCACCTGTAACTCATATATCTGACAATATATCTTATATATACGGTATATACATATATGCACAAAATATCTAGAGAACATAAAGAATTCTAATAAAGACAAACAATCCAGTTTAGAAAATGGGCGAGAGATTTAAATAGATACTCAAAGAAGATACGTGAATGAATGGCCAAGAAGGACATGAAAAGATGCTCACTGTCATTTATCAGTAGGACAATGCAAATCAAAACCTTATTGTGATATCACTTACCAAAAACCAGGACAGCTATAACAAAAACAAACGTTAACGAATGTTCACAAGTATGTGGAGACTTTAAAACCTTTAAACATTGCTCTTGGAAATGTAAAGTGGGGCAGTCACTTTGGAAAACAGTTTGGTAGTGCCTTAGAAAGTTAAATCAGACTAACTATATGGCCCAGCAGTTCTATTTCCAGGTATGTACTCAGAGAGATGAAAACATGTCATACAAAAATGTAACTAAAATAAAGTGTGCATAAAAGTTCATAGTGACATTATTTATAACAGCAAAAGAGGTGGAAACAACCATGTGTCCATCTAAATGATAATTGAATGGATAAACAAAATGTGATGTATTTATACAATGACAAAAAATTAATGAAGACAACATGGATGAACCTTAAAAACATTATGCTAAGTGAAAGAAACCAGTTTTAAAGGACTACTTATTACATGATTCTGTTTTTAGGAACTCTCTAGATTAGTTAAATCCTTAGCTACAGAAAATAGATTGGTGATAGTCAGGGACTGCAGAGAGTTTATGAAGGAGGAGTGACTGCTAATGATAAGGGTTGTATTTTGGGTGTGATGAAAATGTTCTAAAATAAAATAGTGTTGACGGTTGCACAAGTCTACTAAAAACCACTGAAATGCAAATTGAGTGAATTTTGTGTAAGTTATAGCTCAATAAATGTTTAAAATGTGAAGACATATACTAGCACATCAGCTTCATAGCTGAATTGTCTGGTTTTGTTGGTTTAGTCCATCCTTTACTGAGTGTGTGACAGCAAGCAACACTTCTTTGTGTTTTGATTTCATTGTCTGCCAAGGTGCCATTGAAATAGTATTTGTTCCACAGGTGTTTGTTTCATCAATCAGTAGGAAGTGCTCGGTAAACACTAGTTATTGCTATTATCATGATTATTTGAATTTTATTTTTACCTTATTTTCATAGGAAAATATTTTCTGACTTCTAAAAAAAAACTTGGAAAGGCAATTTCAAAATATCTTTTATTTTTTAAATAATGTATCATACTGAATGCCTCCTATTTGCTGAGCACTTTTGTATGTAATAGTTCTCATCTTTACAACTCTTTAAGAAAAGTGTAATTGAAATAAAACAAAAGGACAGAAAAACTCCAACAAATTCACAGGACACAAGACAGTGGCTACCAGGAGGCTTGGAGGGACAGAAGGCGGGAGGAAGGTGGTGGTAAAGGCACTAGAACTCTGGCAATGGGTGTGATGTGAAATACACATATCGAAGTGTAATTTCAGTGTCCCAAAGTGCATATAACAATGTAAACAAAAGAAATTTTAAAGACTGCTATGTTTTTAAAAAGAAAGAAATGTGTTTTTGTGACCCCTTATGTGAATAAAGATTGCAGAAATTAAGTAATTTGCCCAAGGTCCCATATTTAATAGTGGGATAACTTACTTGAACAGAGGTCTCCTTGCCTTTTGCTAAGTCTGTCCCCTCGCCTGTACCCCACTAGGCCCTCAAAGTTACTGATGTCTGCATTTATATCTTATTCCTTCACCATTTTTTAACCAATCAAATCATATCAAATTCTATTTCCCTGAGCTTCTTAATTCCCATTGTACCTACTTAAATTTCTGCTTTAGTTAAGAAGGAAAACAAAGCCTTTGGGTTTGTAGCAGACCCCCAGCCTCATGGAATCTTTGAGCATAATTTAAAAGTGCCCACTCACCAAAAAGTGACAGAGGAGAAAGAACATACTGTGTAAGAAAACCCAGGGTCACAGCCATTTAGTTGTCACTTGCACATCAAGATTTGAATGTGTGGAGCATAGATCACACCCAGGCATGAACATCTTAAAGTGGAAACCTTATATCATATAATCGCCATATTTGGCCAATCTTTTAGAATAATTACCCAGATTCTGGCACTTATATGATGATTAACTACCAGGGAGAACACATTTCATCATTCTCTGTCAATGTTCCAATGAGAGTGCAATTTTTTTTCAAGTCCTGGGACGATGTTCAACAAAATGCATCATCTGTGTTTTTCCCTTTTGCTGAATTGTCATTGTTCTCTTCCTTGTGTCTTGCGCTTCGGCAGCTGAACACTGAGGGTGTTAAGAGGCTATGCAATTCAGTGAAAAAAATTAGAGAAAAATGTTCCAGTAGAGTTTTCTTATTTAGGTGTATTTTCATTAAAATTGAGTAATTTGCTGTCACAATGATAAATTTCAAAGCCCTTGATGCTTTGGAGCATATCACATAGAAATTGAAACAACAAAAAAAAAATGGATTAAAGTCTTTGGATGGATACAACTCTTAGAAGAACACATATAAATAGGTCATCATTAAATTGCTAGGTTTCAAATAGAAAAGATCTCTTCCAACAAAAGGAAAACCACCATTTCTTCCCTTTTTGTGATCCATGTAGTTTCCTGACTAATTTAGATGTAAGCATGAATACGCTGAAACCAGTGCAGAACGCTGAAGGCACAGTAGTCAGTTGCAAATGAAAGCAGTTATTTAAAATATTCCTTTTGTATTTGTTTTTTCTGCTAGTGTTCTCTTTTCATTCGTCACAGGGAAAAAGAAAAACCCTTTCATCTTTTTCTGAGGATTTCAGAGCATGTGCTCTGACATGAACAAATAGCTCAAAAATAAGTTTTCCTTTCTCCATGTTATAATTGTATTTGGAGGAATGCCCAGTAATATTTTGCCAATGGTGTGGCACAGTGAATAAGAATGATTGATTATATTGATACTCTCTCTGTCATTTCCCTTCAGATATTGACGTTTATTAATTAAGAAACCCATTGTGTCTGAATAACATCACCTGGACAGAAAAAGACTTATCCAGTAATAGATGAGTGGTTCAGCATTTCTGTCTGTGTGATTTAATATTTGAATGTTTTCACTGAACTGCTTTTGAAATGAAATGGATTGAGAAAGAAATGAAAATGTCATATTTGCAGCAGGACTAAGCTGTAAATTAGGAGGATTAGCAATTTTATACAAAAGTAAGTATCACGAAAATGCTGAAAGCAATTCCTTGAGATTAACATAATAGTTTAATCCTATTTTTCCAAATCTGACTTAAACTTTTTGGATTCCAATGATACCTTCACTAAAACTGACAACAAAGTAATGATAGGCATCTGGAGAACTCAGGGAGTTGATGATTTTGATGTGATGTAAAGGTGAGCTTCTCACAAGGGGCTCTACCTAGAAACAAAGTCCTTTTGCTCTCGGCTCTGGTGCTTTGGCAAGTGTTTCATCTGAGTCACTGTTCCTTTCTCTCTAAATTCAAAATAATTGCTTCAGTTACTCCTGTCCATCAAGGTTTTGGTAAAACTCAAAAACAAAACACAATCACCATTTGTGGCTCTTCTGGTGTGTTTAAATGTGAGCCCTTATAAGTCAACAATTCTGGTAGGCTGTAGGATGGCATCGGATGGCATCTGTAGCCAGTCTGGCTACATCAAAGAAAATAATTGATTTTCTTGTATTATTTTAAATTAAAGGGTCCATTTCTTCCTCCTCAAAGCAAAATCAGTATGTTTTCGGTATCTGTCAATGTAGGAAAAAATGCCTGAAAATTGACTTTCTCTCTGACCCTCTTTGGGAATTCGAAGTACAAGGTTTCATATTTAAGAATAATTGCCAGCTGTACCTGTAGGTCGGGACTCTATTTGCAGTTCCAAAATTGTTAATTTAGTAGGTCATGATCTCTGCCTTAATGCACACTTGCACACACACACACACACACACGCAAGTACATACACACACACTCATGTCTTAGATGTTTATGTGCACAAACACATTTCGGTAGTTTATCAAATGATTTATTTTATGTATACATAGAAAGTGTCCCATTGTTCAACCCCTTGAGATTAGGATCTTTGAGGTTTTTGCTCGTAGCCACAACTCCCTTGGGACATAGCTCAGCGTGCTGTTCCTAGTAGGCCGCGTGGGGCAGGACATCTGGACATTGTCTCCCCTTTTCCTTCCTCTGAGTGTTGGCCGGCGTCCGTCTCAGTCAGACCTAGACTCTGAGGACCGTGGGTCTCCTTTGCCCTCTGAGTCCTCGACACCCCAGTCTGGATGATTCTCCTGGCAACCTGAACTGTCTTTTCTCCTTTCTCCTGTAAGAAACCACTTTCTCCCATGCTCTAGAATAAGCAGAATTCAGGCAAGAAAGATGTTTTCTTGCCCTAGTGCTAGCTAGGTGTCACGTGTTCCCCTTTTGCTTGTCAGGAAGATGAGAGACTGCACATACAAAGGGACAATGGCTCGGCCATATATAAACATAGAACCATGACCCATAACCTGTAGCATCCTGCCAAGGAAATCAATTCCTTTTCTATAATCATCAACAAAAAGCCAGCCTTCTGTAAGCCAGATATGTCGGAAGCCAGATGGCTATGTCTAGTGGCAATTCAGGAAGCTAAATAATAACTTCTAAACAGTAACAGTTGTCCCCAGTGACCAGAAGTTGATTAATCACTAACAGCTTCCCTCACTTTTGTCCTCATTTCCTATTGAGGACCAAACAGAAAAAGTCCAGTAGGCATCCCTAACCAACCATCTAGGCTGGCAGCCTCAGTCAGCCCCCCTACAGCTTCCCTGCCAGCACCTAAGGCCTCCCTTTATTTGCTCCCAAGCTTTCCCACTCTGCCTGCTTTTGAATCCCTGCAGAAGCACCAGTGGTGGTGACCAACTCCCTTGCAAGAGCCAGTTTAGAATAAACAGCCTTTGGTCTTTGGTCTTCGTTCACTTCCACAGTAAGAAATATCAGATGTCTTCCTTTATCCTTATAGTCATATTTAGAAAACAGGAGATCTGATTAAAATGCATTAGGACCAGCAAGAAATTGCTTCCTTAATGCTACTAATTTCCTCAGAGATTTTTTTTTAAATTACTACACACAGTTTACTCTGAGAGCATTGAACTCACTGTAGCGTTTGTTCCGATGTTATAACTTTAGCTTAGTACCTGGGAATCCTCCCCATCTTGGGATTTTCTTTCTCAGGCTGAGCATACTGCTCCCCAAGTTTTATCATCATAGGCATGTTTTGGCTAAAATGTAAGTAAGGGTTTTTGACTCTAAAAAAATCAGACATAATTTCAAAAATAATTGCTAAGCATTGTTCTCAGATAATTGGCTATAATTTAGAATACATTGGGATAAACCACCATTGCTACCAATTAATTCTTGCTTCAGTTTAATGCATAAACTTTGAATAGAATAGTCTTTGGCCACATGCCTTCTCTTAATTTATATTTAGAATTTTTCAAAGTATGTGCCCATCTCTGGAACTTCTCAACTACCAATGCCTGCATTTTATCAATTCCCTTTTTCTTAACAGCTGAGTACCCACAGTGGCTGACGTAATCTTTTTTATCTTCATTGAACTCTGAGATCTTGTATTTTGTTTTGTCCACATGTTAAAAGCATAGCTCTTCCTGTGTTTTATCATGACTGTTTTATTTTGCAACTATACATTTATTTTTCCCATGTTGATGTGAATTTATTCCTAATTCCCTTCAATCTGCTCTTTATTTTCCTAGCTGAAGCTAGTTTTGACCTGAATCTGCATTAGTGTTATGGATTGATTGTATCTCCCCAGAATTCAAATGTTGAAAACCTAGTCTCCCAGTAACCTTAAAATGAGAGGTATTTGGAGGTAGGGCCATTAAAGAGTTAGTTAAATTGAGGCCTGGAGAGTGGTCCTAATCCAGTTTGACTGGTGTCCTTATGAGAAAAGGAAATTTGGATACACAGAGGGCATGGGTTCACCAGAGAAGAGGCCATATGAAGGTACAACAAAACGATGGCCCTCTGCCGTCAAGGAGAAAGGACTCGAAGCCAAACCCACCGACACCTTGGTCTTGAACTTCCAGCTTCCAGAGCTGTGAGACAATATGTTTCTGTTGTCTAAGCACCCAGTCTGCAGTATTTTGGTGTGGCAAACTTCCCTTAGCAACTCCCCTTACTTTGCAGTCTGCATCGTGGACTAACTGCCTCAGCAAAAATGTTTCTTTGGAAGGTCTTATTTTCCTCATAGAAGAAAATATTTAAAGCTCCCTTTAGATGAATTTTGTTCAATAGGGCAAATTTGGATTTTTATGTCAAACTTCAAGCATTGTAATCAGTTTTATCATTACCTGAGCACAACAAGAAATTGGGGGTATGTCAACCATGTGATGCAGGTACTGTGTTTACAGGCTAAGAAGTGAAAAGAAATCAAGGTGACAGTAAATTGATATATGGATTAACAGACTTTAATTCTAATGTAGCATACGAGAAATTTTTTTCTCTCTTTTAACTACCTGTGACATGAAACATCACTACTTTGGGTTTGGTAATCTTGTGAAGACACATTTGAGGGAGTAGTAAAGGACTGTAACTTCACTAAAAGATGCAATTCTATCTTAAAAGTTCTCCTAGTCTAAGAGAAAAGGAGGTAATCAGTCAAAAATAGACAGCTGTTTGGGTTGTTTGGGAAATTAGTGCAGAAAGATTAAGCAGATTACACACGTACTTAGTAGCTTCCATGTGAAAACTCACAAGTGACAATAAGGAGTAAAAATTATATAAATCTTCAATTCACAGAAAATGAGGATGACAATGGTAGATAAACAATGTCAGCATATTTTTATGAAAATGGAAAAGAAAATAAATATCTGACTTGGCAGATGCAAGAAAGTTGAAACTTGAATAAATAATTGCAGAGGGGTTTTCAAAGAGAAAGAATTTGAGGCACCAGGTACTACAGCACCTGAAGAAAATGTAGTAGGTTTGGTATAGATAAGCTGCCACTGGGTGCCCAGTGACAAAGGCCCTGATGACACACCCTCAGGGCTCATCAGTCATAGGCCCTGCCCTTTCACACTGAGCTTCCCTGTCGCTACTCAGTTGTATAGCAACCAACAGCCAAGGATCATCAAACACCAAGATGAGCCTTCAACATGAAAAAGGATGAAGACCAAAGCAAACAAAATGCCCAGTTTGGGGAAAACAAAGAAAATTCAGAGAGCAAATGCCAACTAAAAAGAATATCTCTAATATACTCAGAGCGATAAGAGAAGATAGTGTAACCAAGAATAAAGAATAGGATACCATACAAAGGAACAATCTAAGGCCCAGAGAGGTCTTGTGAAAATTAGAATGGTGATTGCAGAAATTATGAACTAAATAGCAGTACTGAGATCAAGGAAATCTCCCAGATGGTAGGCCAAAAAGATAAAAATTGGAAAGTTAGAAAAATTAGGCTTAATTTAACATGTCTAACAAAAGAAGAGACAGTGTAGAGAGGACAGAGAAGAAATTAAAATGTGATAATCCTAAAAGATGGTCTAGAATTGAGCAATGTGAGTTTCCATATTGAAGGGATCATTGAGTGGCCAACACTTACACCAAGATACATAGCCATGAAATATCCAGAAACCAGAAATAAAAAGATCTTAAAATCCTCATCATAGTTATGCTTACATATAACACAGGTACTTTGAACACATTATATCTTAGAGACTCTTAAGGGAAGTGTTAGTATTTTCCCACTATAAATGAGGAACATAAAGTACAGAGTGGTTAAGTAATTTGCTGCGTATCATATAGCTAGTGTCAGAGGCAAATTTCCAAACCAGGCAGTTTGACTCCAATTTTAACATCCCTAACACTGAAGTATACCCACTTTTATAAAACTTCTAAAAAAGCAAAAAGGAAAAGGAGTTTGAAGGCATAATTTCCCAACAGCAAGAGTAAAAGATAAAATGCAATGGAGCAATATTTTCAAAAGCGTAAGAAGTGATACACTGCCTACAATTCTGTACATGGTCAAGCCTTCAATCAAGTGTAAGAATAGCTTCAGACATCTTCTGGAATTCAGATTTAACTGTGGTATTTCATTTCTCGGAAACAACTGGTATCTACTAAGCAGGAGAGGCAGAGATGCTGGTATCAGGCAGAGGCTGAGGGAAGATCATGGTGACAGGTGTGCCGTGAGCCCAGATGACAGCTTTTATCTTCAGAACTGGAGGGTTATCTTCAGAAAGAAGAGAGAAAGTAATACCTTATATGGAGTTTGGGGCAAGGATAGAATAGTATTCAAGAGTTTTTATAGCACTCTTTCAGTGCATAAAGAAGTGCCTTAGAAAATTAAGCCCATGCAAAGAGAGCAATATAAAAATTCAGGCTACACGTGAAATGAAATGTAATGATTACAGTACAGCTCAAGTGTGAATGATACTTCATTGTCATAACATTATAAAACCTAAATGTGAATTTACTCAGAGATATGAAAGACTTGTGAAATTAATTGTATTGTAAGATCAAGAAGAGGGGAAAGAAAGACATTAATTTGTTGCTAAATTCTCTGGTAGAAAGATGTGATGAAGCCTAGAATTTTTATAGACGTGTCTATGATGAACATATTTAGAATTAGCAGGTAAATACCAGAAGAAATGTTTAAAGGAATTACCTGGAGATTTGATGTTGGACTCAGGACTGGGGGAAAGTTATAAGATCTTTAATAACACTTGGCTTTAAAAAATGTGTGTTTTTAAATTGAATGACTATAGTAAAGAAACCAAGAAAGGAACTAATTTGATGTTAGTTTTGTTTCTCTAGAAATGTTCTGCTAGAAATCTGTTTTAGAAGACTTTAAAAGTATCAAATTTGATGTTGAAGTGAAAAGTGTACCATACTAGTGGGGTGAGCAGAATATCTGAACTAAATGGATGAACTGGATGTAAAGCTTGGATTAAAGAGCCGGAATGTATTGTGGGATTAACAAGCCTCAAAACTGAGAAGTCCATTTACATATGAGTAGCCTGCCAAATATAGTTGAGGTTAACACAGAGGGCAACTGTTGATGCTGAGGATATGAAGCCATGTGGCTCTTATAAAAACAATCATGTCTCTGTCTTCTGAAATCTGTGCAGCCACAAGAAAAAAATGTGATTGAAAAAAGTTGTATTTTGGGCAACCAACTCAAATGCCAATCCTATTAGTTTATCTTTTTTAAGATTATGAAATGTATGAATTTAGGGTCAAGGAAGTAATTTTTCAGATGAGACCTTTAAAAATGTAGGAATGAAAAATGTAGGAATGACTTGCTCTGTGAGCCACCAAGTTCCTGTGGGAATTTCCTTTTAAAATGGAACTCTGTGCCATCTCAGAAACTGAAAACTGAGTAATATTATAGAGAAAATTCATATTCCTTCTCTCTGAATCTCATTCTCTCTATCCCCTCTCCTTGCCACTCCTTCCTTCAATCTCTCTCTCTCTCTCTCT